>CM032663.1:32590734-32631439 GCA_019095985.1 Streblospio benedicti | reverse complement strand
ATTCAGTGTCACACAAACTATTACAAAATATGCAAAGAGTTTATTACGTTCCTCTGAATTAAGCCAATTGAAGCACAATTTTATATAAGATTTGTGATATATGGTATGCAGCATGTGGTCGCATTTTTGTTAGTTCTTGTTTTTTTTCTATTTCTGCTGCCTTATATCCGAAAAATGATAAAGTCCTATTTTAAATTTAGATTTATTTGTACATGTTTCGGCATCTTCAGTGCCCTTCTCAACTTTACAAAACCAAATTCAAACAGCAATGACAATCTTATTTTTATATCATCTCTATACTAAAATATCATATTATATTAACTTATACTATATTACATACACTAGTAGACGTCCACCACTCCTTGCTCTGAAAGATACATCTTCAGCATACATACACTCATTCCTATTCCAATCAATCATCCCTGCTTCCATTCCATACCCTATCCTTCAGCTATCATCTGTTGGACATTATATATTTCTTTTACACATTCTTTACACAACTAAAGGTATAGTTAATGTGGTAACAGATGACCTCAAACTAGATTGTCATAAACTGTTTAAATTTCCTTACAATAAAGTTGTCAAATAGAAGGGTTATACGAAGATGCCGAAGATCACCTCTCAAATAAAATTAAATTAAAAAAAATGGGAGGTGTAATACTTTGGAAATTTCTGACCTTTCTAATTCATATTTTTTATTTTAGTTCTTGTTGTTAAAAACAAAACAAATTATGAATTTAAAAGGTAGTTCTTTTATTATAGTCACCTACGGTATAAAAAATAGCTGTATTTTATTAAAGATTTGATAAAATAACCTTCAAAAAAAAAATTTCCAGTTTATGGACATGATTTAATGCTCACCTTTGTATGCTATGACCATTACAAAATTGTCCATAAACTTTTTAGTTTAGTGACCATACAAGTGCTCAAAGTGTCAAATACTGTGGTTAAAAGGCAGGGCTGGTCCAGGCTCATCCTTTATGTCAGGCTTGCCAATGAGCCATTATACATGTACTTTTGTTAGATACTTTATAGTGCCTATGGAAGGAATGCAGTTTTTTTAAGTTTTGACTATAACATATGTAAATAAATCATTACATTATACATTCTATAACAGTCTGTCACATAAAATCCTATTTAGTCTGTGTACTTGTCTACCATTTTACAAGATAACAATGGGTAAACATATTAATGTTTTTAACAATTGTTCA
This sequence comes from Streblospio benedicti, assembly GCA_019095985.1. Lineage (NCBI taxonomy): Eukaryota > Metazoa > Annelida > Polychaeta > Spionida > Spionidae > Streblospio > Streblospio benedicti. Next base: position 32,630,228 of record CM032663.1, on the reverse strand, counting down.
GAACATACCACTTTCTTTCTCCCTTTTTCTTGTCTTTATCTCTATGTTTAGAACATTGTTCTTTATGCTCTTTGTGTTTATTTACCTTGTCCTTACTCCTTGTCTTTATCCCTTTTCTTCTTTTCTCTTTCTTCTCCCTTCTTTTCTTTCTTCCCTCTCCCTTTTCTTCTGGGCTGATCTTTTCGACTTTAATATCGTCTTTCTTTCAGGAACTTTTCTTTATCAAACGCAAACACAAGTGCTTCTTCTTTCATTTTTTTACTTTCAAGGCTTTACTTTGTGCCATTCTCTCTGCTAAGTTTTTCGTTCCTTTTCTTCTTCTTTCCCTTTCTATTTTTCCTTCTCCCCTTTTCTCTTTCCAATTTTACCATGACAGTTCCTTCTCTTAAATTTTTCTCTTTCTTGTCTCTCGATGCTCTTTTTAAGGCTCTTGTTCAATCTCTCTCTGGATTCTCTCTTTTCTTTCTTTAAATTTTCTTTTTCTGCTTTTTTTCTGTTCTTTTTTCTCCTATAAATTCAACATTACAATTTCATACTTTCCATTACATTCTAGAAGATCAATGGGCAAGCTGTAGAATGTTATATATGAAGATCATTGTAGAATTGTGATCAAAATAAACTATTTATTAAATTTTGTCTATACCTTTTATTTTGGAGAAAAATCCATATAAAAAACATGCATGATAAAAGACAATATTATTTATTTGACCTTTTTTAATATTCATTTTAATATATGGATATTTTGTTCGGCCAACTGCATTCGTCATAAATGTTTAAAAAAAGTGTATTTTTTAGTTCGATATGTTTTAACGGTTCCTTATGCATCTGTGATTCCCTGCTTCTTAAGCATGTTTGCTCATATTCTTTACATGGGGTATTTTGACCTCCGACCACGGCCAGACGCCACCGACGCAATCAAAAATTAAGTAGCTCTCCAGGCTGAAAGTTTGTTCCGGGGGTTTGAAAAATCAATTACGGTTTTAACCGTATATGATCATTAAGCGACCAGGGCCATTAAATTGAAATTTTTTTAAACTGGGGGGTGGGCTGTTACACGAGAGTGCAGTTACTACATAATTCTTAAAGACATTTAAGAAAAAGAGGGGCAAGGGCTGTTACACAAGGGTGGATGACCGTATATGGTACTTGTCATGGAAGGACCGACAGTGGCAGATCCAAGATTTCACGGAGGGGGGGAGCCCACGCATGGAATTGTCAATTGTGTGCAAAATAAGTGAACTTTGCAATCCAGTAGAAGCAAGAATTGGCCAAAATCATGAAAATTTATGCAGGAAGGGAGCAGGGACACCTGATCACCAATGTAACAGCCCTCACTCAACCCTATCGTCCATAACATTATTTTCAAGTGATGTACTCAATCAATCAATCAAATCCTAAATTTATTTTAAACAGGCCCTAATTATTCCTCATTCAGAGGGTGTGGCATGGCTGCCCAGTCTGGATCTCAACCGTCCCCTTCAAGCCTTTCGGTCATTTGGATCTACCAAACTCATGCCCAAACTTGCACGATCTTTCTGCAAGACTGCATCCCAAGTCTGTTTCTGTCTTCCCTTTCCTTTTCTTCCTTCAATTTCAAGCTTTCTTACTTGGCTAATCCAGCCAGAACTGCGCTCAACATGGCCTAGCCATCTCAGTCTCCCTTTACGAAGCACACTATCAATATCTGTAATACTCAGTTTCTCCAAAAGGCTCTCTGAACTGGTATCATCATTAGGCTTCACACCACACATCCAGCGAATCATAGCTCTGTCATTTCTTCTCAGGCGGTTGATAGTACTAGAGGATGCTGCCCATGTCTCAGACCCATGAAGCATAGCACTTCGTACACAGGTGGAATAAACTCTACCTCTCGAAGATAAAGGAATGTGCCTGTTGCTGAGGACTGGCAGTAGCTCAACGGAATTTGACCCATGCAGTTTTGCATCTGACAGTTGCAGCTAAATCACAGCCTCCACCACTGGACAACATGTCACCTAAGTAACAAAACTCTGTCACAACCTCTAACATGTGTTCGCCAACTGGGATCTCCTTGATTGGCCTGCCATCGATTGGCCTGGCGGTACCTTTGCATCGTGGGCATATGTAGTCTGGATCAGGTTTGAGAACACCCTCAATTCCACTACACCGTTTGTGCACCCAGCATAGACATTTGCCACAGTAGATGGAGTTTCTTGCTACCCCCCGCAGGCAACACGGGTATTCTCCACTTTTGAGCAATTTGTCTAGGTGTGACCCAGAGACCAGACATTTGGTTTTACCCATATTAACACGCAGTCCCTTCGCTTCCATCCCCATCTTCCAGGTGTGCACCTTTTCTGATACCTCTTCAACAGAGTTGGCCATAATGACGAGGTCATCAGCGTATAGTAATTCCCAAGGGGACCCAGTGCGGAACTCATGAGACAGGGCTTCTAGGACCATGATGAAAAGCAGAGAACAAAGGACTGAACAGCAGTGCACACCTACAATAACACGGAATTCTTCACTGTATCCATCTCCAACACGAACACGACTACGTACATTGGCATACATTGACTGGACAAGCTTAACAAGCCACTCTTCCACGCCTAGCTTACGCATGGCCCACCATATGACTTGTCTGGGAACCTGATCAAATGCCTTCTCAAGATCAACAAATGACATGTACAAGGACTTGTTTGCTGCCAGAAACTTCTCCTGCACCTGTCGAACAATGAAGATAGCATCTGTTGTTCCCCTTCCTGCATGTCATCTATCACTAATTCTCTTTCTGATCAGTTGTTCAGCAATTCTCTCAAGGACTTTCATTACTTGATCTATCAACTTCAGCCCTCGGTAATTGCCTCTCTCTAGTGCATCTCCTTTGTTTTTGTAGAGGCTAACTATATAGCTCTCCTCCCACTCAGATGGAATGCAACCTTCAAAAATGATCTCTTCAATCAAGTCACGAACAAGCTTAACACCAACCTCCCCAGCGGGTTTCAGCATTTCTGCTACTACTCCCGACGGACCTGCTGCTTTACCCATTCCCATCTTTGAAATGGCTTTGGATGTCATGTCTAGGGTGATTTGCACACTGGGACCTTCAATGGGGGGTTCGTCAGAGAGGTCTTCTGGGTTCCAAGGAAATTCAACATTAAGCAATCGTTCATAATGTTGCTTCCAAGCTACTTTCTTGGCCTCTTCATCCAAACATTGAACATTGAATTTCATATGAAGTACCTTAGTTAGTCAATAGCTAGAATGCGATATAAGCCTTCTAAAAAAATCAGATGGTGCACTTTAAACAGTTCAAAAAGTATCTGCTGGCCTATGGAATATTAAATTCAACTTGAAGCTTGTGCTTCACAATGATGTGAATAAAATGCACAAGGAAGTAATGACTAGAAATTGAGCTGCCGAGTTACCGTTTGTGTGTGCTGTCATAGTCGCCACTAATGTCTACGTCAATGTCTTCATCCACCGGGTCATCTAGCCTGCAAAAAATCATCACGTACTGTGTGAACCATAGCTTTCGATCTATCAATAAAGAAACCATCATAAAAAAATCGCTCTAGCTTTGTATCTAATGAATGACAGTGCTCTTGAATGACAAATACATTTATGCAAAACATGAAAACAAAATAAAAGGGCTCTATATCAAAGAAAGCCTTGTATTCTGGACCCATATTGCACAGGTGCTATTATACTTATATTATCATAATGCTACTGATGCTCTCAACCAGATAATAAATAAAACGTGTCACATTTCAAGCAAAATAAAGGAAGACGCAGCATCGTTAAAACTCGCGCTGGAATCAAAACGCCACGGCAATAGCGTAAACCCGTTATAAACCCTGATGATGATCACATTGTGTTACCTGCTATGATCCGGCACCATGCTGCTGTCACCAGTGGACACTTTGGGTTTGCGTCCGGGCGATTTACCAGTTTTGCTGCCTCCTCCACGTCCCGGAGACTTGATGGGCCGGATGGGGGAGACTGATGGAGCCCTGAAACACACACATTGGCTAATGTGTTAATTTGGGCACACTGATGACAAGAAACACATGGTGGACGATCAGTAAACCTATCAAATTTTGTCTAATGTTTTTCTTTTCTCAAAGTATGAGTTGGACAGGTGATGTTATCTTTTTTTTTACTAAGAAGTATAAATGAATATTGTGGTAGATGTATATCATTCAATAATAACTATAACAAGTCGTAAGATGTTCAATTGTTTATATAATCTAGATAATAAAAGTAAGAACATTTAAAATTTCTGATATTGTTAGAAACAAACCTTGATGGTGATCTTCCTGGTGACCTTTTACCCTTGGGTGGCCTACCAGGAGACCTGTGTTTCCCTCGCCCACGGCCTGAAAAATACAGTTTAATGATTCTTTTTAGAGTAAAGAATATGGACTAAACTTCAATGCAATGAGACAGAATAGCAACACATTAGCTATCATGAAATCGTTTTCATCAAATACAAAATCAAAATGCACCAAAATTAAACACAATGGTCTTTTTTAAACTGAAAAAATGTATTCATACAATTTAGAAGAATAACAAAATGAAATAGCCATAAACAGAGACTCAAAAACGCAACATATATGTAAAACACTAGCAGCCATATAAAGAAGAAAGGAATGCTGATTTTTAACCATTTCTCTGTTGCAAGATTTCTATAGGACATAAATTATGCAATCGGTTTGCTTAGAATGCATATTTCTACTGCAGTCTATGGCTCCTTTACAGTAGGACCACTTTGTTACCTGGTGATGGGGCTGGCGTTCCTGCCCCGGTCTCTCCTTGAGAGCTGCCTTGGTCATGAAGGAGGGTGTGTGGGCAGGAGGGGACATGGGAGGGGGCGCCGCGCGGCTGTCCAGTCTACAACAGGCACACTTAGCTTACACATATTTCAAAATACATCCATACAAATGGAAAACAGCTTAAAATGCAGTGTAAAGTAAACTTTCTAAAAAAAAAAAAACAACAAGAATATTCACGTTGGATAATGATAATGCTATTTAATAAAGTTCACTGAAATCTTTCCAAGTCTAACCCAGTTCAGCTGCTTTGAATATTTAAGAAGACTGGGTCTATAAGAGACTAAATCAAGTAGCTGAGTTTTTTGTTTTTAGCACACCACTGTTTTAATGAAAGACTATCAATTCTACAAATGGCCAATGGACCCTTTTTGCAACATTTTATTTGTTATCAGCCATGTTTATTACAATACAGAAGCGTGTGAGTGCTTTTACCTTGGAGCGAGTTTTTCGCCTCCAATATCCATTGACGTGCGCGTTTCCACCGTCTCAGAGATGATGCCACCTTCAACCTTGATTGAGGACTGCGCTGCTGGTGTCGATGTCATTAGTTTGGGGAACCGAGGCTGACCTAAAACATTGAGATATGCAAAATAGACTAGATAGTCCAAACATTTTATATAAAATCTAATGACGTCACTCTATATAGCAGTAGGGACACAAAACTCAAGACAAGTTTTGAGCAATTAAGTGACCCCTTGATATTCAGGGTGAAGGACATGAAATGTTTTGTAAAAACCTATAAATACCAGATAGATGAGGGCGCCCTCATTGCGACACACATTTTTAAACCAACAGACAACCGTAACCTAAACATCAACTCACTGTGTAGTGTGTGGTTGGCGTGGGTGGTGGTGGAGCGTTTGGTTCTGCCGTCGTGCCTTGTCCCACCACATAGCCCGCCTCTGACGAATGCCATTTTATTTGTTATCAACGGGGCCATGAATGGGGCAATGCATCTACACATGTCCCGCCTGGTAAAGCACTTGAACTGTTAGCATTAGCAAACGGGCACTTTGGGCCAGCTCCATTTGCAGCTGCATCTATCAACACACATGAGACATTTTCAGCTTGTACTTGAACTGTATTATGTATAGCATGCTCACTTTTTTTCATCTAAAATTAGTTTGCCAAGCTGGTTATTTGACTTATCTTTTTTGATTTTAACTGCTTGATATCAACATAATAAATTTCTACATTTTAGATCTTCCCAGGAAAAGACTGAAATGAATGTAACTTAGATTATCAATAGAAATGGGGTGATGAGGCTTGTGCCAAAATCAATGGGGAGAAGCATGTGAATGCTACGATAAAACCTAAAAGATCAGGCTTTATTTCCAATGTACATAGAAAGGCAGGCAAATATGAAATCATGGGGAGAGGATATAGTCATACCAAATATCTCAGTTTGGTGATGATAAGTCATAAACATGTCTGTCAGATAAACTGTAGTTTAAAAATTTGTTTTAAATAGTTCAAACTCACAAAGACTTTATAAACCAAAAATCTGCCGTTTGACCATGTAAAAGAACTAGCCAAATCACAACAGAGAATAGATCGTTATTATAAACATAAGTGGCCAACCTGAAAAAGGATGGTGATTCCCCCATTTGTAGGCAGACAGTGAACCATATCAAATATTTTCTTTGGAAGAACACGTTTTATACGGAAGGCTCGTAAGTACACCAGTTCATGAATAGGCAGGTAGCTGTCAAAACCACTGTGATATAGACTTTATAATTGTCATCATTTGGTGATGACATGTTAAGTGTTTCCCAGAAAACAGATAAACACAATTACGTGATAATTTGTTTTAACCTCATTGTTAATACCACCTTTTGATCAAATTTAGGCATTCTATACACCAAAATCTATACAACATCAGGCTTGGCTTTCGAAGGTTTTACCATAAAGCTAAATATGATTAGAGAGGTGACCATATTAATGACTTCTGAAGAGTGTTAACAAGGAATTTACCAGGGGTGTCTGCTCAATAGCAGCCAAAGACAAACAAAATTTTTGAGAGGAACTTTTAGGTTTTACCCAAGACAGAAAGTGTTATTTTTTGCATTTTCAATAGCTCAAGAAAAACATCCATGTTATTCCAAACCGTTTTATAACAGTGAGTGGACAGGCCTTAAAGCAATGCATCTTGAGCATTATTTCTCAAATCGGGCTCATTGATTATAATAGCTGAAGGTTGGACCATGAAAATGTGAACTTTGTTTAAACCTGCCAGTGCAGCTTTGAGACTTGTTCTAAAGTCCGTTTATTACGTTCGGAGACCTTGAAAAAATAGAATTTATATCTGAACTTTCCGACTTGTATACATGTTGAATTGGCCCTGTTTGTTTGACTCTATATTCAAATTGTAGCAAAATATGGACTTTGACAGGGTGTTTTTGGAATAAAATGAAAGACATGTATATATCAAGGATACCAAGTACTGTTGCTGTCACCTGGTTGGGAAAGGACCGCCAGAGCCATTTATTGATAATCTCCACCAAACACACTGACAGGGGTCAAAATAATGTTCTGGCTCTTGAGCTTGGGTGGCAAAACATGGCTTGGAAAATCCTGGACAAAGCTGCATGGGAGGCAGGTGGGCGGGGATGTGGTCCTCATATATGAAAACTAGAAAGCCGACTGACCCGACCCCATCTGTGTGTGTCACAACACAGGATTATGAACGGTACCTGGCACAAACACGGTGAGTAATACAGAGCAACCTCTCTGTTAATACCACCTTTGGGACCAGTAATTGGGGGTCTCTATAGAGAGGTGGTTTCTATACAGAGATTCATTTTGGTAGCTTTATGAAGGTTTTGGACCATGAAAAGTAGTGTTATTAGAGAGGTGGTCTTAATTGGAGGTTCTACTGTATATGTAAAAAGCAGCATAATCAAAGCATTCAGCATCCTTTGGCCCCTACAAGTGTCACAGTGTTGGACTATATACTGGCTTCATATGACTTCTCTCCATGTGTCCCTGTGCTCATGGCGAGATGATCTAAAGCAACTTTATTTATCTTCATGTAAACTATTATTAGTAATAAAAATATCCATTTGGGTTGAATTCTGTGTACATTACCAGAGATTGGTGCTCTTTGACATTACTACAAAAGTTGTTTTTTCTTCTTTCATTTGTGTAGAGACTTTGAACAAGGGACTATTGTCCCGAAATTTAAATCAATAAAACTAGCATACAGTTTTTAGCATAAAAAGCATTGTTAAAAGAATACAGTACATCAATGAAATACTGTGTAGAGATATTACCTTGGAACTTCTGCCACAAATGGGATTGGATCCGTGTGCTTGACATAATCCGACAGCTCTGACAGATTGATGCCCATCTGTTGGAACGCCAGACCCAAGTCGTCCAGATTTGGATCAGTGCGACCAACTGCAAAATATTTTTACTCTACATTTATTAAAATTGTATATTCCCTATAGTGTATAGATAACTTTAGGAGGGCGTCCTTCAATTGCTCCTACTGCAGTGATGGTAGTAAACAATGTCCAACCAAATGGCAAGTTTGACAGGTGTGACATTATTTTTATATTACCAAACACACTATCGACTTTGTTCTGGTAAGTCAGGTGACAACAACAACAGTCCGGTGAAAATATTCATCTATGTAAACACAATTGTAATACTTATCCTAAAAAATATCAATAACAGTAAAATTGACCATAAACTTACACTGTTCAGAATAGCGATGGGCATATTTCCCAAGTTCAAATATATAACGCTCAGCAACGTCAGTGAGAAGTTCCATCGGTGTAGACTGAATTGCCTGCCAGCCAAGGTTCTGACATAGCTGTGCAACAGCAATCCGTAGCATACTGCGGAATATTCTTGCGCCATGATTATGCGTGATTTTCACTTTCACTATCAGTGTTTAAATCTGTAAATAGATCAATATGCAGATGTTACATTTGAAATATAAAGATTGATTAGATTGTTATTTTATTAGATTTCTTAGTCTTTCAAGAGCATTAGACAAAAAGAACAGTACCGGTAAGTTTAGGATGATATATGATGAAATATAGACCTTGAAATTTGGACGGACCTTTATAATATATCAAATATTCATTATGGTTCTACCGATCTAGCTAGTCGAACATAAATAATTTTGCAATAACTTTTTATATTTGTTACATATTTTAGGCATTCAAGAACTTAGCAGTCCTAACTCAGATTTACACGTCCAAATCAATAAACTCCATGTACATTCAATTGAAACTGATGTCTGGGTTGACTGAGAATACACGTCCATAAGGACAAGTAACCCAAAACTTTTACCCATCTTGACAACACAAATACCAGTCTCGGACGATAGGACAGGTACTTATTCGAGGCCCTGTAGAGGTAGGCTAAATGAAGAAGTTGTCATATGTTAGATGTTCTATTGTTCTAGTCAGTAATTATAGTAACTCTAAGCACAATGTTACCCAATAGTTAGATCCAGGTTTAAAAAAAGTAGGAGTGCACTTAAGGGATCTAAAATGGGTTTTGCACACGCAATTGATAGGAGACATGTCAAAATCCCCATAAACTTGAAATATTTTGGTAGAAAAAGCAGGAGCGCGCGCCCCTCCCTAGATCTAAGTACTAAGGGCAACAATTTCAAGGTTAAGAAACTGCCATGTAACATCAACTTGAGGAAACATTATTTCTCATTCAGGGAGATAAGAGGATTAATGCTCTTCTGAGGTGACAGAAACTCAAACACTGAAGAACGCTTCAAGAACCGCTTAGATTATGATATCAAAGATGAAAAATTCACCACCACGCAAAATGTGCATTAGCTACTAAGGTCCTCACAAGTAAAAAATTTTGAATCCCAGTACGCGAGCAGTTAAACTGGACTGGAAATCAGGTACCAGATTGTAATACAGAAATATGGTTCTTTCAGTAAATTTCTTCTTTTGTTATGCCAATATAACAGCTATCCCCTATAGTTACCTTCTGCTTGTTCCGATCATAAGGTTAAACTGGTCACTCAAACTTATAATGGTCAACAATTTCATTGTAGTGACCACAATCATTATACAAAGAAACCTCTAAATGCAAAACATGATTGCATAATCAAGTTAGTTACCTAGGCCAGCTGGGTGGTTAATATCCTATCTAAACTTGTCAATAATTTAGACAGTGATTTCTTATGAAACTGATAAATTAAGACCCTCTTTGATGTGTAGATATGTGTAATCCAGTGAATCATCCATCATTTGAACAGGTGACATGAAAAATTGCCCTACAAGTGAATTTCTACTCCAGTTATAAATTTCAGTGTTTGAATGAAATAAACATCTTTAGAAACACATATTTGGGTACAAGTCAGAGCAAAGTTGTATCTGTATATGGTCAGAGTTAGTGCGGTCCTCAGTGGTTAGATCGTAAGACCTGAAAATGTGATTAGCCTGCGGAGCAAGTTCGCACCCGGCCATGACAGATTTACGTCGTACGTCTGCTACTGAGTTTTTGATCTCCACCGAGCGTATCGCCGCAGTACAGTGTTACTACTAGACGTAGAGGACAGTCATTCCTCTGCACGTATAAGAACTCACCTATAGTTTGAAAACAATAGCTAGTGTGATCCCTCCACACACACTTGGCTCAGCTAGTTGGTTACCTAACCTGCCAAACAAACAGTACTACATTGCAAATAAGCATTACATATATATGTACGCTTTCATGTGCTATCCTAGGAACATTAGTTCCTGAAGAATATAAATCAATATCAATTAATCACTCACAGCCACAGGTTGATAGGTTTGCCAAATCGGTTTCGTGAATGAGTAGACTACATCATTGTACATCAGGTATTCGGGAGGATCCTATTGACTACTGAAGAGACTGGGAAATGCATAAAGCGTTGACCATTAGCATGCATACCTAATGGGTTAGTAATGGCTAAAACCGAAGAGGCTATGTGTATGAAAGTGCAAGTGCAGGTGAAACATATTTTGAATGCAAATGCTCTGAATTAGTTTACGAAATAGATGTATATGACGTTCAGCTTTCAATTATCATAGAGAGCTATCATGCTATTTTGAGTATATCAAAATTAGTCACCAAATCATTGTCAGTAATGCAGGGAAATCCAGATAATATGAAGCAAATTCAAAATATTACTACAAAATATGTTTTTTCAAAGCTTTAGTTCACCATTTTGACATGACCTAATGCGCATGCCCAGTTGATGAAATGCATGGTAGCCTTAAATGTATGGTTCTACATCCAAAATAAATAAAATGTTTCGCACAAACATTTGCTGGTTAAGACTAGTTTATTCGGATAGTGTGGCATACGCCAGAACATACAGGTGTATAGTATTTTCAAAGACAATCGTTAGCTGGCGTCTAACTAAGTAAGCCATATAGAAGTGAATAAAAGAAGACCGTTGCTTGAAATACATCCACATAGATCCAGTCCGTATTTCATTTACTGAACTTTAGATAGTTTTACCTCTTATACGTATAAAAAATTATATATGCTATATATCTAAATGACAATCTCTATTTCTGATAATCGATTGCAGTTCATAGTTTATTTATTTTGACTACAAAGCTCCTAAACTGAGTCAAACATAATAAACAACAAGAAATTCTTGTGTTTGGGAAAAACAGGTTTGTATATTTTCTTAATTTCTTAAATAAACCGTTAGTGACTATCAAAATCCAATGTGTATATAGGTAATACGAGTCTATAATAATTTTCTAATGATAATTCTCAAAATTGGATGTGTTTGTTCATTGATAAGCATAAAAATTATAACCCATGTCTAAACATGTCACAAATATCAACATTCATGATCCTGGATCTCGGATCATGTACGTGTCAACTAGCTCATGTCAACAACATGAAGAATATCTTGGAATGATTGATGCTATTGTTGAAACTGCTGCTAAAAACCCACAAAAAACCCACAACAACATTGTTTAAAGAACAAAAAGGAAGTCTTTGATTGGGATGACAAACGATTCTTGTTCCATTACAAATTTACATACGTCACAATATGAACCCTAATTAAGAATGTAGGTGCGATGTTGAAATAGAAATAAAGTCAATTACCACATAATAGCTATAAAAATAATGATATATGTGAATTGTCCAATGCTGAATGTTATTTGATCGTTGAAAGAATTAGAGCGGCACAAAGTGAGCCCGTGAACACATATATCCCATGAATCCCATTTTTTAAAACGAAAATAAACAACTAGTAAACAATGGCTAATGCAATTTCACCCTGCAAAATATAATGTCCTCAGGATTACAAAGAAAAAGACCCGGACTTTGTACCCATACACGCTGCATGTAGAGGTTCTGGAGGAAGTCACCTCAGCAAAGTACCTGGGCATTACCATTTCTAATGATATGTGCTGGAACAAGCACATAGATAAGACTCTTGTCAAAGCCAACAATAAACTTGGTTTCCTGAAGAGAAATGATATCTGAAAGTAAAAAACCAAAAGGCTAAAGAATATTGTCTACAGGACCATGGTCCGGCCAACCTTAGAGTATTGCTCCACAGTCTGTGACCCCCACAGTCAACAGCAAGCAAGAAATCTAGAACAAGTGCAGCGCAGAGCAGCAAGATGGGTGACTGGGAGCTTCCATAATACATCCTCGGTCAGTATGATCAGTGATCTTGGATGGAAAGACCTGGCCCAGCGCAGGGTTGTCAGTTGGCTGAAAATTTTGTTCAAGATCACCGAGGGTCTTGTTGATATACCAATAGGATTCTATGTAAACTTGTGAATCTTCAGAATCTGAAAATCTAAATGAGGAGTTCTGACATTCAAAATGAATGCAAGTTCTTTGTCAGAATTCATACAATGTGAGAGATTTTCGGATATTTGTGCATGAACTTAATATGATTTTTCCCCCTCACACTATAGTTTACACTCAAATTGTATTATTATCACACTCTGTTAAATCTTAAATGTATTTTATCTATATTTCAGCTTTCAGAATGGGTTTATTTTCCAAATTTCAATCATGGCTGGGTGTCAAAAAGATGGAAGCAAAAATAATGGTTGTGGGTCTTGATAACAGTGGGAAAACTACTATTATTAATAAATTAAAACCACCAGAAGCAAAGCATCAGGACATCGTCCCTACCATTGGTTTTACTGTCGAAAAGATCCTTACAAATACCATAGAGTTGACAACATTTGATATGTCAGGTCAAGGCAGATATAGGAACTTATGGGAGCATTATTACCGTGAATGTGATGCCATTGTATTTGTGATAGATGTCAGTGATAAGCTCCGCATGGGTGTTGCAAAAGATGAATTGTTCCTTCTTTTAGAACATCAAGATATTGCTTCAAGGAGGATTCCAATTCTTTTTTTCGCTAATAAAATGGATCGCCGAGATGCGATGACCACCACCAAATGCTCAGAAGTTCTGGGACTGAGTAGCATTAAAGACAAACCATGGCATATTCAACTAAGTAGTGCTATTTCAGGAGACGGTTTATCTGAAGGTATTGAGTGGCTTTCCGACCAAATTAAGGGCACTCTTTCTCAAAAGACTTCATGAGACTAGTTCTTGATATTTAGATACAGCAGTTATTGCAGTTAAGAGTGAAAAATGTTTTTAAAAAGCAATCATAACCAAGTATAGATAATACATTAGTGACAGCCATGTTTATGTAATGTGCATTTTCCGTCTAGAAGAGCTTGCATGTATATTTGAATGAATTATTCGCAAAATAATTGTGGGATGTGAGCATACGCATGATATACAATTGGCATCCATTAACGTTTTTAAACATCGTAGGAGAAATATCTTAAACTATAATGAAATATATTGTAATTTTAAGTACTTAATTGAATGTATTTGTTACACACTCCTCCCAACCGAAGAAAAAACAACAACATATGCTACATATTAATGTCTAAATCCAGTACTAGTACTTGACTATCTCAACTAGCCTAGATCGACCAGTATATATATTTTCATGTATTAATTGAATTATTTAAGAATATAAGGCTCGCATTTATGAGTTTACATTTGGTTTTATATTGTATATATTAAACATTTATATTTGTTTTAGTCTCAGATTTGCATATTTACATTTTGGTAGACAAAGTTACCAGTACGCACTATAGTTATATGACAGTATTTGTTTATTGCATAATGATTCCATGTAAAGAATGTGATAAAGTTACTCCGGTACTCAAAACATATCTGTGATTTTTTTTAAAATATGCATGATATTTATAATAAAATTCTATTCAGTTTTTACTGGTATATTTTTATTTCTAAAGCAATTGTGATAAACAGTTCAAATTCTAAGAACTTGCATGAAAAATTTAAAAACATTTTCTCATAGGATCTAGATTTTATGGAGAAAATACATTCACCTTTTCCATCTAATCACCCAATGAAATTTAGGTAATTTATTACTCGTTAGTGCCTAAACAAAGCTGAATCTTGCCTAAGTTAGGCTAGCAAACTACGGACGATTTCCCTTTTCCATTTCATGTATGGATTTATTATTATTAATATATTCATTATATTAATTCGTATTATTGTTTTATCATATTACGTTCCTCTTTAGTTGCTTTTAAAACAAAATGTGTAAAATGCAACGTCCATGAATGTTGGAATTTTGAAAATGTGTGATTTTTTAATAATAGCTTGAAATGATATCTGAAATACCTAATTAGTCCTAGAATACAGCTCAGATTTTAAAGTGTATACAAGCGGATACTATTTCCTCCATCATGAGCCACCTTGAATCTTTATTACGGATTATCGATATATATAAATAATTCTAGCATAATTAACACTTTCATTGTCCTTAAGTAACTTTAAAGTCATTCGCTTAAGTTAATACAAGTCCCTGAATTTGTAATTCATATGAACCTTTTAGAGTATGTTCACACGTAAGCGATAGCGTTAGGAATGTAGGGACGAGGTGACTGGTGATTTTTCAGATCACGTACAAAATACGCACATTGTCTCGTGGAATAATCCACTGCTGTTTAACCGTTTCAATTCCTATACATGGAACGAAACGATTGATGAGGAATTCCGTGCGTTATGCGTTTGACAATATCACAGAGAATAAGGCAGCATTTGAATCCATATGATTTTGTGCTTCTGTGGCCGAGTGGATAGGGAGTTAGACTCGTGACTTTCCAGTTGATTCCCAGTGGGGTCTGGTGGTGTATGTTGAGCAAACTTATCCCTAAAACAGATGTACACTGCTCTGTGGTACCTACATTAAACATGTACAGGTCAGGCAAGTGAACGCTAATGTGGATTGATAAGCACGTGTGCGCTACGGTTGCGATGAGCTGTGTGCTCCCCGGGGAGTTGAGAAAGATATAGAGTGAAAAGGATGCCAATGACCTGGTGTGAATGTAGAATCGTCTGATCCTGGATAGCTGGGAAGAAGACCGTAAACCAGAGATTTACATTTATTTATTTGTTGTTGAATGTTGATATTTGTACATGTAAAAGCATGCACACAGATGTTGGCAGCTTTTTTCAGGAGCTAATGTTGCCCAGGAACACTATTGGGCATTTTGGACATCCAGATCTAGAGCTATATATGAACATGCATAATATGTTAATGAAACATATATTGTTGGTCCTTAAATTTTAGAAGTTAGTGTATTATTTTTCTAATTTGCAAATTTTGTTACAAGTTTTGATTTTTATTGATTTAATCTTCAAGATTTTCAATATTAGTTAAAGTTAATGGCCTGACAGTTTTACCGGGTATATTAATTTACTCTTTTTACTCATAAAAATAACCATAGTAATGTTGTAGGAATGATTGCACTAGGTATCCATTTGAGCACTATGTAATATATCTATAAATTGCCCCCATCTCATTAGCATCATTGTCATCATCTACCAGATATTATGATGCTCTGTGTACTTATTCATTGATTGGAAATTGAATAGCTTTTTGTCCATCTCATTTCTTTATATATATGAGAAGAGTACTTAAAAAATAGGTCTGTTCATCTGATATGTTTTACAATTTATTTCAAAATACACGTCGAGAACCGATTCACATTTCCTTGAAAAGGACCCATGATAGACCACGATAATGATATGTATTTGCATGTTTGTATTTAATTGATATATTTTTCACTGTCCATTTTTTAAATATCAATAACTGTTTACTGTTTACATTTCAGCTAACAGAATGGGTTTATTCTCTAAGCTTGGATCATGGCTGGGCATGAAAAAGAAGGAAGCCAACATGATCATTGTTGGTCTTGATAACAGTGGAAAAACAACCATCATCAATAGACTGAAGCCAAATGAAGCAAAGACTCATGATGTTGTGCCTACCATTGGTTTTAATGTCGAAAAGTTTCAATGCAAATCCTTAGAATTCACTACATTTGATATGTCAGGTCAAGGCAGATATAGGAACTTATGGGAACATTACTATCGGGAGTGTAACGGCATTATTTTTGTGATAGATAGCAGTGATAAAATTCGGATGCCAGTCGCTAGAGAAGAATTGTTAATGCTTTTACGGCATCAAGACATTGCTAATAGGCGCGTTCCAATTCTCTTTTTCGCCAACAAGATGGATCTTCGTGAATCGCTCAGCAGTGTGAAGTGTTCAGAAGCACTAGGATTGCACGATATAAAAGACAAACCCTGGCATATTCAAGCAAGTAATGGTCTCACAGGAGAAGGTTTAAGTGAAGGTGTTGACTGGCTTGCTGACCAAATTAAGGAGGTCATTAACCAAAAGTAACGTCAGGTCTAGCACGGGATTCAAATTGTGTCTTTATACACTAGAACAAGAAACTAATATTATTTTATTCAAATGATTTTTTTTGCTATATCCGTCCAGAAGAGCTTCTTGCATTTATCTTCAAATACAATGTTTAAGTTTATATATATTTCAGAAAAAGTGGAGCACAATATTTTGAGCCCATTTTATTCAGTTTGGTTAAGTTTCCTAATGAAAAATTGTTTTGTTGTATTTGAACTGCATACACTGTATGTGTAACATATGTATACACATCACCAAATTGTTATTGTAAATTATACATTATTTTACAGGCAAATATATAAAAAAAATGTCCATTTAAAAAAATTGCATTCCATCATGTCATTTTACTCTTTCCAATCATTTTATCTGTTAGATAAGGTGTCAAAAGTATTAGTTATGTTATTAATCATGAGCTTAAAATTCCTTGAATGTTGACCATTTATGTGGAATATTTGTAATTATTTTACGTTCTCAGTATGCTGGATTTCAATGGCGAATTTACAGAGAATACAAAGAAGAAAAAATGCTTCAGGATTTTGTAATATGCCTCTGAAAATGAATACTGAGACATCAGTATAGTATTACCGGTAAGTGTAATCTAAGTGTTTCAACAAATGTGTGTTGTTTTTCTAAGGCTCCCAATAGCTGTTATAGAAATTTATTTTTTAAAATTTTTGTATAAAAAATTAAATTGTATGTATCATATTGTATCCAAGTTCAAAAAGCACTAGATCAAACAAATAGTTTCTCAATCCACTGTTATCAGAAGGTTTATATATTTATTATATAATGAAAGAGGTTAATTTCTTGTGTCACTATCCGTCCACGTTAACAATGTGATAGACTTGCGCAATATCTTGTCAAGGTGTGATAGTATCCACTGGCTATTTACAATAGATTTTATATTTATTTGATTGTTGTCTTTTTGTTAATACAAACTATATTCTCTGTTCTCTACTCTAAAAATATTTTTCATCCAGCACTCAAATTAAATGGTATCCATAGTTATAGTTATAATAAGTAGCTCCCAAAAAATAATATAAAGAGGAACCAAATTCTATTCTAGACAAACCGTTTCTCTCCATGTTTGTTGAACATTAAAGAATATTTACAATTAATAATTGAATCATCTATTTAAACAGAAGACCCCCTCCATATTTTTTTGTAGAATAAAACTTTTAGTTTAGCACATTAAAATAGCGACGCTATAAACACAATTGAAATAGAGAAAAAATATAATGAAACTTAACCAAAATTTTGTACTATAGTGATTACTAAATGAAAAAAAAAAAAATCATAATATTTTTGTAAATATTTTATTTATAGCTTTTTTGCAATGTGATTATATAGTGTATATGTTATATACAATGACCATATAAAATACTACCTAAGTTTGGTGTTCACATAACCCTAACATGAGGTCCTTTCATATTTACATAATTACATTTTCAGTACATTCTCACTTGGAAATTTAAAGAATTAATATTTTCCAATTGAATTTATATTAAAATGAATAAATGAACAATTTGCTCAAAAAGTATTAAGAAGCAATCCATGACTAGTTTTGGATCTATACATTTAAATGTGTCAAAATAATCAGAATTAATAAAATTCTACATAAAACCATAATTACAACAAATTCGTCAACAAAAAATAATTTTCTTCCGTAACTAATTTTTGCCAGCTAAAATCTATATACACAGTAAAAAAATATTAAATATCTGAATAATGATTTACATAATTAGGCCTGTACAAATAAATAATGGATTTGTCGAATCACAAATGTACAATGGCAAGTATTACCTAGTAGACCAGAAAAAAAAGTCCATGTATAAAAAAAATTTTATATTTTTTCTCTAAAGGTTCGTTCACCATCGGTAACTTGTTGGAGGTGATCAAATTAAAATTACAATACACATATTCTAGGGGCATAGAAACATTTATTCACATCATATATGAAACTTTGTCCAGACAAAAACAACTAAACGCCATTTAGTAGATAGAGGCACCAGTTTGAGAGAAGTCTGATATTTTCCCACATCACAATAAAAGGCACCACCCTTACTATCTTACACACAGTTATTTTATGTAAATGGATGGTGCTTAATAACAGACTGTAGTTCATGAATGGTACTAAAACTTTCACAACATACACTTGCTATGAATAATCAGAATATTCTAAAATAATTGCTGCTAAAATATCTTTCCAATGAATTCTACACAGGATTTGTTTTTTGTTTTTTTCCCACAGTACTATCACATAAAATGTAGACATTTAGCTGTGCACATAAAATTGTTTGCTTCAATTCTGAAAAAGGCTTAGTTTTCATGACTTGCGTTTTATAATATACAGAACATTAAACTGTATAAATATCACTTGATACTCGCAATTGATCATAAATATAACAATGAATACAAGTACTATTGCTTATGTTTAGCTTGAACAGTTGCTTAACAACATCAAAATTACAACCCATTTATCACATGAATTTAAGGTTCCACCCAATCTCAATATGCATTTTTGTGCATTCTCAACATAATATTAAGACACATCTTTAGCTATAAGAGATATCGCTCTCCTTGAAAATCACATTAATATTGCATAATGTATCCATAAATTTGTAAGCAAAATATAATGTTGGAATCATACTTGAATTTTGGAAGCACAAACTCCATATAACCAAGACATACCAACTAAAAATTGTAGTGAAAAAAAAGAGCTTGTCATTTCAAATTGGTTTTCGCATGAACAAAAAGTTACTACTTTATGAATTCTGGAAATTAATGAGCTATGGCTAAGAAAGATATACATGTCTTTATAATGATAACAAATATGTTACTTAGTTGATTTATTCTAAAGTATTTATACCTTATTCTAATTTATGGCAAGAACAAAATTATTTTTTTTTTTTTTTTTGCAATTTCATTGTTGCAAAAAAGTTATGTAAGCACCAATGGTATTAATGTTTAGCATTTTACAGTGTATTATATTTTTGGCTAATTTGAAAAAAAGATGTCATCTACCAGTAATATGCCCTTGACATACATTTTTATAACTATTAACTTTTAACTACATTTCTACATTCAAAGAACAGTGAGAAGATTAATTAATTCTTCAATAGAAATCGGTGGGATAAAAAACAAAGTGCTAGAGTGGAAATAAACACTATTAGTACTTCTAACATTACTGCAAATAAATGATAGTAACTTCTTGTGAAGTAATTCTAAATGTAATTCTATGGTATTGTTAAGTTCCACAGTTTTCCATAGATATAAAAAAAAGTCCATCACAAAACTACTTTTGGCAGACCTGTTCATTTCTTACACTCACATCTACATTGGCTTGTTATTTCCTATAATAGCTTTAATTACGCATAGGATTTTCACTATTACACATCCTTGCCTTTTAAATATCCATTTGAATGCACCAATGAAGTATTTATTTAATGTAGCACACCTTGGCATCAGATCAATTTCAATGCTACTGCATTATTCTCGGCATTGATTTTAGTAAAACGGGAGCACATAATCCGTGTGTCCCATTTCATTCAGTACCTATTTGGTACTACTTTGAGAAAAAAAATGTGCATTATCACAGTATTTCTGTGTTGCTTCACATCAGTACTAACTGCTGATATAGTTTTCTTTGCTTTACCTTTTATCAATTATTGAAGGTGTACTAAACATATTCTTCTCATCAGCTATACTCGATTTACCATATTTTTCGATCTACAATATCACAACTCACTCAAACATCAACATAGCTGAAGGACAGCGAGTCTCTGCTGCTTTTCCCAGCCCTCCAACTCACTTCAGTTTTGCGATACACTATGTGTAGGCATCACGGGGGCTTCAGTATCAGTTGTACTCTTGTGATCTTGCGTATTCTGGTTCAGTGCTGCTATGTTACACCAGTGTTCTCTCTTCAGTATCTGTTGTACTGTTGCGAGTAATAACCAGCATTACTTGGTGCACCTCCGGAGCGTGTATTAGGCGAGCTCTGTCCCAGTGGGCCGTTGCCATGGAAACCAACAGGTGCTTGTTGCATGCCTGAAATTAGACGATTGTTAGTACCCATATATAATATGAAGACATCTTTCTAGTTCAGTATCCTCCAAATAAACTTATTATTGACATACGATTCATGATCAAGTTTTTATTGAACCCACAGTTGCTATTAAATTAATGTAACTTATTCAAAATATGGTAACATTACTTATATGTGTTTGAAGTTTCAATGTAACATGCTTTAACTATTTGCATGCTATACTAAAATTTACGAGGTAAAAATAAATTAATCAAAGGAAAATAAAAACGTCAGTCGAAAATATAACATTTATGACATTGCAGTCCACATTTTATATTCAATCTCTGAACATATATCTCCAAATTAAAAAAAAAAAAAATATGATTGTTGTTTGACAATAAGAAGCAGAGAGAAAAACACCTGACAAAACCAAATATATATATATAATGTAATCAACGGAAATAAGAAACTGAAATAAGAACGAGACTATCTGAGTAGTTGGGGAGACAGGGAGCATTCATGGAGGAATTTACATGAAAAAATAGCTGGTCATACAGGGAGAGTTGATGCTACACGAGTGTGTCATCACTGTCAGACGAGTCCTGGTAAAACCAGCGCATCTGGAAGTGGCGCGGCCCTGGAGGGTACGTGTAACACTGTTAGTGAGTAAATGCAGTCCCCATCGGTGGTTTAATATCCTGAACATTCATGACGTAACTGCTGATTAGTGATTTGGAGGTTCATAAATGCTTGTGGCTTTTGATGTGGGATTGAGGGGTGTGATTTTCGAGGACAGTGGAATTACATTTTGCAGTTTGAAAAACACAAATGAAATAGAAATGGATGTTGAATTAGCTGTTCAGTGAATGTTCAGGATGGTAGAGAACTGAGAAACCAGTGATTGTTTAGATATAGAGCACACTCCAGGAAAGTTTTGAAGTAGTACATTTACAAAGTGCATATTACGATGATCTAAAACATTGCTATTGTTTAACTTGTACCAACAGTTAGTCAGCCAAAGAACCTAAAATCAATTTCATTTCTGGAGTGGGCTGCATTAGGTATTAGGTATTCATAGAAAGTTAGAAAATTAACATAAAACATTCTGTTGATTCAAAGTTTGTGAAACAGGTTAATGAAGTATTTCATTTCAATTTTGGTGAAATAACAGAAAAGTGAAAAAGATTTAAGTAGAACTTTGGTACGAGTGAAGCTATAATCAGGGACTGTTATTTTCACTAACAAACCAAGTTAATCTTCACAACTATTTCAAAACAATAAGATATGTATTTCAAGGCAATGTTGCAAAGATTCATAAAAGGTCTTCGGTGAAAATGACACTTCTGATATACATGTATAACAATTTTTGACTCTCATGAAAAATGATGCACAGTTTGTGAGGTAGAAGGTAAGATAGCATTAGAAAGAGTACAAGCTTTTGTTACACAAGTATGTGAATTGAACCAGTAAAAACATGTTTGGTTCCGTGGTAGAAATATGCTCGCTAAAAAGATCTGTGAGAGAGAGAAGGTTTAAAGATGGCTGACGATCAGCATTGGTGCGTATTGCGCTCCTGGCATTACCTGTGTTGTGGTGGGGGGGCGGTGTCTGTGCGGGTGGTCCCGCTGCGCCGGCGGGGTTCTTGGCGCCGCGCCGCACGAGCAGGCGCACGCTGGGGCCGGCGTTCTGGATGAGGTCGATGGCGTCAGCGTGCGTCATGTTGGCCGTGCTGAACCCGTTGATCTCCAGCAGCTGGTCGCCAACCTGAGGCACACAGCAGTGACATGACTTGTTTAGATTCATTATTTTACTAACAGTAAAATGTATTTAAAAATCAAATTATTCACATCATACTCCTCTGTGGTCGTCTGCTAGGTCTATAAACCTAGACCTAGATCTATTCACGTCCCATTAATACCACTCATCTGAATACTGGGCTACCTGATTTCGAGCCCGGCTACCTGATTTTTAAACTCGGTAGACCTGATGTCTACTGCCTTATCAATCCTTAAGCACATTTTACTTGAGAATGCAGTCACCATCGGTGGTTACAACCTCAACATTCATGACCAAACGCCCTATTTCTAAGTTCATAAATGCCTTCGGCTTTTGATGCGGGATTGAGGGGTATGAATTTTGAGGACAATGGAACTACATTTTGCAGTTTGAAAAACACAAATAAAATAGAAATGGATGTTGATTGAGCTGTTCAGAGAATGTCAAACCCTGCCAATCCAAGCATTCAGCCCCTGCATCCCCCGCCCCACCCTCGGTACCCACCCGCAGGCGTCCGTCGGCGTCTGCGCCGCCTCCCTCCGCGATGCGCAGCACGAACAGCGGCATGTTGTTGAACTCGCGGCCGCCGCGGATCGAGAAGCCGAAACCGCGGGCGCCGCGTGGCACCACCACCTCGTACACGTCGCCACCACCAGGCGGCACCACAGCCGCGGAGTCAGGCGAGTCAAAGCTGTTGTTGCCTTGCTGCTGAAATACGGGCAGGAATAGTTAGTCTGTCGGCAATTTACGAGGTAATATGTACGCGGTTTGTGCATTTTTTCAGCAAAGCATGAAAATTGGCATGGGCATGGAAAATTTGCTCTTCTTTCTTGCTCTCAAGAGACTTGGGAAGAATAAAAAAATAGAATTTGTTCATAAGATTAAGTCAATGCACAAAGTAACCAAACCCAAGGCATGTTTCCTGAGCTAACAATTTCAACAGATTTCATGAATGAGAGTTTGCTGTTTCATGTATGATAACTTACCGGGTAATAGTTATAAAAACAAGGCCTATTAACTAACCAACGTTTATTCATGGTACAATAAATAAACAATGTTGAATACATGGAAATTCAAGAAAAGGTTTTGTGGGTTTTGCAATTATGCTAATAGGCTTCATTTTAGAGTGAACAAGGAAGTTATAAAGTGGGCTCAGAGATGATGATATAGTCAAGTGGACATTGTTATGTAGCAAATGGATGGAGTAGTGTTACAATTGGTTATGATACATATGGTTTTGATACATGTAAATTATGTTTTGACAACCATCCAGCTTTACACATAGATGCGGTTACCAGTCTCGACATATGTCAGTCTCGTCACGTCACTAAAATGTGTGACGAGACTCTGATGTATGTCAAGACTCTGGGGACCGCATCTACCAGTACTCTGAGTATTTGTATAAAAAATATTTGTTCAGATGTTTATTGTTTATACCATGAAACTACAGGTAATTACATACCTCTGAGTAGCCTCGCTGTCGCGCTATCAACTTCTGTTTGTCCATCAGAATGGAGTGTGGCTGCTGGCTGTGTGGCTGGCTGTATGGCTGGTTGTGTGGCTGGTTGTGGAGCTGAGTGTGAGGCTGACTGTACTGGGAGTTGTGGTAGGGCGAGAAGTCTGCTGACCGCTTGGACAGGTCACTCTCCGAGTGGGCGGGGTAGGCCATGGCGTTGATCATGGAACCCTGCGAACTCTGAAATGTAAAACATATAAATTGTTCATATAAGGCTGGCAATGAGTGGAATTCATTCATACGTTAATGTAAGTTTAGACTTCTATAGAGGAGTGAAATTATTCACTTCATATGTAAAGATTACAATGACGGATTCATTGGACTTGGAAAGGAGCATGACAAACTCATATCTAGCAGGGTTCATGGAATAAGATTAAGATAATGACTCACCCGTTGTGAATTAGAGGCTGTACTGGATGCATCGTCTGGAAAAATGAACAGCATAATGTCAAGTATGACAGTTGAAAGTGTGTTCCTTATATTCACGAGAATATTCATATTTCTTTATTTGTTTTATAGCTGATATAATCATAAAAGGTAAAATGAATTGAAGGTGCATATATAAGTTACACTTTTAGCCACAAAAGCTAACAAAATCTATTCATAATTTATGATTTGTTAAAAAGGATTAAGTATTTCTTATTAGATTCTGAAGAATATTTCTATGAGCAAAGCTGTTAGATAAGGGATAAAAAGGATATCAAAATGAATTTAACTAAAAGGATAGTACAGATATTGTAAATTGATATTTATGGTGAGATGAATAACATAAAAAAGCTGCAAAATAAAAGGAAAGAAGAGGTTGTAAATTAGATGCTCATATTGCTACCGTAATGTATTTCAAAGCTGATGTTATTACTGATGATTCGCACACAGCATTGAACCACATTAGTTGGTTTATATGGTCGAAAGAAAACAAATACATGTATGGTGCTGGAAGACAAAGGAGGGACAAAAAACTCCAAATATGATGCATTTCAATAATCATCATATTGGGACTTATTTTGCCAAGTACATCCTAAATCTACTCTTAGTTTCCAACAAAAGTTCTGCATTGTAACTGCCACAAATACTGGTGTGCCAGAAGGTACTGTCCCTAATAGTACTGTAGTGCCAGAGGGTACTGTAATAAAACTGCCTTTGAAAAAGTACTGATATAGTTTCACTCAGTATAACAAATAATAATGAACAAAATATTTCAACTAAAGCACCCTATAGGAATACCTTGAATAAAATAAAACAAATGAGGATGAAATCGGACTATATCTTCTAAAATTCCATCACATTATAAAACTTCCACGAAAAAGGTGCATTTTAGAAGTGAAGTATTTTCTTATGCCTCATCACCACACACAAATAGTCACTATCTTTGTATTGATACTATGTCTATGACATCTTAAAGTTGCACATATCTATTTAATTTGCCAAAATCAACAACCCAAATGCCTGTATATAGTACGGGGCAAAATATGATGACAGTACTATGTACCAGCGTCATCGCTGTCTCTAGACACTACGATTTGTCTATGTGTGCATGGTCTGAGGTTATCCTTGATCTTACAGCGGCTTTGTAGGTTGTTGGCCATGCTGACAAGGCTGCGATACAAAGCTGCCGAGGCTGAAAATATGACACTCCCTCCTTTGGGCTTTGTTTGTAACTTATTATTCAGCTATTCTGCTACGACAGTGCTACATTCCTTTGGTTTTAGAATATATGGGCCAAATGGACGGCATGAACACATGGAAACAGATATACAAGGTGAATTGATCTTAATTTAACAAATCAGATTGAAATATATTCAATTCTATGATTCAAATAATAAAGCAAGTTTTATACATTGGGTAAAGCACCGAAATTGGATTTCTTTGAAAAAAGCAGGGCAGCTGAAATTTGTTACACAGCGACACAGACACATTTAAGTAGAATTTGTTATATTTTCAAAGACATTAGCTATAAGTATTAGTAACTCTTGGTAAAAAATGAAAAGATATAGTTGGTTTATTGCAATCATTAGTTATTCATAACATTAGACGAGGACCAGTGTACAGTATTGCATCATTTATAGTCTGCAAGCCATAACTGCAGGCTTCCTGGATGTTAAATTTTTTACGAACAATAAATAATTGAGCTGTAGAAAGAAATACGTACATCTTATTATTTCTAGCTGTTTGCATATAACAGTACATTGGTCACTCCAAATTTTCTTTTCACAAACTTTCCGTAGGAAAACATCAGTTTGTAAATCACTTCATGATCATTATTATTACAGATATTTCCAAGAACTAAGAAACAAGGATGTCAATAATCTCTCAACCCCAAGATCGTTAGATAAAACAGAATCATAACGTCGTGAACATGTACACACAAAATCAGTAGCATTCTATTCTATAGTATTTCATGACAAGCTAAATAGTCGTATCATTTATATCTCAACTAGCAACCTTTCTATGTGCCATTCTGATCGATACAGCTAATTAGAGCATGGGCCACACAAAACGCAAACGCATTCTCTTCCGCAAAAAAAGAAAGCATCACAATAAGCCTTAATGTGAGCCTGACCAGTGGAAGACACTGGCACATCCAGGTTTTCAGAAAGGAGTGGGATGGGGGCGCACTTAAGGGATCTCATGGGTTTCGTACGCACGATCGATAGTGAACATGCCAAAAATCCTAAGAAAATAAGGTATTTTGGTGGAAAACATGCCCCCCCCTGGATCTGCCTATGTAATTTATATTTATGATGCTGCTTCACCAAGCAGGAGGTTGAGAGATACTGATATTAGGACAGCAGCGGCAGCAGCAGCGCAGCATTAGCGGGTGAATGGTTGTTACCATGTACGGTCGACAGCTGGTTCATATACATCATGTCCTCGCGGCCGACTGGGGCTAGACGCTGCTCTACAAAACCACCACAACCAGCAACATTAGCTCCTACCACAACGTGCGACTACATGTAATGTGTTGGGTGCTTTTGAAAAGATGCTTACAAAGTGTCAAGCTCAGGCTACTATCTAACAAAGTATAGAGAAATCTGATAACTGCACATTTTATGTTGTGATGCTCTTCAACAGAAATAATATATGTTGCTGTGATGCGGAATATAACATTGATTAAGGACCTTGAGCACAGAGAACAAGGGTTGCAAGACTTTCATGGCATCACTTCCTCAGAAACGCATCACACTGACCGAGGTTTAATTTCTATCCATTAAAGCCAAAAGGTCTCCAGTTGCCTACCTTTATTCCTGAGCTTTGATCTCCTGCTTGAGAAGGTCACATCATCACAGTGATAGAGAAGTATATGTTACTAATTTTCCTTGTGAACTTGGTCCTGATTTTGAAGGCATCAGCCACTTGAGTCGGGGCCCCACAGTGAAAAACCTTTCTCCCCCAGCTGAGAGCCCCCTTGCTAACATCTCCCACCTGCATAATCCTACAGCTACCAACCTTTCTTCCCCAGTGGAAGCCCCATGCTAAAGAATCGCTTCCCCACCCCCCCTCTCCATGGTAGTGGTTGCATACCTTTCTCTCCGAGTAGCTGCCCCTTTCTTCTCTACGTCTACTAATAGGTCTCCCACCTGCATAATCTCGCAGCAACAAACCCATCACTACCAATAGAAGCCCCATGCAAACGAATCACTCCCCAACCACCCATGACCCCCCACACGCACCTTTCTCCCCGAGCGGGGGCCCCACGGTGAGGGTGACGGAGTAGCCCGAGTCCTTGATGAGGTTGACGATGTCCTCGTGGTGCATGGCCATGATGTTGGTGCCGTTCACCGCCAGGATGCGGTCCCCCACGTGCAGCCGGTTACACCGCTCCGCCGGAGAGTTCTCGATGATGCGACCTGCAAGTAGGATACAGCGGGGCGGCCATTAGTGGAGTGTTGTGGTTGCACATGGTGGAAACACAGTAGAACCTCTATATATTCGACCGCCTTTGGGACCAGTGTTAGGTGGTATCAATTGAGAGGTGGTCTCTATACAGAGATTTGTTTTGGTAGCTTTATGAAGGTTTGGGACCATGAAAAGTGGTCCCGATAATGAGGTGGTCTTAATTGGAGGCTCTACAGTACAGAGTGGAGAATTCTTAATCGTTTATTGCTTTTTATCGTGGGGGAGCTGAAATGGGGAGAAATAGATGGTTAAAAATTGTTATGAATGTAGTCGTCTGAAATATCTTGTGAAGCACTGGTTAATATTATAACAATTAATCGATCAAATCCTAAGTTTATTTGAGCAGGCCCTAATTATTCCTCGTTCAGAGGGTGTGGCCTGGCTGCCCAGTCTACATATCAACCGTCTTCTCCAAGCCTTTCGGTCACCAGGATCTGTTTTGAATAATAGTGGTTATAAATTCTCATTAGGTGTAAGAGATCAAGAGTTTATGATTAGACTTTATAGTTATACAATGGGATGATACAACCTGAAACAAACACCATGATTATTGATGTTCTAATTTTGAGATGGACATATTGTTATCATTATATCTGACTTAGTACTTCAAGATATGAAGATGTAACCATTTTAATAATATCTCACGCCCCACTCCCCCAGTAATTTGTGACTGAGTAGAGAAACCAAACAACTTAATATAATTTTGAAACTTTTATATCATGCAATTGCTCATTGAATGGGCAAACTACATATAACCAACTACATGTAGCTAGTACGCACTATCTGATAAAAATATTGTTCTCCGTGATATATACATCAAATGCATAGTTTGCTGTAAATACAGTTTAATATACACAGGATTCTGTTTTAAACAGAATGTTAATTTCATACAGGAATACAACTTTGTTCAAATAATTAACATGCTACATGCTAAAACAGTATCAACAACAGAAATGGTCGACCAGTCACACTTTGGAGGGACAAAGTTAATGACAAAACTCACTGGAAACACTGATTAGTTTCAACCATAATGAAAATGTCATTTGGTGTCTCCACAAAGACAACAAGATAGCTAGTTGTAATTCACTGATACTAGGCTTTTAAAATGGAATCAGTAAGTTTCTATTTCAGGTACACATGTACATTTGGCAAACATCACACAGCATTTCAAGGATGAAACCTAGTCATTGCAAAAAGAAATTATTAAGTAGTCAATCTATATATTATCATAATTGTAAAACTATCTTTCTGGAGGAAATCTAAATGGTTTTTTAAAATTTTCGTATATTTCATTCTCAAAAATTCAGTTTTTGAATCAAATTGAATTGTCTACATGAAGCAAGAATTCCACTCAGGAAGGTAGTTTAACATCATCGTGTGAACTGGTTCCTCTATCAGTGATTGGTTGCCGTTAGCTGTGGTCAGTGATTAGTATCATGCGGGGATGTGGCGGCGGTCATCTCACCGATCCAAGGCCAGGGCTTGGTACAGTTGGGAGCCCAGTCTTCCCTGGATAGGAGGCCCCCAGTGGGGGAGCACTGGGCCATGAGGAGGCCTCCAGTGGGGGAGCACTGGTCTGAGGTCTCGGCCAGGTTGGGCATAGAAATGGCTGTTGCTGATCCATGTAAGCCTGCGCAAAGGCAGTTTGAAGTTATCAATGTGTGAAATTGTGAATTGTATTGCCAAACCTCTGAATACATGGATAATTTTCAAAATGAAATGTTCATACAGTTTAGAGTACTGTATTCATTTGGAGAAAGTATCAATTGGTCCACCAGAAACTGTTACCCGCCAGCTTCTTGAACAATCTGAAATGGTTGACGTTTCTGTGCTTCTCAATGTATATCTTAACATACCCCTTTGTATTTTTGTGAGTAAATAAAATGTGCTTAACTTCAATTGTGGTGCATAATTTGCTAACGTAACTGGTGATTACGACAAATCAAGTTTCTCTAAATCTATCTGTTGAATCTATATACATGTGGAAATTGACATATCGAGAAAAAGTAGAACTTTGCTGCTTCAACAATTTGCATCATCCATAATCACTCATCTAATTAGGGTAACATTAAAGTTAATTGAGTTAACATACTGATTCTTAAGCAAATCAATTATCAATGATGTACAATACAAACATCCGTGTCCCAGTATTCTGATATATACATATGTAAACTTATACTTGAGTTAACTAGATAATATCAATATTGACTTCCCGCAAACTGAATGCCGTTTACCCACAGAGGGAGTAGTCTTAGCAAGGAGTAAATACATAACGTTGTCAAAGAGCTTCTTAGCAGATCATGACAGCAAATTGTGTTTTTGTCTACTCAAGGTTTGTTTGATGCTTTAGTGAGGGGACGACGTGGAAAATACCGTAAGATCAGTGACCAAACAATTGAACATGAGGACACTCGAAATGTCAACACTTGTTCTGTTGACTTTTAATGTTTGATGAGGGATCTTAAAAACAAATATAGGGTGTTGCATAATAAGATATTTTTATCATTTTCATCGCTTTTGCAATGAAAATATTATTGAATCCGTAAGTTATCAAGTTGAAAAAAAATAAGACAATAATGTACTCATTGTATCACTGTTACACTTGACAGTGAGTGTTTTTTAAAGCATACCATGGAAGTTTTCAAGTTGTGATCAACTCTTCGCCATGTATCTTTAACCGTCATGAGATGGTGCTGTGACAAAAGCTTCCATGGTATGCTTTAGAAAAAACGTTCACCGTCAAGTGTAACAGTGACATAATATGACCATTCACCTGATCAACAAACTTACTTCATACAATAACATAGCATGACACTGAAATAAACATCAATAAAATAATCTGCGTTTTCCCCCAAGTTTGCTTGTTGATTCAATCTTATTCTTCTTTCTCAATCTGTTTACGATGGCAAAAAATAACAATCAAATGACAATAAAAAATAATCATAATGCACCGATGACGGAGCCATTATGTTTTCTACGGCAAATAATAACAATAAAACAATAAAAAATAATCATAACGTACCGATGACGGAGCCGCTGCGAGTGACGGATGAGATGATGACGAAGCCGAAGCCCTCGTGTTCGCGGCGCGTCACGTTGACGTCGTACGGGTAGAGCTCCCCGCCGCTGGTTGCAGACAGTGCTGACGAGCGAAGAGGCGAGTCTGCAAACATGATGTACTCGTACATGAACACAATGCAAACATATATGAACACGATGTAAACATTGGGGCCTACAAGATGTCTATCATCTATTGTTTAGTTGATGGTTGTTGTTACTGAAATGTTCTAGTTTACTATGGATAGGGATTGTGGTAAGATTATCATTATGAAGAGGGATGTACTATATTGGTAGATTTTTTGAGAAAAAACAAAAAACATTATAATTTAGCATTAAGGAATGACTTGTTTAGCTCTTTCTTATATGTTGGGTAAGCAAAAGAAACATGAAAAGCAAGAAATGAACATAAATAATGATGATTGTAGTACACAAACTACCTAATATCACACATTATCATTAATTATAACAATGAAAAAACAGAATATTGATGAACAGAGAACACATATCACCAGTCCTGACACTAACTTGCATACATAATAAATCATCATCCATTAATGTTGACAAGTGCTTGGATGACACACACACTAAAAAGATACGAAGGTAAAAGAATCAGGATGCTGTTTCAATCCTTGACCCCCACATTACCATGTATGATGGCTAGTGTGTGGGCGGCGCGCCTCGCGGTGACGGGATGCGCAGCACGTGGGTGAGGTTGGTGAGGTGCTGGGTGAGCAGCGGGTCGCACAGCTCCACCGGGCGCCCGGCTCCATCCCGAGGTGCCGGCGCCGCTGCAGACACCCCGCCCCGGCCGCCTCGCTGGTGCGCCGTGAACGACTGTAGCAGGGCGAGGTCGGACAGCAGCTGCTGGGACGGCGGGGTGCTGTTGGGCAGGGTGGGGGCCGGCCCCCCAGGGGGGCGCCAGCGAGGACAGCAGGCGGGTGGTGGACAGCAGAGGCGAGATCGCAGCAGTTGATAAACTCGTGGGTTCTGCTGTGAGAGTGTTACTGTTGTTTATGGATGAAACCCGTGGCTTTTGTTGGGGTGTTGAATTGTTGTCGGCTGTTTCCTTTTGAGTAGCTGTGGATTGTTGATTTGGATGGGTCACATTGGTCGATGGCTGGTTTGGAGTGTTGTTGTTAATGCTCATTCTATTGGCCAGACACGATGTAATTTGACTGACTGCATTTGATTTTTCCTGTTCCGTGGTATCTTCGGCGTTAGTCTTTTCTAGACTGTTTGACACATGCGTACTAAACACACTGCCATTCACCAAATGGCTACTTGTGCTGGTTGTTTGTTGGTTCCACTGAGACAGCATCTGACATGATGCAATGCTTGGTACGAGCGTCACGTGACCATTGTTTGAAACTGAAGCTCCGTGAGTTTTGTCTGAGGTACAGTTTGGTGGAGAGGGTGCTGCTCTGACAACAGTCTTCTTTGGACTGTTCTTTGCTGGACTATTGTATGATTTAGGAGGTAGAGGGGGAGGTGGTTCCTCTATCATCTTCATACCCGGATGAAATCTATGTGGAGAATTTTCATAAATGGGTGAGATGTCATCATACAGAATTGAAGTGGATTCTTCTACTGCTCTTCCTAAAATAGACTGGTCCTGATCCGAAAGCGAAATCCCACTCGTACTGAGTAGGTTGATCATTGACCAGCTACGAGAGTTTACCTCCATCGGGGTTGGGGAATCCCCTTGATCAAAGTCATTGATTGGAGAATCCCCTGTATCCGGGTCAATCCCAGATTCGAAAGACGTGCCACTTCGTGACTTTGAAAGCTGATGGAGGATCACAGTGGGAGGTGATGATGTGGTACTGGGAGGATGTAGAAGCACAGATGGAGTGGTCATAGCACAATCAGCATTGTAGCCTGAAATGCATTGAATTTGTTGTCCATTTTGAACGGTGGCATTTTGATTTTGGCATTCGTTTGAATTATGTGTCTTTTGATCTTGGTATCCAGTTACTGGATTTATGGCATGGTAATCATTCTTGTGTATTATGGCCTTGTATCCATTCTTGTTCATTTTATCACAGATATTGGTTATGACAGTCTTGCGTTGACTGTCATGACTTAGGGAAGTCGCTGTCACACAGCCGCTGACTACTCTTGTACAGTCAAAATTATTTTCTGTCTTTGTATCAATAGATTTAAAACGGCTTTGCATCAAAACACTACCACCTATTTCATGTGAAACACTTGCACTCGGCATATCACTATTGCTACTTTGTGAAAGCTTTGAACTCCCCGACCTCAACTTTGTTATCCACGAATTATTCACTTTCCCCATCTTATCATTAGTTTGACTTTGAAACAAACCATCTTTCTCACCACTCTGATTTAAAGCATTACTACCACTTACATATCCACGATTGCCACTCACATTGTCATTATTACCAGCCAAATGCTTGCTCTTGTCACTTCCTGCTGCAATGAGAGCCTCAAACAAGAGTTTTTTGCTAGCCACGCTGCTCTTGCCAGCTAGCTGTGATGTGCTAGATTCCAATGTACTCGGTGCCGCCACCATTGACTCAGACAACAAACGAGCGACTGCCGGCCTTTGTTGTGGCTCTGTTGAGTTATTAGCACTGTTCGCGCCTGGCCTAATTACTGTCTGTAATTGTGGTTCGGAAATAGTGGCAAGATGTCGCCTCTCTTCCCGACATACGTTTTGATTGATTGGCTGTGTGATCAGTGACGTGAGGCTTATGTATAGACAGTATAACTTCTGATGGCTCAATGGTCGATATTAATGGCTGATCCAGACCATATGGAGACTGTTTATCACTATCTAAATGCTGAAATGCGGCGGTATAAGAAGTCTGAGCAGTAGAGCTTGTTTTGTGCACGGACTGCCCTTTTGTCGTCACTGAACCATGACTACTTACAGAATGCTGATTGTTTGTTGCTGTCAGACTGCGTTTAGTGTCAACAAATTCGATCACCTGTTGTTTGTGAACTGGGGCCACGGCCATGGCCTTGGTGAGATGTACAGCAGAATGTGACATCGATGATACGGTGTTCACAGGTGTCCGCACCTGACAGATGCTCATAGGTGCAGGACTTGTATGGCATTGACCACTATTGGCACTGACCGCTTTAGTAACACTACTTATTGTTGTCCTTATTGTGCTAACTACTGGGGTCTGGGGTTCCGGAATTTGGCGAGTTCTTTGCGTCGTTTTTGTCACAGTTTCTGTTGTATTACTAGTACGGTGCAGTTCAACAATGGTGGTTTTTCCTCTAATTTCACTATTACCAATGCTCACACTGTTCACTAGTCCATTGGGTACTCTATGATTGGTATTTTGACCATTATAAGTATGACTTTTATTAACAAGATCAAATGCTGAATACAGATTAGAGCTTAGATTTTTGGAATTTGTGTTACCGTTTTCATTGATATTAACATTTTCATCAACATATGTCGCTGTAGTAATCATGTCTCTCGGATCCTGCCATGTTTTGCCACTACAACTTTTTATCTCTACATCATTTGAAGCTGCACTCTCAGGCGTATTGGCAAGTGAGTTGTATCCGGACACTCCTGTGTTGTATCCAGACATCGCCTTCTGATCGCCCTCAGACACACCACTCTCCTGAGTGTTATAGCCAGATACCAGGGTGTCAATGGAGCTCGAGTCTAGTCCATTACTATTGAGTAGCACCATTTGAGAGAGGGAATCGTCCAGCGATTGGTCCAGGCTGCTATCGGCCCATCGGCGAGGGGGGATGTCAAACGGCTCAATGTCTATTGGTTTGCTCACAGATGAAAGCTGTGATCCATTGTTTGATAAATCAACACCATTCAAAGTTTTTGTGAAAGGGGAATGCTCACGGCTGCTAACCTGTGACTTGTCGAGTCTTCTGCGCACCCTCTCTCCTTTCCTTAAGTGTGTGCCACTTGCCTCTACTGATAAACCTTGAAACTGTCCAAGACCTCCATTCCCAATTGTAGTCTTTTTGCTATCATAATGATGTGCAGAGGAGTCGATCAATGTTTGATTTAATTCTCTTACATTTTTCTTATCATGATTCATTAAATCTTTTACAGAAACAAAATCTGTTCTGTGGTTCTGCTGTAATGAGTTGGACACTATCAAGTTAGAATGAGAGGAGCCATTGCTAGAGCTCACTGTATGAACATCATTTAGCTTATTAAGCTTGACAACATCCCTGTCCAGGGCTTCTTCATACTGACTGAGCAGGCCTAAGCCTCCCAGAGAGGCCCTCTGGTGCCAGGGGTAGGCATAGGGATTCATATCATTGGTGGATGAGGTATGATTAGATTCCTTCCGTATACTATCTGTTTGTTTGGGCACGGTCTTTGGAATACTTGCTTCTTTCTTACTGCTGCTACTTGAACTGAAAAGCTTCCTGATATCTAGGAAATGGGCACGGCTTTTAGCTGTAACAATATCTTTATTCGTAAGCTGACTCTTAGGTTCACTGGCAGATCCATTAGGCAATCTTTTACTATCAACTATTTCCCCAGCTACCTTTGTGCCTTTCATCTTTCCTGCTTGCTCCACTGGCATTTTCATGGTACTTTTTCTCTCAGTTCTGTATCCAGGATTCTCTTGCTGGTTATCAATCAAACGTCGTTCTCCATTTACATCCTTTGGTGCTACTACACCGTTACCGACATGCACTTTTTGCCTGGGAAAACTGACTCTCTTTCTCCATTCTCCACTTCTTTCCTGATGATTAAGAGTTGGGACCTCCAAAGAAGTACTATAGTTGTGAACTCCCACACCTCCAGACCTGCCCGTAGAGTGTTTGTCACTGACGCCACCGTCCCCTTCCCTGGGAGCCAGTGACTTTTCTCTCTGAATGAGCCTGCTGACTTGGCGCACCAGCCTTGCTCGGTACTGGTCAGCAGAAACCTGGGATGTATCATGGCTGGTCACGACTGGGGAGTGCCTGACAAAGCCACCGTTCATGGTGACCAGGCAAAGCGGTCATTGCTGGTGGTCAGCAGGCAAGGCTGGTAAGTTGTCAATATCCGATTATCTTCTGATACTTTGAAAACTGAAATGTTATCATATCTAACCTTAGAACACGTGAGTCTTTCCATTGTGTCATGATTATTACTCTTGCTTTAGTATGGAGAGTCCTGTATTGCGTAAGCGTCTATGAACTAATCCAACATCCCTATCAACTATAAGTCAATATAAACTTTTGCTTTTATCAAAGAAAAATGCTGCACTTTTTGACTGTCACACCAATCACTCCAAAGTTGAATTTAAAAGATTTAATAATATCGAAAGTCTTCCAGCACAAATTTGGTGAAAACAGTTCTATTAAAAAGTGAATGATGTAGTATCATTACTGCTTGTTACATGTGCATTTCCTGTACTGTCCGCAAGCTCTTATCACTGATCTTTATCACTATGTCTATACTCTCACAGCCTTAATGTGCTACTTGTGACGTCTACCTACTTACTTACGAACTCCAACCATTTTTTTTTTCAATCTTCCATGCTTATCTACCGGTTCATCTTTTTGCACGTATCTTGAGCTTAAAATGTAAACGTCTCTTGACATAAGGCCATCTTGTAGAGTAATAATTATCTTACGATGAATTTTGCTCATAAAATCTATACCAACTAATGAATTCTTTTACTGATGCTGGTGCCAATATCCAAGTCTCTCGTCTTGTAATTCTGTTCTTATCCCATAATGAATCCATTATATGTGTCCATGTTTGGAAAATCCATTATTTATATCCATATTCATGTCCACAAGTCTCGGTCTGATTCACTAGCTTCCTACACTTCACATATTTGCATTCTACATCAGAAATCCTCGGTGGTTACTGTCTAGTTCTGTTTTAAATTTGATTGCTATTCAATTTAGTTTTATCTAGACACGTCAATGTTTAGTTTACGACCTGTAAACAAAATGAAAGCTTCCATTATCAAAGCTCCTCCTAAATGTATGCCGAAATTCCACTTGAACCAAAGCAATGCAGTTATTAAAGATTCCACCAGAATAATCAATGCTATTTACATTTCAATTTCATGAAAATTACGCCCCATCGAAAAATTAAAAACCACTTATTTTACATATATGGTAAGTCACTGGGCACCGTTTGAATAGATGAATCATTTAGGTAATTGAAGTTTATGTATGTGATTGAGAGTCACTCGGCAGCTGTCATCCAGTCAATGGCATCAGGGAGGCTGATCGAGAGCATTTAAATGCATTCACCAGCTGTCAGTAAATGAACTTTCAGATGGTCTGAAGTCCACCTTGAAAAATTGTGCCACTGTCCTTGTGGACACATTAACTTGTGTTTCTTTTTACTTTCATGTGTAATCATCATAGATGTAATCATCATAGAGTGATTGTATCACTAATTCAAAACTTTTGTGATGACAACGCAGCGAGTGGCCAGGAATGACAGATTTCACTGCACAGCAAAGGAGATCAGAGCCCATTGAAGTTGGCTTTTCAAAATATTATTTTTCAACATAATGAAAATGAGAATTTGCTTTGGACAAACAGGTAACAATGATCTATATGCTTCTGTCTAAACATCCATTGACAATTATGATAATGTTAATACAAGGTAAGAGTGGCAGAGAAATATGGGCATAATGCTTCCCGCCTCTAGAGGTCACAGAGCACTTTTATCAAATAAGCCACTCTCAATTTTTTTTTCAAAATATTATTTCATTGAAACTCGTGTCAAACTCTATATAAATGCTAGAAATGCATAATGGCATTCATTCAAATAACTAGATCACCAATCGCACAGTTCGGCCATGCACACAGTCTGTGAGTTTATGATATGATGTAACTCCCCCATTTTAGAGATCACCAAATTTCAACATAAGATTCACGGTTTATGTGTGCATGGCCGTTTTTAGTGACTGGTGATCTACATATATTTATTTGACATTACATGCAGTTATATAATTCCATTTTCATTGATATTATTGATGCAATATCCATCAAAGAACTGAGAACATGTCATGTTATTACTGTATTACCGCGTAGTTCAGCAGCACCTAATAGAGGGGCCCCATTTTCATAGAATAGGGAAATCTATAATATCGTGAATTTATTCCTGATAATATTGAAAGGAGTTCAAAAGCATATAATATTTGGAAAAGGGGTAGAAACTGTGTTAAAACACAGCAGAAGTATAAAACAAACAAACTAATAAAACCTGATTTAAAATAAATCAATTATATGGTCAATTATGATAAGCCTGCCATTGTAGTAAACAAAGAATGAAATTATGACATCCATCCATAGATGAAAAATTATCTATCTGTCAGCCGTTATATAATCCAAATTTCATCATTACGCCTCTAATGCAATGCCACCCATTCATTACAAAGCATGAAATTTAAATTATATTGAAAGGATTTTTACTTTTAAACCATTGCATATGCAAATCCTGACCAAATTATTAGTGATCCCAAATCATCTCCTTCATAAACTAATAATTTGGTGATAAATGTTCACAGTGAGAGGACATTTGATGGGCCTAATGTCATTCTCACCGCGCCTGTGTGCTTCTTAACATCAACTACATGTGCTCTCACAGCATCTCTGATATCATCATATGTCTGACATGCATTTCATTCAATGGTCATACCTGTATTGGACCAGTGCAACTGGGTACATTTTTTTTCTTCTCTTAGAGACACCAATGACAATAAAAAATAAACACTTGAAATATTCATCTTTTTAATTCAGAAATTGAACCTGATAACCTTTCTGGCAAAATGTCACCAAAGCCATGTATAGTATGAGACAAGAGGCCAGGTATTATGTGCTGCTATCCATCACCCCCTGGGGGTTAAGAAGGGCACCATCAGACCCCCTAGGGGAGGTGGTGTGTGTGGGAACCTGGTATAAAACCAGGCATGGGAGGCAGACAGATGGTATGTTGGGCTGCCCATGGGTATAAAGCTTACCAGATAATAGGTTATATATTGGATGAACAATGGCCTGATGGCTGGCAGCCCTCCAAATAATGGGGCTTGCGCCTAAAATGGCCTGTTTGTAACCTTTTGATTTAGATGATGTGAGAGCCACATTGGTTGCCTCAGGTATTGTGGAGCTTAATACGGACAAGTGCTTTTAATCTTTGCAGGCTTTAACCACTGCGATTGATACTTCACTTGCTTAAAATGGGTTTGGGGAGGGTTTAAGGTTTTTCCTCCAAACGTTGAGGGTTTAGTGTTTTTAAAATGATTTTTATTCTTTTTTTCTTTGACCGGGAAAAAAAGTTGGGGGATAAACTTTTTTTTCATTCAAAAATCAAAAATTAAAAAAAACTTTCAAAAAAGGGAGGAGCATGTTTTTTTTTAAGGTCAAATTTAAAAACCAAAAAAGGGCCCTGGTCCCGGGGTGGGTTTTTAATTTTGGAAAACAAATTTTTTTACCTCCCGCATCATTTTTTTTAAACCAAACTTTAACCCCAATTTTGAAATTTTTGGGTTTTTTGTTTTCAAATTTAAAACCAAGGTTTTTTTAATGCAGAATTAATTTCCAAAAACCGCCATACTTGGAAAAAACCCCTTTTTAAACCCGATATTCCCCGGTTTGGGGAAATCAAACAAATGTTTGAAGTACAGGGAAGGGATTATAATTTACTTTAAATCAGC
>CM032663.1:32526951-32590634 GCA_019095985.1 Streblospio benedicti | reverse complement strand
TTCAAAACCCCCGGTTAAAGACATTTTGTTTAACCAAATGCTGTTGGGTGTTGGTGACAGAGAGATTATTTGTTTCTCTGTGACCTCTATGGCATCGCATAAGTGACTTGTCTGTCACAGTAGACACTCATGCCTATACATACACTGCCAGAAACATTGCTAGCATGAGATGTTATGCATATGCATGTAAACAAAACATAGCCAGAAACACACTCCAGTATCGCCATGACCAACACATGTGAGATCTGATTACGGTTGTATTTGTTATGTGCTAGTAAATATTCAACTTGAGCTATGACGTAGCCGGTGTGTAAAGCTAAGGCTGCGTGACGTCACCAGCTAGGGATTAGCAAAGGCCAGAATATCATCTCGCTAAGCTGAGCCATTTTAGACTGCTTCACACGAATTTCGCTATGATCACAGGTTTCAATAATCTTTTTTAAATGATATTCTTGACGCTTGACCAAAGGCTAGTTTATACCTAATATTTGCTCTTTTTGTACCATTAAACAGCTAATCATTTATTTTCACCAACGATAATATTTTAATGCTAAAAGAAAATATAACTCCGTTAATAATCTATTTATTGTTTCCATAAAATTTTAATTTTCTGAACTATGTTTATTTTACAGAGAGTTACCACTGGTAACAAGAATACCTGAAAAGCTACAATAGTTATTTTCGTAAGCATAACTGACAGCACCACTGAAATTCACAACAGCTACTCTGACCTTCACCACAATATGCAACATGAACCCCACAACAGAGCCACGGGTGCCACTGAAGAAACCAGTGTTGTACAACGGTCCATTTACACCATTCACACGGATGCAGGCATAAACAACTTCATTTTGAGATGCTAGCATGCTTGTTGAGAAACATATACCATCCAGAAACAGGGCAAATGAAGTCTGCTGGGCCTGCAAATCCACCTCCTATATTGGTGTGGATCGTGTCGAAAGTGTAGGATTGGCCAGAACCAACCGCCTGAGCACTTGATGCAGAAACCGAAAAAAGGCAATTGGAGGTTCTAAAATAAAAAAAAAAAACATAAACAGGAGTACAGTAGTCTTTGTTTAGAAACTATTTATTTTCCCAAAGTTTTCTTGTGGGATTTTTAATTCTACCCTCCCTGTTGTCTGTGGCGTGCAAGCTCCTACCACAATTCACATAGCTGAAGACAGGTTTTTACAACGCTAAGCTCCATTTTGACTACATCAAGTGGCCGTAACGGGACTCGGAACTTATGACCCCAGGGTTGCGAGACCAAAATGATACCATCATCCCAAGCAGTGGGCTGTACATAAAATCACAGAAACTAATATGGGTGAACAATTAGACCTACTAAAAAATTTCCCTCCTCAGGTGAGATGATATCTGACCAAGTATGTAGGCTGGGGGGTTACAGAGACATCAGTTCGTCTGAGTAACCTTTAACAGCCCGCTGCTTGGGATGCTGGTATAATTCTGGTCTTACAACATTGGGAAACATGAGTTCGAGTTCCGGCTGGGCCACTTGATATAGTCAAAATGGAAGCCTGGGGATGTGGTAGAGCTTGTTTTGCCATAAACAACATAGAGAGTAGTGTTCAAATACTGTATCATTTACGTCTAAAATCTATCAATAAAATACATTTGAAAATAAGCCAAGCAATACAAAGGTGCTTATGATACAAAGTTTAAAACCACACCCATCAAATGGCTATTATCACACGGATACACAATAATAATAATAATAATAATAATAATAATAATAATAATAATAATAATAATAATAATAATAATAATAATAATAATAATAATAATAATAATAATAATAATAATAATAATAATAATAATAATAATAATAATAATAATAATAATAATAATAATTAAAATAATAATATAATAATAATAATAATAATAATAATATAATAATTTTAAAAACTATTATTATGTAATTAATAAAAAGTTTTGCTCATAATTATTATTAAAATTTTTGGTTTTAATTTTTTAATTTTAAACGATAATCCATCATAAGTTTTACTCTAATAACCTTGGTTAAATAGCAATATTGAAAAAATAAAATTTGAATTAATTTGTTTATGTTAGGCTGCTTTGTCAGTTCTTAATTTTATAGACAATATTGGGTTGTATAGCTATAATAAAGAATTCCCGATCTTAAGATTATATGTTCTTTATTTATCTATAAACCATACATATAATTAATAATAAAGACAAAGAATTAGAGCTGTGTAAATGATATTTCTCAAAAAAAAATTTGAACATCACAATTTTTCAATATTTCAGAGGTTTGAAGTTGCCACCATTACAGGGTGGCGCAAAAATATAACTGCAAATCAGTATCCATGTCTTTTCAACCTACATGTATTAATTGTATTCCTTTCCAATGCTGCTATAAAATCAACTTAATTATAATGAAAAATCTGTTTGTCAGTTGCATATACTATTTCAAAAAAGATACTGGCGTTTTACTGTAGAATAGTTAGTTGAGTTGATGGATTATAACATTTTGCTAATCCCCTGTGTTATGCTTGAGTGGCTCTGTCACCAGGCTAGCCACAAGAAATTATAATCCCTGCAGCACAATATTACTCAGTATCATTACTACAAACCGTACGCTGCTTTTCCTTTATTGTGTAAAATAGTCTGATTTGATTGTATACACCCACCTCCCATTATGTTTATTATGGCTTTCTGCAATCTATCTAAAAATGTATCTTTTATTGATACCACCAATTGATGCTTTTTAAAGTTACTTTTTACTTCATAAAAGTGATGTTTTTGACCTAAGCTTTTATATATATAGTATTTGCAATGTACCTAATAACTTAATAATAATAATAATAATAATAATAATAATAATAATAATAATAATATATAATATAGTTAAATAATAATAATAATAATAATAATAATAATAATAATAATAATAATAATAATAATAATAATAATAATAATAATAATAATAATAATAATAATAATAATAATAATAATAATAATAATAATAATAATAATAATAATAATAATAATAATAATAATAATAATAATAATAATAATAATAATAATAATAATAATAATTAAAACTATATATATAATATTAATAAATTTTTGCTATATATTATTATTATTTGGTTTGGCATTGAATTAAGTAAAGTAGAATTTTTAAAAATTTTTAAAACGATAATCCATCATAAGTTTTACTCTAATAACCTTGGTTAAATAGCAATATTGAAAAAATAAAATTTGAATTAATTTGTTTATGTTAGGCTGCTTTGTCAGTTCTTAATTTTATAGACAATATTGGGTTGTATAGCTATAATAAAGAATTCCCGATCTTAAGATTATATGTTCTTTATTTATCTATAAACCATACATATAATTAATAATAAAGACAAAGAATTAGAGCTGTGTAAATGATATTTCTCAAAAAAAATTGAACATCACAATTTTTCAATATTTCAGAGGTTTGAAGTTGCCACCATTACAGGGTGACGCAAAAATATAACTGCAAATCAGTATCCATGTCTTTTTCAACCTACATGTATTAATTGTATTCCTTTCCAATGCTGCTATAAAATCAACTTAATTACAATGAAAAATCTGTTTGTCAGTTGCATATACTATTTCAAAAAAAGATACTGGCGTTTTACTGTAGAATAGTTAGTTGAGTTGATGGATTATAACATTTTGCTAATCCCCTGTGTTATGCTTGAGTGGCTCTGTCACCAGGCTAGCCACAAGAAATTATAATCCCTGCAGCACAATATTACTCAGTATCATTACTACAAACCGTACGCTGCTTTTCCTTTATTGTGTAAAATAGTCTGATTTGATTGTATACACCCACCTCCCATTATGTTTATTATGGCTTTCTGCAATCTATCTAAAAATGTATCTTTTATTGATACCACCAATTGATGCTTTTAAAGTTACTTTTTTTACTTCATAAAAAGTGATGTTTTTGTATTTCAATGTCACCTAAGCTTTGCCCATATATATATAGTTATTTGCACTAACTTGTAATAATAATGTTA
The DNA here is from genome assembly GCA_019095985.1 of Streblospio benedicti. Taxonomy (NCBI): domain Eukaryota; kingdom Metazoa; phylum Annelida; class Polychaeta; order Spionida; family Spionidae; genus Streblospio; species Streblospio benedicti. Next base: position 32,586,597 of record CM032663.1, on the reverse strand, counting down.
ATGCTATCACTGTCCCTGATGACTTTAGGGAGCTTATTCCACTCTACAGGCCCACGGTGAGCAAAATATCAAAAGATGAGCCAGTTCATAGAAGAACAAGGCTTATTAAAATCTATGATTATCTAAGTATATACTTGGTTTATGTCAGTTTGGAATAAGACAGGACACTAAATCAGAAAACAGTGTACAGGTAAAACATAGACCAATTTAAATATTGATAATTCAGAATATTTAAACGTGCTTTTATTAATTATAAAATAGGTCAGAATCTTAAGACACAATATATACAATCCATGAACAAAGCTTACCATTAAATTTGTCCACAATATTTTCTACCTCACTCTCCAGCTTGTGAATATTCGTTTCAAGTTGATCAGTTTTCGCCTGGTAGGCTTCACATGCTGTGAATAAAATAGTGTCATGATAAATATAACCGTTTTCTGTATGCCCATACTTTTAATTGTACCGTTTATTACACACATTTGACTAAATTATGAAAGTCACTTAATATAATTCTGATACCAGGATAACTTTGTTATAAGGGGTTGCTACTTATTATGGTCCAAGCAGAAAATGAATGCATGAAACCATTATGGTATGATTGTCATGTATCCCAACTAAACATATTTGAAAAAATGTCAGCCCGTTCCCCACCACCTTATCAATATCATTAATAGTTTTTAGGCTTTATAAGTGCATCACAAATATTCAACATCCTAAAAACCAAAGTAGCCCCATCAGCTTAAAATGAATGAGGTTGGCGGTCGCCACCCTCCTCACGACCCAACTAAACCAAAATGGCGGAAGGTAAGCACATATTTTGTGCATTAGCTTTATTAGAGCTTTGATAGCGTTATTGTGTCCAATAAATAATCAAAGTATATTGAATTTTGATATATTTTGTCTGCATACAACTTTTAGTGCCATTTTTCTTGGATTTGGTGATGTCATAACATTTTGACCCAATGAAAATGAAGAACAAATAGCCGTGCAGATTAAAGTTTGAAATGCCGGACTCTGCGATTAAGTTGACAACAGCAAGAGCATCCTTAATATTTATTATGCTGTGTGTTATGCCACTGAAGACTAGTAAATTAGCAAAAATCTTTAAAGATGAATTTTCCTTGATAGCCATTGGCACTGGAGTCCCTTTGTAAAAAATGTTTTGAAGCATTCAGAAATTACCCATAATGTTGTATGAATTTAATTAATATTGATGTTTGTGCTGAGTAGTCATAGCAACAGTAACATTTGGCACAATCAAAATTACTTATGAATTCTAACAACTATAGATGTTTGTGCTGATAGTTTTATCAACTACGTCCAAAGATAAATTTAAAATTACTTGTTAGCATTGAGATAGAAGTATTTATGTTTGGTCTGATACATGTATCCATACGTCCATTTATAAGCAGAGAATAACTTGGAGATAGATATCCATAACATGTTTGATGATACCATTAACATGAGCAAATTGAAATATAGATAAAAGAGCATAGCAACGGGTTGTTGTCTAATTATTTGAAATAAATGAAATAATTTTACATTTTGTAATTTGTATTGTCACACAGATTAACTTATCATTAATATAATGATAAATATTCGCTTCATCATATGGATCAAAGAGGTTAACAGAAATCTGAGAGATAGTAAAGACAGAAAGAATAGAAAACAATTAAGTTTTCACATCTTTGATAATGTTTACATCAACTCTTCTGTGATACAAATGCCTGTGATTTGTGATACAAATGCAAGTCTAGCAATATAAGTGTTACCATGTATACCACCATATATTGTATATGTATGTTCATTTTCCTATTTGATTTATTACTGATATACATGTACCATTTATCTAATTCACGAATGCATGTCAGTTTGTTATTAAATGTGTTATGTTGCTATCTAATATATACCATGGAAAAGAGAGAGGGAGAAGAAATTGTGATATACATGTATATAATACTGACGATGTCAAGGTAACCAAAAACTCATTGTTTTGGGTTAATCAAAATAAGTATGAACCGAGTTTAAATGAATTAAAAATAAATAAAGATTATAATTAAAATATTGTTTTCTTTTTATATTTGGCTTTACAGAAATCACAACCATTAAGATAATTATCAACAACACATATTCAATTCACATTATGTGATGTGTCCTAGTTCCAAAAAGAATGGACAGTTGCAATACAACCGGCTACTAGATGGCGCATGCCGCTGCTGTTAGCTCAGATTACAATATGCTTGCATAGCAGTGAGAGACATCCTGTAGCGTTCTATTAGACCCTGATTGAACCATTAGTTGGTTTATATGGTCGAAAGAAACAAATACATGTATGGTGCTGAAGAGAAAGGAGGGACAAAACTCCAAATATGATGCATTTCAATAATCATATATTGGGGACTTATTTTGCCAAGTACATCCTAAATCTACTCTTTAAGCCCAACAAAAGTTCTGCATTGTAACTGCCACAAATACTGGTAAAGAAGGTACTGTCCTCAATAGTACTGTAGGTACAGAGGGTACTGTAATAAACGTTTTGAAAGTACTGATATACTTCACCTTAGCATAACAAATAATAATGAACAAAATATTTCAACTAAAGCACCTATAGGAATACCTTGAATAAAATAAAATAAATAATGAGGATGAAATCGACTATATTCTAAAATCACATCACACATAAACCTAAAAGGTGCATTTTGTAAGTGAAGTATTTTCTTATGCCTCATCACCACACACAAATAGTCACATCTTGTATTGATACTATGTCTATGACATCTTAAAGTTGCACATATTCATTTAATTTGCCAAATCAACAACCCAAATGTCTGTATAGAAAGCAATGTGGGCAAATATGATGATAGTATTTTATAAATCAGCCATCAAGGCTGTCTCTCAGGACACTCAATGATTTGTTCATGTGCATGGTCTGAGGTTATCCTGGATCCTCCCACAGCTGCTTTGTAGGTTGTTGGCCATGCTGACAAGGCTGCGTGATACAAAGTTGCCGAGGCTGAAAATAATATGACATTCCCCACCTTTGGGCTTTTGTTTGTAACTTATTATTCAGCTATTCTGCTGCTACTTACAGTGCTACATTCCTTTGGTTTTATACATATGGGCCAAATGACGCATGAACACATGGAAACAGATACAAGGTGAATTGATCTTAATTTAACAAATCAGATTGAAATATATATTCAATTTATGATTCAAATAATAAAGTTTATACAGTAAAAGCACCGAAATTGATTTCTTTGGAAAAAAGCAGGGTAGCTGCTGAAATTTGTTAACAGCCATTAAGACACATTTAAGTAGAATTTGTTATATTTTCAAAGACACAAGGCAAGTATTAAGTAACTTTGGTAAAAAATGAAAAATATAGTTATTTATTGCAATCATTAGTTATTCATAAACATTAGAGACTAGATCAGTGTACAGTATTGCATCATTTAGGCCCGTACATAACTGCAGGCTTCCTGATAAATCTTTTTACTAACAATAAATACTTGAGCTGTAGAAAGAAAACGCTCATCTTATTATTTCTAGCTGTTTGCATAACAGCACATTGGTCACTCCACTTCTTTTCACAAACTTTCCGAGAAAACATCAGTTTGTAAATCACTTCATGATCACATATTACAGATATTTCCAAGAACTAAGAACAAGGATGTCAATAATCTCTCAACCCCAAGATCGTTAGATAAACAGAATCATAACGTCAGAACATGTACACACAAAATCAGTAGCATTCTATTCTATAGTATTTCATGACAAGCTAAATAGAAGTATCATTTATATCTCAACTAGCAACCTTTCTATGCCATTCTGATCGATACAGTTAATTAGAGCATACACAAACGCCAACGCACTTCTCTTCTCAAAAATAAGAAAGACATAACAAGCCTTAATGTGAGCCTGACCAGTGGAAGACACTGGCACATCCAGGTTTTCAGAAAGTGAGTGGATGGGGCGCACTTAAGGGATCCTCATGGGTTTCGTACGCAATCGATCGATAGTGAACATGCCAAAAAAATCCAAGAAAATAAGGTATTTTGGTGGAAAAACATGCCCCCCCCCCCTGATCTGCCTATGTAATTTATATTTATGATGCTGCTTCACCAAGCAGGGAGGTTGAGAGATACCGATATTAGGGACAGCAGCAGCAGCAGCAGCAGCACAGCATTAGCGGTGAATGGTTGTTACCATGTAATGGTCGATAGTTCATATACATCATGTCCTCGCTGACGATTGGGCTAGACGCTGCAAACCACACAACCAGCAACATTAGCTCCTACCACAACGCAAGATTACATGTAATGTGTTGGGTGCTTTGAAAAGATGCTTACAAAGCGGTCAAGCTCAGGCTACTATCTAACAAAGTATAGAGAAATCTGATAACTGCACTTTTATGTTGTGATGCCTTCAACAGTAATAATATATGTTGCTGTGATGCGGAATATAGATTGACATTTGACCTTGAGCACAGAGAACAAGTGCTTGTATTCTCATGGCATCACTTCCTCAGAACGATCACACACTGACCGAGGTTTACCCTATCCATTAAAGCCAAAAGGTCTCCCAGTTGCCCACCTTATCTCTGAGTTTTGATCTCCTGCTTGAGAAGTCACATCATCATCACAGTGATAGAGAAGTATATGTTACTAATTTTCCTTGTGAACTTGGTCCTGATTTTGAAGGCATCAGCCACTTGAGTCGGGCCCATTAAAGAAAAACCTTTCCCCAGCTGAGAGCCCCTTACAACATCTCCCACCTGCATAATCCTACAGCTACCAACCTTCTTCCCAGTGGAGCCCCATGCTAAAGAATCGCTCCCCACCCCCCTCCATGGTAGTGGTTGCATACCTTTCTCCCGAGTAGCTGCCCTTTCTTCTCACGCCTACTAATAGGTTCCCACCCAAGCATATCTCGCAGCAACAAACCCATCACTACCAATAGAAGCCCCATGCAAACGAATCACCCCAACCACCCATGATCCTCCCCCACACACCTTTTCTCGAAGTCTCCCCACGGTGAGAAAGTATCTGAGTAGTCCGAGTCCTTGATGAGGTTGGACAATGTCCTCGTATGGCCATGATGTTGGTGCCGTCACCAGGATGCGGTCCCCAACGGCAGTCGTTACACCGCCCACTGAGAGTTCTCGATGATGCGACCTGCAAGCAGGATAGCGTTGGCGCCATTAGTGGAGAGTGTTGTGTTGCACATGGTGGAAATGCCAGAACCTGCTCCATTTGGACCACTTTTGGGACCAGTTAGTGGTGTCAATTGAGAGGTGGTCTCATAGATTTATCGAGATGAGATGGGTCATTGTGTTTTCACATTTAACAATTTCAGAGGCTTGCTCTTTTCATCGTTAGTAAATGGTGTCAATACAAACACCTGTTTAGAATACACAAAATACGGCAAAATGCAAAATACGCAAAATGTGTAAGCACACAGCATGCACAATGGTGGTTATTGTGCCTTGTCATCCATTACACAACATGATGAAAATAAGAGCTATACTCAGTAATAAAACAGAAATATCTTACCCACACAGCAGCTAATTTCTATTATAGCCTTCTGAGCATTCATAAACTTCACTTCTGTTCATAAGAATTCGAAACGACATTTCACCCTGATAGTATAGGGGGTGAAGCAGGAGGCTTGTGGGGTTATTACAGAGTATGTTTTACTAAGTAGAAAGTTAAAAAGAACAAAAATGATTGGTAGATTAGATGTTTTTAGGCAGAGGAATGAATACGGATTATAATTCTGTTTTTGTTACCCCAGATATGTAAATTAACATCATGTTGTCTTATTATTGGTTGATATGGCAGTATTTAACATCTTGTTGAGTTTTTAGTATAATACCATTGTATTATAATGATAATCATCTTGTTAACTATGGGTTTAAGTTAAACGTATACAATAAATCTGACGTTTCACGTACACATTTTTACGTATTTTTACGTAGATTTTTTACGTATTTTTACGTGTGTACGTGCGTGCATTCTACATAGAACGTTGTTTTGTATATTGTTTTCATTTATAATCTTGATGAAGGCAGAACATGCCGAAAATTTGTTAAAATTATTGAAAATTTTATTATTGCATCTCATCTTAATTATTAAATTTGTTTATAATCAATAGATGCAACAGCAAGCAATTACTACATTTTCTATACAGAGGTTTGTTTTGTAGTTTATGAAGGTTTGGGATCATGAAAGTGGTCCCATAATGACATGGTCTTAATTGAGGCCTTACAGTACAGAGTGGAAAAATCTTTAATCGCTTATTGCAGTTTCATGGCTTTATTGTGTGGGAGCGAAATGGGAGAAATAGATGGTTAAATAATTGTCATGACTGTAGTCGCTGAAATTATCTTAAGCACTGCTAATATTATAACAACAATCTATCAACTTCTAAGTTTATTTGAGCAGGCCCTAATTATTCCTCTGCTCAGAGGGTGTGGCCTGGGCTGCCCAGTCTACATATCAACAGTCTTCTGCCTTTCACCAGATCTGTTTTGAATAATAGTGGTTATAAATTCTCACAGTGTAAGAGATCAAGAGTTATGATTGACTTTATAGTTATACAAAATTGGAGCGATACAACCTGAAACAAACACCATGATACATGTTCTAATTTTGAGATGACATATTGTTATCATTATCTGACTTAAGTACTTCAAGATATGAAGATGTAAATCCATTTTAATAATATCTCACACCCACTCCCCAGTAATTTGTAGACTGAGTAGAGAAACCAAACAACTTAATATAATTTGAAACTTTATATCATGCAATTGCTCATTGAATGGGCAAACTACATATAACCAACTGTCCACATGTAGCTAGTACACCATCTGATAAAAATATTATATTCTCCCAGATATATACATCAACGTATTAGTTTGCTGTAAATACAGTTTAATATACACAGGATTCTAGTTTTCTAAACAGAATGTTAATTTCATACAGAATACAACTTTGTTCAAATAATTAACATGCTACATGCTAAACAGCATCAACAGAATGGTCGACCAGTCACACTTTGGAGGGGACAGTTAATGACAACCACTGGAAACACTGATTAGTTTCAACCATAATGAAATGTCATTTGGTAAGTTCCACAAAGACAACAAGATAGCTAGTTGTAATCACTGATACTAGGCTTTTAAATGGAATCAGTATTTCAGGCACACATACATTGGCAAACATCACACACAGCATTTCAAGGATGAAACCTAGTCATTGCAAAAAGAAATTATTAAGTAGTCAATCTATATATTATTATAATTGTAAAACTATTCTATGGAGGAAATGTAAATGTTAAAATTTTCGTATATTTCATTCTCAAAATTGCTTTTTTGAATCAAATTGAATTCATGAAGCAAGAATTCACTCAGGAAGGTAGTTTAACATCATCGTGTGAACTGGTTCCTCTATCAGTGATTGGTTGCTGCTAGCTGTGGTCATGTGATTAGTACGTGAAGCCGTGGCGGCGGTCATTCACCGATCCAAGGCCAGGGCTTGGCAGTTGGGAGCCCAGTCTCTCCCTGGATAGAGGCCCCCCAGTGGGGAGCACTGGGCCATGAGGAGGCCTCCAGTGGGGGGAGCACTGGTCTGAGGTCTCGCCATTATATAGAAATGGCTGTTGCTGATCCATGTAAGCTCGCAAAGGCAGCTTAGTTATCAATGTGAAATTAGAATTGTATTGCCAAACCTCTGAATACATGGATAATTAAATGAAATGTTCATACAGTTTAGAGTACTGTATTCATTTGGAGAAAGTATCAATTCGTCCACCAGAAACTGTTACCCGCCAGCTTGAACAATCGAAATGGTTGACGTGCTGTTGTGTTTCAATGTATATCTTAACATACCCCTTTTTGTATTTTTGTGAGTAAATAAAATGTGCTTAATCTCAATTGTTGTGCATAATTTGCTAACGTAACTGGTGATACGACAAATCAAGTTTCTCTAAATTCTTATCTGTTGAATCTATATACATGTGAAATTGACATATCGAGAAAAGTAGAACCTTGCTGCTTCACAATTTGCATCATCCATAATCACCATCTAATTAGGTAACATTAAAGTTAATTTGAAGTTAACATACTGATTCTTAAGCAAAATCAATTATCAATGATGTACAATACACAAAACTGTGTCCCAGTATTCTGATATATACATTATGTAAACTTATATACTTGAGTTAACTAGATAATATCAATATTGACTCTGCAAACTGAATGCCGTTACCCACAGAGGGAGTAGTCTAGCAAGGAGAATACATAACGTTGTCAAAGATTTTAGCAGATCATGACAGCAATTGCTTTGTTCACTCAAGGTTTGTTTGATGTTTAGTGAGGGGACGACGTGGAAAATACCAAAAGATCAGTGACCAAACACTGGAACATGAGACACTGAAATGTCAACACTTGTTCTGTTGACTTTAATGTTTGATGAGGGATCTGAAAACAAATATAGGGTGTTGCATAATATAGCTTTTTATCATTTTCATCGCTTTTGCAATGAAAATATTATTGAACTGTGTTATCAAGTTGAAAAAATAAGACAATAATGTAATTATTATCATTAAGACTTTGGACTGTGAGTGTTTTTAAAGCATACCATGGAAGTTTTCATCAACTCTTCGCCATGTATCTTTAACCGTCATGATGAAAGGTATCATCAGCTTCCATGGTATGCTTTAGAAAAAACGTTCACCGTTATGTAACAGAGGACATAATATGACCATTCACCTGATCAACAAACTTACTTACATACACACAATATAGCATGACACTGAACAAACATCAATAAATAACTATGTATTCCCCAAGTTTGTTTGTTGATTCAATCTTATTTCTTCAATCTGTTTACACGACGCAAAAATAACAATCAAATGATAATAAAAATAATTATAATGTACCCATGACGGAGCTATTATAAGCTTCAATGGCAACAATATCAATAAAACAATAAAAATAATCATAACGCATCACATGACGGAGCCATAGTGACGGATGAGATGATGACGGCCGGCCTCCTTCCTCTCACAGATGTACTGTACATGAACACAATGCAACATATATGAACACGATAAAACATTAGCCTACAAGATGTCTATATCATCTATTGTTTAGTTGATGGTTGTTGTTACTGAAATGTTCTAGTTTACTATGGATAGGGACGTAAAAGATTATCAATATGTGAAGAGGATGTACTATATTGGTAAGATTTTATAAAACAAAAAAAAAGATTATAATTTAGCATTAAGGAATGACTTGCTAAAGCTCTTCTTATATGTTGGGTAAGCAAAGAAACATGAAAGTTAAGAGAAATTTTGAACATAAATGTAACATAGATTGTAACACAACTACCTAATATCACACATTAATACACTATAACAATGAAAACAGAATATTGATGAACAGAGAACATAATACCAGTCCTGACACTAACCACCTCGTGCATGTTACACAAATCATCCATTAATGTTGACAAGTGCTTGGATGTATACGACACCAAAAGATAAGGTAAAAGAATCTGTGGATGCGTTGTGCCTAATTCTGACCACATTACCAGCGTATTGATGGCTAGTGTGTGGGCGCCTCCGCGTGACGGATGCGCAGAACGTAGTGAGGTTGGTCAGGTGCTGGGTGAGCAGCTGGCCCGCATTGCCCACCGGGCGCCTCCGCCCATCCCGAGGTGCTGCTGGCGCCACTGTAGACACCTTCGCCCGCCACAGGCGCCGTGAACGACTGCAGCAGGGCGAGGTCGGACAGCAGCTGCTGGGACGGGCGGGTGCTGTTGGGGTGTAAAATACCCCAGGGGGCCCAGCTGGTGACAGCAGGCGGTGGTCGACAAAAGTAGAGGCAGATCGCAGCAGTTGATAAACTCGTGGGTTCTGCTGAGTGTTACTGTTGTTTATGGATGAAACCCGTGGCTTTTGTTGGGGTGTTAACTATGTCATTGTTTCCTTTTGAGAAGTTGTGGATTGTTGATTTTGGATGGGTCAGCATTGCCATGGCTGGTTTGAGTGTTGTTGTTAATGCTCATTCTATTGGCCAGACATGATGTAATTTGACTAACTGCATTTGATTTTTTCCTGTCTGTGGTAATTCTTCGGCGTGTCTTTTCTAGACTGTTGACACATGCATTAAACACACCGCCATTCACCAAATGGCTACTTGTACTGTTGTTTGTTGTTCCACTGAGACAGCATCTGACATGATGCAATGTTGGTACCCAGCCGCCGCGACCATTGTTTGAAACCGAAGCTCCTGGACGGTCTGAGGTCAGTTTGGTGGGAGAGGTATGTTTGACAACAGTCTTTGGACTGTTTTTGTTGACTATTGTATGATTTAGAGGTAGAGGAGGAGGTGGACCTCATCATCTTCATACCCGGATGCTATGTGGAGAATTTTCACAATGGGTGAGATGTCATCATACAGGAATTGAAGTGATTCTTCTACTGCTCTTCCTAAAATAGGACTGGTCCCATCCAAAGCGAAATCCCAATTGCATTGAGAGTAGGTTGATCATTGACCAGCTAATGAGAGTTTACCTCCATCGGGGTTGGGGGAATCCTTGATCGAAGTCATTGATGGGAGAATCCCCAGCATCCGGCTTCCATCCCAGATTCGAAAAGACGCAAGCTACCTCGTGACTTTGAAAGCTGATGGAGGATCACAGTGGTGATGATGTGGTACTGGGAGGATGTAGAAGAACAGATGGAGGTCATAGCACAATCATCATTGCCTGAAATGCAATACTGAATTGGTTGTCCATTTTGAACGGTGGCATTTGATTTTGCATTCATTTGAATTATGTGTCTTTTGGGATCTTGGTATCCAGTTACTGGATTTATGTTTTGGCATGGTAATCATTCTTGTGTATTATGGCCCAGGATCCATTCTTGTTCATTTTATCACAGACATTGTTATGACAGTCTTCCGATGACTATCATGTCTTTAGGGAAGTCGCTGTCACAGCCACTTATTCACTTGTACAGTCAAAATTATTTTCTGTCTTGTAGTCAATAGATTTAAAAAACCGTTTGCATCAAAACACTACCACCTATTTCATGTGAAACACTTGCACTGCATATCACCTTTGGTTGCTACTTTGTGAAAGCTTTGAACTCTCGAATTCTTAACTTTGTTATTCACTTGAATTATTCACTTTCCCATCTTATCATTAGTTTGACTTGAAACAACCATCTTTCTCACCACTCTGATTTTAAAGTATTACTACCACTTACATATCCACGATTGCCACTCACATTGTCATTATTACCAGCCAAATGCTTGCTCTTGTCACCTGCTGCAATGAGAGCCTCAAACAAGAGTTTTCTTGTTGCCACGCTGCTCTTGCCAGCTAGCTGTGATGTGCTAGATTCCAATGTACTGTGCCGCCACTATTGACTAGACAACAAACGAGCGACTGCCGGCCTTTTGTTGTGGCTCTGTTATTAGCAGCACTGTTCACGCCTGGCCCACTAATAGTTCGCTGTAATTGTGGTTCAATAGTGGCAAGATGTCGCCTTCTTCCCACGTACGTTTTGATTGATTGACTGTGATCGCAACGGAGGCTTATGGTTGTATAGTATAACTTCTGATGGCTCACTGGTCGATATTAATGGCTGATCCACTTTCATATGGGAGACTGTTTATCACTATCTAAATGCTGAAATGCTAAGTATAAGAAGTCTGAGCAGAGCTTGTTTTGTGCACGACTGTTCCCTTTTGTCACCGGAACCATGACTACTTTACATGTAGAGAATGTTGATTGTTTGTTGCTGTCAGACTGCTTAGTGTCAACAAATTGATCACCTGTTGTTTAGAATGGGGCCACGGCCATGGCCTTGGTGAGATGTACAGCAGAATGTGACGTCGATGATACTAGAAACAGGTGTCCGCACTGACAGATGCTCATAGGTGCAGGACTTGTATGGCATTGACCACTATTGGCACTGACCATGGCAACACTAATACTTATTGTTGTCCTATTAGCAACTACTGGGGTCTGGGGTCTGAATTTACAGTTCTTTGCTTGCTTTTGTCACAGTTTCTGTTGTACAATAGTACGGTGCAGTTCAACAATGGTGGTTTTCCTCCACTTCACTATTACCAATGCTCAGCTCTGTTCACTCAGTCCATTGGGTACTCTATGATTGGTATTTTGACTAATATAAGTATGACTTTTATTAACAAGATCAAATGCTGAATGCAGATTAGAGCTAGATTTTGGAATTTGTGTTACCGTTTTATTGAGATAACATTTTCATCAACATATGTCGCCAGTAATCATGCCTCCTGATCCTGCCATAGCTTATTACCACAACTTTTTATCTCTACATCATTTGAAGCTGCACCTGTAAGGCGTATTGGCAAGTGAGTTGTATCCGACACTCTGTATCCAGACACGCTCTGATCGCTTCAGACACACCACACCTCCTGAGTGTTATAGCCAGATACCAGGGTGTCACGGAGCTCGAGTCTAGTCCATTACTATTAAGTAGCACCATCGGAAAGAGAGGAAATCGTCCAGCCGATTGGTCCAGGCTGCCATCAGTCTATCTGGCGAGGGGGATGTCAAATGGCTCAATGTCTATTATTTGCTCACAGATGAAAAGCTGTGATCCATTGTTTGATAAATCAACACCATTCAAAGTTTTTAGAAAGGGGAATGCTCACGCCGCTAACCTGTGACTTGTCGAGAGTCTCTGGCGCACCTCTCCTTTCCCAAGTGTGTGCTTAATTTGCCTCTATCAGATGTGCCTTGAAAACTGTCCAAGACCTCCATTCCAATTGTAGTCTTTTGCTATCATATAATGATGTGCAGAGGAGTCGACCAATGTTTGATTTGTAATTCCAGCCACAGTTTTCTTATCAGATTCATTAAATCTTTTACAGAAACAAAATCTGTTCTGTGGTTCTGCTGTAATGAGTTGGACACCATCAAGTTAGAATGAGAGTGAGCCATTGAGCTCACTGTATGAACATCATTTAGCTTACTAAGCTTGACAACATCCCTGTCCAGGCTTCTTCATACTGACTGAGTATAAGGCCTAAGCCTCCCAGAGAGGCCCTCTGGTGCCAGGCATAGGGATTCACATCATTGGTGGATGACGAGATTAGATCTTCCAAAGTGCTATCTATTTGTTTGGCACGGTTTGGAATACGGTTTTTCTTACTGCTGCTACTTGAACTGAAAGCTCTCCTGATATCTATAGAAATGGGCATCGGCTTTGGCTGTAACAATATTCATTCAGAGGCTGACTCTAGGTTCACTGGCAGATCCATTAGGCAGTCTTTACTATCAACTATTTCCCCTGCTACCTTTGTGCCTTTCATCTTTCCTGCTTGTCTAATTGGCATTTTCATGGTACTTTTCTCTCAGTTCTATCCAGGATTGTCTTGTTGGTTATCAATCAACGTCGTTTCCATTTATCCCTGGGAGCTACTACACCATATTAAAACTGTCTCTTCTCCATGCTCCACTCCTTTCCTGATGATTAAGAGTTGGGACCCAAAGAAGTACTATAGTTGTGAACCCTGTCAATCTCCAGACTCTGTCCGTAGGAGTGATTGTTACGCTGACGCCACCGCCCCCTTCCCTGGTGCCAGTAACTTTTCTTTTCTGAATGAGCCTGCTGACTCTGGCGCGACCAGCCTTGCTCGGTACTGGTCAGCAGAAACCCGGGATTTATCACATGGCTGGTCACGACTGGGGGAAAGGCCTGACAACCACCGCTCATGGCAGACCAGGCAAACGTCATTGCTGGTGGTCAGCAGGCAAGGCTGGCAAGCTGTCAATATCCGATTATCTTCTGATACTTTGAAAACTGAAATGTTATCATATTCAACCTTGTAGTCTTCCATTGTACGCATTATTACTCTTGCTTTAGTATGGAGAGTCCTGTACATGCAGTTGTCCATGAACTAATCCAATATCCCTATCAATCCATAAGTCAAGATAAACTTTTGCTTTATCAAAGAAAAATGCTGCACTTTGACTGTCACACCAATCACCCAGAGTTGAATTTAAAAGATTTAATAATATTGAAAGTCTCCAGCACAAATTTGGTGAAAACAGTTCATTAAAAAGAATGATGTAGTATCATTACTGTTTGTTACATGTGCATTTCCTGTACTGTCCGCAGCTCTTTTATCACTGATCTTTATCACTATGTCTATACTCACAGCCTTAATGTGCCACTTGTGACGTCTACCACCTATTTTCATTTAAACCCAACCATTTTTTTCAATCTTCCATGCTTATCTACCCTGTTCATCTTTTTGCACGTATCTTGAGCTTAAAATGTAAAACGTCTCTTGAAATAAGGCCATTTTGTAGAGTAATACTATCCCATTTGATGACTTGCTCATAAATCTATACCAACTAATGAATTCTTTACTGATACTGGTGCCAATATCCAAATCTCTCGTCTTGTAATTCTGTTCTTATCCCATAATGAATCCATTATATGTGTCCATGCTAGGTAATCCATTATTTATATCCATATTCATGTCAAGCCCCGGTCTGATTCACTAGCTTCCTACACTTCACAAGCAGCTTCTGTATTCTACATCAGAAACCTTTTTTGGTTAACATTGTCTGAAGTTCTGTTTTTAAATTTGATTGCTATTCAATTTAGTTTTATTCAGACACGTCAATGTTTGAAGTTTACGACTGAAACAAAAATGAAAGCCCATTATCAAAGCCTCCTAAATGTGGTCTGAAATTCCTCTTGAACCAAAGCAATGCAGTTATTAAAGATTCCACCAGAATAATCAATGCTATTTACATTTCAATTTCATGAAAATTACGCCCCATCGAAAAATTAAAAACCACTTATTTTACATATACGGTAAGTCACTGGGCACCGTTTGAATAGATGAATCATTTAGGTAATTGAAGTTTATGTATGTGATTGAGAGTCACTCGGCAGCTGTCATGCAGTCAATGGGATCAGGGAGGCTGATCGAGAGCATTTAAATGCATTCACCAGCTGTCAGTAAATGAACTTTCAGATGGTCTGAAGTCCACCTTGTAAAATTGTGCCACTGTCCTTGTGGACACATTAACCTGTGTTTCTTTTTACTTTCATGTGTAATCATCATAGATGTAATCATCGTAGAGTGATTGTATCACTAATTTAAAACTTTTGTGATGACAACGCAGCGAGTGTCCAGGAATGACAGATTTTACTGCACAGCAAAGGATATCAGAGCCCATTGAAGTTAGCTTTTCAAAATATTATTTTTCAACATAATGAAAATGAGAATTTGCTTTGGACAAACAGGTAACAATGATCTATATGCTTCTATCTAAACATCCATTGACAATTATGATAATGTTAATACAAGGTAAGAGTGGTAGAGAAATATGGGCATAATGCTTCCGGCCTCACACAGAGCACTTTTATCAAAAAAGCCACTCTCCAAAAATTATCCAAATATTATTTCATTGAAACTCGTGTCAAACTCTATATAAATGCTAGAAATGCATAATGGCATTCATTCAAATAACTAGATCACCAATAGCACAGTTCGGCCATGCACACAGTCCGTGAGTTTACGTATGATGTAAACTCTCCCATTATAGAGGTCACCAAATTTCACGTCATACATAAGATTCACGGTTTATGTGCATGGCCGGTTTTAGTGACTGGTGATCTACATATATTTATTTGACATTACATGCAGTTATATAATTCCATTTTCATTGATATTATTGATGCAATATCCATCAAAGAACTGAGAACATGTCATGTTATTACTGTATTACCGCGTAGTTCAGCAGCACCTAATAGAGGGAGACCCATTTTCATAGAATAGGAAATCTATAATATCAGGAATTTATTCCTGATAATATTGAAAGGAGTTCAAAGCATATAATATTTGGAAAACAGGTAGAAACGGTGTTAAAACACAGCAGAAGTATAAAACAAACAAACTAATAAAACCTGAGTTAAAATAAATCAATTATATGGTCAATTATGATAATAAGCCTGCGATTGTAGTAAACAAAGAATGAAATTAAGTGACATCCATCCACATAGATGAAAATTATCTATCTGTCAGCCGTTATATAATCCAAATGTTCATCATTACGCCTCTAATGCAATGCCACCCATTCATTACAAAGCATGAAATTTGCATTACATTAGAAAGGATTTTTACTTTTAAACCATTGCATATGCAAATCCTGACCAAATTATTAGTGATCCCGAATCATCTTCATAAACTAATAATTTGGGTGATAAAATGTTCACAGTGAGAGAGGACATTTGATGTGGCCTAATGTCATTCTCACCGCGCCTGTGTGCTTCTTAACATCACCTACATTGTGCTCTCACAGCATCTCTGATATCATATGTCTGACATGCATTTCATTCAATGGTCATACCTGTATTGAACCAGTTGCAACTGGGTACATTTTTTCTTCTCTTAGAGACACCAATGACAATAAAAATAAACACTTGAAATATTTATCTTTTAATTCAGAAATTGAACCTGATAACCTTTCTGGCAAAATGTCACAAAAGCCATGTATAGTATGAGACAAGAGGCCAGGTATTATGTGCTGCTATCCATCACCCCCTGGGGGTTAAGAAGGGCACCATCAGACCCCCTAGGGGAGGTGGTGTGTGTGGGAACCTGGTATAAAACCAGGCATGGGAGGCAGACAGATGGTATGTTGGGCTGCCCATGGGTAATGAAGCTTACCAGATAATAGGTTATATATTGGATGAACAATGGCCTGATGGCTGGCAGCCTCCAAATAATGGGGCTTGCGCCTAAAATGGCCTGTTTGTAACCTTTTGATTTAGATGATGTGAGAGCCACATTGGTCGCCTCAGGTATTGTGGAGCTTACTACGGACAAGTGCTTTTAATCTTTGCGCTTTAACCACTTGTGATTGATACTTCACTTGCTTAAAATGGGTTTGAGAGGTTAAGTTTTCCTCAATCGTTGCAGCTCTAGTGCTTTAAGATGATTATTTATTCTCTTTTCTCTTGACCTGGGCAAAAGAGCTAGTTGATAAAACTGTTGTTCTTCATTCAAAGATCAAATTGCAAAAAAAACCTGCAGAAACTGGGAGGAGCATGTTTATGCTAAGGTCAAACTAAACCCGATTCAGCCATGGTCTGGTAGTCGTTGTTACCAACTTGTTTGCCAACAGTCACAAATGCTTTGTTTACCTCCAGCATCATCTTTGTTTTAAACAATTTACTTCTAATCAACAATAATATTGTAAATTTTAAGATTAAAATTTGTTACTCAGACTACAGGTTGTTTTATGCAGAATTCATACAAAAATGCCATACTTGGGAGACCTCATTTTCTGAGCAGATCCATGCTTCGTTTTGCAAATCAAACCTAGTGTTTGAAGTGACAGAGGATTATGGTTACTTGAATATCAGACATCATACTGTGGAAGAGAAGCATCTCACGTCATGATGATATCCCCTGAGATAGGGAGCAGCTTTGAATCATGCGTGTGATGTCACAGTGATCATGGGCAGTGATAATGGACTGACAGGATCAGCTCACACCTGCTGACGTCTTTTGAATCTTTGCTCAATCTGTGCTAATCGCTGACTTTTAAAATGTTAGGAAGATATCAGGTTTGGTATCTGGTTTGCTGCTGACATGGTCTCCGTTTGAAACCTCTTATGAATTTTTCCAAACATTTTACTACTAGGTAAAGAGTTTGATGATCTTGCACCATGATTAAAATGTTTCAAGCTCATCAACCTTAATATAAAAGTCCTGTATAATTGTATGCTATATAAGATATCTGCCATGCACACATGTTGTCATTGTGGGTAAAGAATATGTTTGCTATTACAAACACCACATGAGTGTGCCGATCTCCAGCAAACATTACGAAAAACGACGCACAGAAACGAACGTATCGCAATTGCTAATGAATAGAACGTCTTTATTTACATGACATGATGCTGTAAAACATTTACATAAAACTTGTTGAACAAAACCAGATATTATGTAACCTGTGTAAATGGATACCTTGTTCTAATTAAAATCGCTGGCTGTTTATTTCTTATAGGAGATAATAACATGGTGTTGGGTGGCAGAAAAATGGAGCAGTCAGGACAGGAGACATCGCGCGATTGGGAATGTTTTGTACATCGTTCGATGGAAAATACAAAAGAATTAGATATATTATATTACAATCCACACGACTTCCTTTCAAACCAGTATTCAAAAAAAATGCAAGTACTTTTTTCTAGCCTAATATGGAGTCTAAAATATCTAATTTCCTGCATGTTTGGGTTTACATGAACATACATGTACACGTATACCAGTTGTAAGACAATATATTGACGATGGGAAAAAGCAAGCATTTCCAGGCATGATAAATACGGGTTTTGCTCTTTAAGCAGTCACATAGTCCCCTTGTTCCCACAGCCATTATCTATTGTGTATAAAAACAACTGTATTTTTTAATGCGTCTACACCAGATAAATCTTGTCAGGTATACAAAGCTTCCTTGTTCATGCGTATAATAGACAAATCACAACAAAACACACTGTCCATTTTTCTCCACCTAAAACTAATATATGCAATGTATGTCAGCTTTCTGACTTTTTTTCACGTTAATATTCAACCTGCCATAAAGTGAATGCTTTGATCTTCGTGAATGTCTACTGTACCAGTAGCACAAGACGGACTCCTTTAGATTACAAAAACAGTGGATGGTTCATTATTATAGAGCATTTTATGATTTTACAATGGAAGCGACCAAATAGAACATCAAAAACTATAGAGTTAGGATGAAAACATGCAAAGTGAACATTCTGAAGTTATAGCACCAGTACACACAATGGACCCTGCATCTTTGTGCATCTGAAGCTGTAACACCAGAGCAGCAGAAGTTCAAACTGGATCTGATTCTACCAGTAATGTTTATATTCTCCTATATTTGTCTTATCATATATTTTTGTCTGTGTTCAAAACATGATATATCAATGTTTGTATTGTAAGACGAAAGTGCAATACAATACCTATTTGATTTATATCAGTCACTTAAAAACTAATATTTCAAACAGTCCACCTTTTCTCCACAATATTTGTATAGTTCATATTGAAGCAAAATTATACGCACACAGGATTGATGTATTGAAATCGATGATAAAAGAAACATATATATGTAGATGTATTACAAACTGGTACAAGATTGTTAACATACATGAATCATACTTTAGTCCTGCGGCTTCTACATGAAAGTCACAAACTAAAGAATGCGCATCTTGTCACAGACTTTGACGGACGTAGTTTGAACACACTTTTTTTTGTCTGGTGTTGACCACTACAACATGGAAAGTAAATAATGACCAAGAAAATATAGCTTTTTTTTATCTTTCCACTGCTATTGAAATCTTTCAAATGAGAGCCTGTTGTCAAAGTAGTTGATTTTGTGTACAATATTTGCATTCATATTGAGCAAATTTGATTTAAACGAACTGCATTCCCATAAAACCCACCTCATTATGAACCTATTCTGTACACATGGTTACACTTGTATAATGTTGATGAAAAAATAATATTTACAATCTGCAAAGATCACAACCTTGGCCAATCACTCAGCACATCACAGAAGCCTTGTTCATTCACTCTTAAACCAATGTATCTACTTTTTAAAAGAAGTTTTAAAAAGTGTAGTCAACATACATTGGCATATCTTTTATCTGCCATCTTCCTATCTCCCATCTTGCACATACAGGAGCTGTCACACCTCTACAGATTTCCATTAGTTTTCAAGAGGCTACAGAAATTACGAGTTGAAGTCACATTTCCATCATAATTGTTTTTTCTTCACCATGAAACATACCAAAGAGGCCTTGACAGGGAAAAGCTTTGCTAATAAGATTTCCTTCATCTGACAACTGTCTTTCTGTGCATTAAATCAAATGGAAACCTACAAATAATAATTATCATTCAGAGCACAGAACACGCTTTCTCCTAAGACACCATGATAATTGAACACTTATTCTTCATTGACAAACGCCAGACATGGAAAGTTGTCTTTTCAAATGAAAGTCTGGACTTCTTTTCAAATATTTTAATCATGTAATTAGAAGGACAAGCATTGAGGCTCGTGGACAAAATACCCCCCCCCCCCAAACTGCCCTTCACACAAATGTACCCAAACATACATAAACACGATCGTCTCTCAGTTCGTACAATAAAACAGCCTCTCTTTGGTAAATACTTAACATTTTAACGAGAGAACTAAGGTGATAGGGAGCACGGTGACATTGGGGGGTTGTGGTAATGATGTTATGATGTGACACCCCACATTGGTAGATCAAGGTCGCAGCTGGATTCATGTTCCCACTTACGGGTGCACATCATTGTAAATTTAAAAGACAAAATACTACATTTGGAGCAATAGAACTTTGCACTGGTATTTGATTCCAGCTTGTCTTCCATCTTTTTAATGTTTGTAATAGGTTGAGGCTCGTAACTTTCTCGTAAACGTTTCGGTTGAGAATTATGGAGACTTTGACGCTATGATCTGTCAATTTGATTGCCATGGTAATTACGATGTTGCAGCTTTCAAGGTTGAAGTCTTAATTATCAGGTAAAATTAATTAGTTTCCATCAGCTGTGTCTTTACACAAGCTGATAGCATCTGATTTATGGAAACTTTGAAAAACAGGAGAAACTTACACTGAAGTTTCTTTCACTGGGTTACATACTGTAACTTGTTAACAAACACACTCCAAGACATATAGATATTTTGATTTGATTTTTACATCCAAATTTGAAGAATTGGCTATGTAGACTTCAAAGAGCGAATCGCAAATAGAAATATAGCACAGTAAAATCATTATAAAACCTTCTCTGCACAAATACCAGCTTGGGATCTTTTCTGTCAAGTAAAAGCTAATATTAAGTGAGAGGGTGTATTTAATTTCATCTTCACATGGTAAGTCATTAGCCAAGGATAGGAAGGGCCCCTTAGGCTAGTATCATATTCACCTGGATTCATATTTAATGGTGCAAATATTTGTCCTCATTACCAAACATTTTATTTCAATTGAATTAAACGTCCTTGTTTACATACACATTTGCATTTTATTTCGCCAATTGCCTGGGACACACTTTCCCCAAAAATAAACCAAGCCCCTTTAATATCAACTGAATGGTCCCATATGACCAGAAAAACATAACCTAAACCATCTACAAATGATTCCATCTCAACCATATCTCCTACATATATGTGCTGTCATTTAGCAATTTAGAAATATCTCACACACAGAGACTTTCTAGAGTTTTTAAAGTATGGACAAACATGGTGGTAAAAAAGTCTCTGTAAATATTAGGGAACGCCTGCACCACATAAGAGCAAATCTTAACCTACTTCCTTTCTTTCACAAAGCTTCTGTTTGATAAATCACTTTCTGAAACTTTTAAACGCACCACAGTAATTTATTGTAATGATCAGTGACTCAAGAAAGATTCCACAAAAATCAAGCAGTTATACCAGTAAACAAGTATTGCAGGGTGTTATGTACACAACACCTTTGATAACCGCTTTTATTTTTTACATACTTATAAGTAAATTGCATGATAAGATGAAAACTTAACTGATTGATCACAGAAATATGATGATGACACCCACACAATCTAAAAATCACCTGAACTTAAATGATAACAGAACTTAAACCCTCATGATAAAGCAGATATAATGATTTCCATAACTATTTCTCCTCAAAAAGCCACCTGTTTACAAAGGCAAAACAGGCGTTTTTCGTTTGCGGTTTTCACAAACCTCTATCCCCACGTGTCTTGTTGTTAAAGCGCATGAAGTTGAGGGTCAAGCTCATTATATTTTCTTCTCCATAGTACGAAATATAATGTTGGTGAAGGTTTCCAAACCATGCCGACTATAAACAGTTTACGAGCAGCTGGCATGTGGACTTTTGTGGAGAGGTATAATGTTGCTTGGTCTGTGGCGAAAACTAGGTTTCTGAACAAAATTGGACGTTATATATATACATAATAAAAGACATATTTTAGGCCCATCTAAAAACTTCTTTTGAAGACTTCTTAGACCATGATACTTCATTCATCAAATGAATAGAAATTTGGAAGATTTTGTCCACAGATTAAATATTTGTCGTTTTTAAAGGTACACATTATCTAACTTGTGTTTTTTTTGCATAGGTAAGTATGCCGTGTAGATAGGGACCACAAAAGGTTTCATGCCTCACAACTTTCTCCAAGTCTGTCCAAAAATTAGCTGACTCACATTGAATACAATACCAAACAATAACAGACAATGATGAGGTGATTTCCACTTGGTGTGACAAAGGAGACGAATCAATGAAATATATATCAGCCTTCTACCTAATGGATGCACGCCCTTCATTGAAAGCGAACCAATCAGACATGCATTCAACATTTTCTTTGCTACAAGGCAGAGCAAATTACTAAAACAATTTCACCTCTTTGATTACACAATGTAAAGATGTCTAAGATAAAAGATTATTGCGTAACAGTGCATTATATGTATCAAACTGGAAGCACATTACCTTTGACAGAGTTCAACCAATTTTTGGCTTCTACTGAAGCTAGTTTATCATTTGACATCTGATTATATATACAATATTAATAGAATAACGCCAAAAAAATGCTTTAGATCAAACGAGATATTTTCTTCTCTTCGAGATGTTCACATACTTGAAAATCATTAAGTAGGGTTTTAAAAGTTCAAAACGCCTTTCATCTGTTGTACATAATAAAAGATTCTTTTCTGACAAAGACAGCACTTTATGCACCATTCTCACTTTTTTACTAATCATTATCCTTCAGCTTTCCACCAATTATCATCTCTTGACAAATAATAGAAAAGCTTGTGAATGTGTCAATTGCATTCAGAAATGTCTCGGCGTTTCTTGGTGTTTGTGAAGACATGTAAAACATGGATGTGAGTAAATGACAGATGCCCTTGTCATTATCTACTTTGTCCTGTAATAAAAAATCTCTTATTCTTCACACTTCTTTTGATTTTGTGCGATTTATTGAATTATTAAATGCTACCTGTTATGGGGCGTGTTTTGGGGCCGCAGGTGTGTGTTTGCATGTCATGTCAGCTCAAAAGCTGGGAGGATGCTTTTTGGTACATCACGACCCTCTTCCAACATGGCACTTTGATGGGGGACTCGACAGGATGCATGGATCGATACATATAATTTTGCTGATGTTTCTTTGAAATTCATACAATTCTTTGATAGATAAAATCCAAAGAAAGGTCAATTATTATGGGATAGATTCTCTGAAGGTCTTTGCTGTCACAAGATGTGAGTAATAGATATGTTCATCAGAAGCTGTCAAAGAACACTTAGCAATTTTTTACAATTTGAAAACCTATATTAAATCTGACCTACTGACCTCGTTTTCCATTTACAATCTAGTCAAGCAGACAAAAGTACATCTTGACAGCTAAAACATACGTATCATTATAGACATTCCCTCCCAGGCTTCATATGGCACAAATGCAACTAATGACAGCGTTTCAACATGTTTTTGGTGATACATCTACAATATTAGTAGTGTTTGAACTGCCAATATCTACTAGACTCTGTACTAGCTGGCCTCTAATAAGGCATAGTGTGATGACTAAATCTTTGAAATCTTACTTTGATTGCCATCTCTGTGAGTGAGAAATCACTTCATTTTCATTTTTGCACCAATAGCATAGTCTTTGCAGTCTCTAAATTATATACTCTTTTATCAACCGTTGGACATGAGTGATAGCAGCAACATACCCGGTATTAGACCTCTTATCCACCCCTGATAGAAAAATATTTTTTTGTTGCTTTGACACATAAGGCTTGTTATGTACAACAGATTGTCCTTCTTTCTAAAATGATCTCTAACTAAAATTATTCTTTGGAAAGAAGCAAAACTTTTAAGTGTAGAAAATGTTTCTAAAATAGAATACAAACTATGTTTTCCTCGTAATCATTTCAGCAGTCAACTGACATATGGTTTACAACTAGACCTCTTATGTACCAAAAACCAAGACATTTGAAGCTTTTATACCTGTAATTAGATACATAAGTTCCTTAAAAACAAATGTTTGGACAGAAAAAGATATTTGAGATTTCAAGTATTCTGCAAAAACTCAATCATATTCTATTTGGAAACAATGATGAAAAGAACCCTGAATACAATGACCCCTACACAAAGAATTGAATGCCAATAACATTTCATTGTCAGTCTGCATTGTACAACAGCTTTAGGGCAAGGATGGTCTACAATGTGTACACACAATGTATACACATGTATCTGAATTATTACCTATTCAAGACTAACTACATGCACAAATGAATCTCTGCCTTTTTCCAATTAAATATCAGTGGAGTTGTCTTTACGCTTTTCTCTCAGTTTTTATAATCGTGAGACTGTACTTTTACAGCCACAAATATGTAAAGATAATATCATAAAAAGAACTTCTAAGAATTAAAAAAAAAAGTACATAGGATTGAAGTATCCTATTCAGATCATTTAGTGCCAGAAGTTAAATGTTTTGTGTTGATGTTCCTCACTCACACCATCACTGCATTTACTGACAAGGGCACTTTACATCTTTACAATAAACGTGTCAAACATCCTCTTGGTCATTGCTTCTAATACGTGATTCACATGCAACGCTAACATTTCAAACGGGCTTTTTAAAAATTCTAATCACAAACAACTAGCCGAACAAAGTATTTAGCTTTAATATCAACTTTGCAAGACCAGTTAGTACTGGAATTGTTCAGATATCAATTTCATTTATGTTTCCATCTATAACATAACACCAATGACCTGCTGTAAGTTGTAAGTCATTAAGTATGATACTCATGAGATTATAATTATGGCTTTTATGCCCATGAGGTTTCAGCAGCATGTGGGAGTAACTTCTGACACCGATTTCCTCCTTAAAAATACCCCCATGCTGACCACTTATATGGACTTTATTTCTCAAATCTCAGGTCATATGATAATGTATCATTTCTGTTGACTTAAAACTTTTAACGCTTGACTCTCTCCACTGAAATCACAAATGATGCAATTATATAGACTTTAATCACTTGAGAGCGTGCATCTTCTAACCAGGTCGTTATAAAAGAATCATGCACATTATCGGTCCATTTTGCAAAATGTTTAGTCTGACTTTAAACGGACACTGACATGCATTTTTCAAATCGTAGTAAAACATCTCATTTTAAAGGTTAAGTGTAGCATTTAGACTGGGCTGAAATTTGCAAGTTTCTTTAAGTGGACATTTAAAAGCTTTAAAAGGGACATGAAATGTCTAGATTAGTATGTTTCATCACCATTCAGGGCTGGTTGTCAACACCAATTTTACAATATAAGTGACCACTATATTGACCATCTACAACTCTGCTCGCAATTTCTGTAAACAATTAATCCACTGCCTCTCCTACAGCAAAATTTCAATACTCTTATGGTATAAAATTCAATATTGGAATTTGCAAAAAGAACTACTTTTTCAAACTTAAACATCTACTTTTCAGGCTTCATAGTGTAGTGCGTGGCAAAATATGAAGCTAAAATATAGCAACGTATGCATTTTACACGGTACGTTTTCCCATGATATAAAGAAGCGATAAATAATTAAAAAGCATGTTTTGAATGTTCATTCATCAATCTTCATTTTGTCATACAAACACGAGCACAGGCTGCTGTCTGATATGGATTTTGTAAAATATTGATGGACGTCGTAGTAAATTCCAACGTTATTTAATTACATGTACCGGTATCATAAAAGCGTCAATTATGACAAACATTATCAACAAAAATTCAATTCACCAACTTTCAATTAAACAGATATACACAGATATTTGTAGAATATTGTGAACATATTATATGGGGATTATGATATGAAAATGAAACAATTTTCTGCATGTGCCACAAGCTCAGAATGATCAACAAAAGAGTAATGTAATAAACAAATCATAACTTATAAAACACACTCTAATTGAGCTATGTTTTGTTCATTTCCATCTGGAGACAATATCGACAGTTTCAAGCACAATAAAACCAGAAAAGTTAAGAGGTTTAAATGTTTTAGTCAAGCCACAAGCTCTCTTGTTTCAAACGGTAGAAAATTGATTTTATAACGTATTTCAACGACTTTTAACTACTCTTTATTGTTTTTAAATTACTAAACAAAATTTCAAAATACACAATTCTTATAAAATGGCAGCATATCCATTGTAGAGACAAGGTTTAACGATATGTAATGATCGTATAAATCTCTTTTTCTTTCAACAAAACTGAGTCAGAAGGATACAAATAGGACTGACATCACAATGGTATGAGCATTTGTATAAAAATGTATTTGAAAACTTATAATCTGTGAAATGACATCATGCTCTAGTTTTAGCAGTTATCCTTTTTTTCTTGAAGAGACTCATTACGGGTTATTGTCTTGTCATGTATTTCATTGACTGTCATCAGCCTCACAATTGTATACATGTATGCATACGTTATATACATTTTGTATTAGAATGACAACTAAAGCTGATATAATATTATAGCATCAGCAATATGAACTGCTATTGGTGCAAACCATGATTTCTTCATTTCATTATTGACATGAGTATTGTATCTGTGATAGCATGCACGATAATTCCACTCAACAGTCTCCGCTCAATGAAGCAATAACACAAAATCTATCAATTAGACGTCTACTATAAACTGCACCATGTCTCTCATATCATGCCAGACACTCATCATACACCTTCAACCACCACAAACAATGTGATTATTTTCATATCACAAATTTTATCAATAGTACATGTAAATCTAATAACTTGCTTATCATCACAATTGGACGCTGGTCCACAAAGATGCCTGCCACTCTACTAGCATATTTGTGCACACAACCCAACAAAACCAACTGTGCAGACTACAAACATGGGGGTGTGGATCTTTCTATACACTGTGTGGAGCATTCTATAGAAATCTCAGGGAGTTTCCACACATTACCAAATCAATAGCCTTCTCGTTTGTTGGTGTTTATAATTACAGGTGTGATGGCCAGTCAATATTGGTGTACAACTCCATTAACATGGCTCCTTGAGAAAACGTCAATGAATGAACCCTTCACACACATCGCGGTCGGTTTTAAACCTCATAGGTGTGAGGTCTTGACTATATTTTGGCAGAAGTAACCAGAGCAAATCATAATATATTCAATGGACAAAGACCATATGGGAATTATGAGTTCTTATGTAATGAGAAAAATCAATAATCTATTCCATGGTAAAAATGTATCCCAATGCATCTATAGACAATCTTGGGTGTTGAGTATACTCAATACATCCCCATAAGATAAAATTAAAAGTTAGTCTAGTTGACCAAAATTCCTAACTCATGCATATGCATATGTTAATCACATTACCAAGATTGGTAATAACTACTTTCTTCCACCAAGGCCTCCACTTAGATGACTTGCATGTAAAGACAATGATAACCAATGATAACACACTCACATAGAAGTTGTGATAAAGCCCTGTACCTAAACCATACAACACCCAGATTTCATTAGATCCCACCTATGCATTTTTATCTTTTACATAACACAAGAAATCTTTCCTCATTCTGTCCAATGCTATGAAATTTCAACTGATAAAATATGAATACGCTTCAGGAATAAAGAACTCCAATATTAGACATGCATATAGACAAAACTATCTCCTGCAGAAAGAAGACAGAAAACTACTGCATTCAATCTATCATTCAAAGTAGAGAAAAGAACATTTTCTCTTACTATTTCCTTTAATCTGATATCTTTCTACTATATCTACTGTCATTCAAGAGACTAATTAAACTGTCATATTTGAAATATAGCAACTATATGTAAATATATTCATGGCACATTTAACTTTAAATTCTCCCGTTTGACATATATTGTTTTCCCTTATAAGCATATACATAAAAGTACATACATAAATGAAATTCTGTGAAAATAAATAAAAATTGTAACAAACTGGTACTGCCTTGCACTATCTCATTCATAAGTAGAGCATGTGATAATTTTTTCATAAAGATAAAATTCAAATAAGGAAAATCAATGCACAAAGTCTGGAAGAACATACAACTTTTACTGCATACAAAAATCCAAAAAGTCACTTTGTGAAAATATTCATTGCAAACTCTGATTACGATTATCCAAGGCAGTGGTAATTGTTATTTGATAAACTATCACATCCAATTTCTTACTTTTGAGACTTTACACTTATGTAATGATGTAACAATGTCTTACAGTAGTATCAGAAAGTCAATTCAAACTATTTGTCTGTAAAGAATACACATATCCTTCTTAGAACAATTTAACTTGCACACAAAATGACAGTAGGCGAAAATCCATTCCTACTTCTATTAATACAGGTGTCTACAGTTTTCCGCCACCACCCGTAACTATTCCCCGACATACGCTCTACAACTACCCACTAACAACCAAAGGTAATAGCAGTAAAGTGTGTCAGCGTCACGCTCTATTCGTGATTTATTAGACTATCATCGCAGTTTCAGGGCACCTTTTGCTGATGATGTCCGTAAAGTTCGAGGATAATCGTTACTTCATGTTACAGACTTAGTCTGGCTTGACGCTACTTTGTAAATATTGACTTTTCATGTTTCACTTTATACCAAACTCTCACGACATTCGCATATTACACTTTTAAATGTGTCCATCTGATCACTTGAAATTATCTCAAACTAGCACTTTAAAAGCAAAAGCCATAAAATTTGCACACTTTATGGATTCAACACAATGACAAAAGCTTCAAAAGAGATTTAACTTAATATTCATTAAGTTGATTTAGATCTAATTTTAAATCTGTTGAAGAACAATAATTGACTGAAAGTGCAATAATGACTAAAAAGCCTGATTCTATGATTTAACCTCCATATCTTCTATAATCTGCTGTGATCACATCATAAGGTAAACTTTCCAAATTGCTCTTTTGTGCAGGTCTATTGAAGTGTATCTAGTGATGATTCAGGTAGAATAAACCTTTCAAGCTCCACTTCTTGGGTTAAAGAGACTTACTTTATCTGTACCAAAAAAGAGATTGACACAAGAAAGTAGACCTTTTTCTTCTGAATTCTATACTATGTGATAAAAAGATTTAGATATAATATTTGTATTTCATCATAAAACAAATCCACTCCCATACGGCAATCTTGTGCATAATGAAAATGTCAAATCCTAATGATAATAATAATGAGAAGATGAACTGTGAAAAAAAATCAGTGATTAAGCAATAGACCATGTAATAATGCCAAAGATCACATATCGAACATTTCAGAACAATACATGCCAATGATCTTGTGTGTTTTTGGAAACAACAATAACCAATATTGGTGGCAAGTTTTCTGTCTCAGTTACAATCCATCACTTCACTCATTATGATCATCCAATGAGCCATGATGCAGCCAAAGAAACATGACGGTAAAGAAACTGGTTAGATCAACTCCAATAAAAAAAAAATCAAATAAAAATAAGCGAAACATGTATCCAAGTATTTGTGATGCAAAATTGCAAATACACAGTTTCAGATTTTCAAATTAACTTATTTGTCTGTCAAAATTTCTGAACACAACTGAAGAATCATTGAGATCGGATAAAGAAATGATTATTAATAATGATCATTTAAAATTGTGGTTAAAGAGAATTAAATGCTATCTACGAATATTACAGTGACACCTTTCTTTAAAAAATGCCAATAAAATAGAGACCATGCAGTACCATTTAACTACACGTCCATTGATACAATGTCAGAATCTTATATTCATGTCAACAGCTTAAAAAGAGATGTATTTGACATTGGTGCTGTTCGTCAATAAATGCACATTTAAAAGGGCCGTCCAAAGATACAATACAGTAAAAACCCATGTTTTAGATGACCTTGTGACTTGATACAAATCATCCCTCTGCATATGTGACTTTATACATAACTATAAAATTAAAGTCTTACTACAATTGGTACATGAAACGGGTATCAATCGGTACAGGTGGTCCTCCTACAGAGGTGGTCCCTGCACACAGCCACACTGTATCTATTATTGGTCACTTAATTGGTGCCATTCAATGAGAGAAGTTTTAAATGGACACGAGAATTGAAGTATTTGCCCAGCACAGATTTCAATGTTGATTATCAAAGGAGGAAAACCAAATGAAAAGTGTGCAAATACGATGTCAGCAGCTGTTCAGTCTTCTACAATGTCATCCTTCGACCAATCCCCATTCAACGGAATTTCAATTACTGTGGCTTTTAGAGCTTTTTATCCATGTTATTAATCATGATTAGCACAAACAACAATGCTTACGCAGGTCCAGCCTTGAAAATGGCCTGATTTCGAATGCCCCGTGGGTCCTAATTTTGTATTTTCTTTAACTAGACATGACATTTGGATTTCTTAATCAATTCTATTGTGACCATTTCTGCTTAGGACTTCAGATTATGCACCACTCATGCCATAAATGAGCAAACAACCATATTATTGTTACAATTAATTGATATGTTGATTGAACTAACATTACATGGCAACCCGGGAGCATTGTCTATGGGACAAACACCCCGAAGGAGGCTCTTCACCTTCATAAACATCTATATAATTGTATCAATAACCTATGTTACAGGCTTGATGTCACATGACACCATAAACATCCATTAGACAGTTATGGATCCTGCTTTATGATACACAAGAAGCCCCCAACCAGACCTGAAGGTTATCCACCTGTCTGTATTTACTATGTTCATACAAGAAGACTAAAATTTTCTACTACCATACAATATTGGCCCATAAATGATTATCACCCTAGGGTAATATGATCACATTAATAGCTTGTGCAGACATAAGTGCGTATATTGGATGCTCTTTACGTTACAGATGCATTATGGAGGATCACACAAACAATCACCGGTCTGTCTCCTCATTATGACAGGACATGGCCAGGTCATTGATACTGTGATGGGGGAAGCACAGATACAGTTAGTATCCAGGAGACTCAGAATTGGTAAACACAGAAACATTTTTCTTCCTTCCTTCTGGCATTATGTTCCCAGAGCATGGAGATCAATGTTTATTTACATAAAGCAATTAGTAGCAACAAGGACCATAGAATCCTTGCTATTCATCAGCAAACCAAGTGAGAAATAAGAATGCAAAATTCTTCCCTATGTAAATATGCAACTGCGAAGGACATCTTTGTTACACTAAGCCAAATATTCAATACACAAGATGATACAAAGTAGCCTATAATTTGTTTCTCTAATTAAAACAGCCGTAGTTATTACTGATCAAACAGATGAGAGAACCAATACGCAGTCAATAGTGGGTAAACACAGTCATAGAATGTCACCTTGTAGAGGAGGGAACGTTTTGCACTCCAGCTTTGGTATTTCCGTGCAAATAACATGCGGTTTTGATGATACCATCAGAGAAACGCACTATTGACAGTTGCATTTGATGTTTGGAAACTTTATTCGCTAATTAAAACAACTCTGGATAATTTACAAAAGCATCATAGTTGAAAGAATTTTCTGACTTTAATGTTTAGGGACCGACTTTACCCTGGTAAAAAAAATACAATAAATCTCAGCTGCAGATCGATAGTTTATCTCAGTGAAAGCTGAATGGCACGTCTTCCTGCAGGTATTTGTGCTGAACTATAGATAGACATGATGTCAGCTTCCAGGTTTCATGCTGATATCAATTATAAAGTCACTTTATCGTGTGGAAAGACAACATTATACGCAGAGAAAGCCCTGGATATTAACTGAAGGAAGGCATTCACGAAACGTGCATCGGCTTCGTAGAGATTTGCCTTGTAAAAAAAAGGAAAGCAAGCATAACACACAAAAGGCATGTGTCTCAAAATATGCGTAGGTGTATATAAAAACAGGTTACAGCTTAAAACAAGTAATTTGGAATCATAAATATTTTGACAATCCAGCACACCTAATGTACAAGGCAGCGGTGTTATCTGCATCTGGCCTCAGTGTCTTTCCACTGTGATAATAACAACCTACACGTTCATAAATAACATTCTCCGTCACCAAACATGTAAGATGTGCACACTACGCCCATCATGAACTGTCTCACCCATCAGCTGGACAAAAATGTCAATATATGATGAAGACGCAATAGTGAACAACAAAACATTCGACACGTATCTGAGGTTCATACTTTAATGGTTTGCACAATCCTGATGATGAAGGTATCTAAGGATTCCCTTAAACTTTTACATGTTTTGAAGACAGTCAAGATCCATTTAGGAATATATGCAATGAAAACTCTCATTTAATCATCACTGACTAACATCAACAAACACTTCAGATGGTAACAAGTTCCTCATAAAGTTGGCATGTTAAAGTCACCCATTGTCACACTGGCGCCTTATTGTGCTGTGTGTTGCCTTCAAATGATAAAATCCTGATTTGTTGTGGAGCAATCATCAAACTAATATCATAGTAAGTAACCACTAAACGATGAGACCTCCACGACAATACATTCCACATTAAATGGAGCCAAATGCAAATAATTAACAATCAAAGAGAACCGCAATCAAACCACTAAGAACCTCCAACCACAGATCAACGTTAAAATGGAGTATCAATTACGATCAAATCATCATCTGTATACAAGTGAAAGTTGGTGGTTAACAGGTTTACCACAGTAGATGCTCCTCATTTCAATTGGCAGCAATCATATAAAACACAAACACAATCGCTGCTTTCACCTTTCAAACCAATACCTGCAGAGATGCTTTGAAACGGTAGACCACCAAGAAGAATGCACATAAATCAGACTGTTTGTATGAAGCATGCACTTAAGATTCTATTCCCACAATGGACTTGTATTGGGAAATCTTCGACAATTGAAGATTCACTTTGACAGACAAATACATGAAGCATTTTGCTTAAAGATTACTAAAGAAAACACCCATCAATAAAAAAAAACACACAAAAAAACGCAGGAAGAAATGCTTTATATATTTTTCATAAGTTCTAAAAAAAATATCAGTGAATTTAGAAAGGGGGGATGTACTACCAGCATTATCTGTCTCGTGTCTACCCACATGCAATGAGTCAGTCTCATTTAATCTCACTAAAACACGATGTCCTGCAAATCTAAGCCTCTTCAGTCTCCAGTAATGCACATTAGGTGGTCTTGTGTCACTTAAAATTCAATTCTTAACTCCTACATACTCACATTTGGCCTAAAAATGCATAAAACAAATGCATAAATTATCTGCATGACTAATGATATGTAGACCACAATGTTTTGCAACATACATATATTAGCTGTCTTTTTCATTGTTTATCAGGAGCATGAATCTCCTGCAATCGACTGACTTTCAAATACACCACTATAACGATATGCGTTGAAATCACCACCTATCATGACCTTCTATGGCATTGTGGCAGTAATTTAAATCTCATTAACAGTCATTAAAAATTCAATTACTGACACCCACATACATAAGTCATCACTCCAAAGCGAACATAAAGCAAACAGCATCATACATTGAGAAGTAACAAGTATAAGAAAGGTTACAAACACTCTTTTGACTTTTCAAACTGCTTTGCAATAGATGAACTTCATATATCATATTCTGAAAACTTACCTCATGCAAAAAAGTGATCAAATATGACCAAAAAAATATTGTCTAAAATGACAATCATGTTTTACACTATTCAAAGAGAAAATTATCCTGATAGTGATAATAATGTAAAATACCGCGCCACCAAAAACGATTAAAACGATCTGAAATAAATGTATTCTAATGGAAAACAAAGCCTACTACATGTATACAATACCATTTTGATACACAATATTTCACACACAAAAAAGCTTGATGATGAGATGATTTTGAGCATAGATGACATGAAATGGGTCTTGTAAAAGAGCTAAACAAGTCAATAAACCTGAATGTTGTTAATTACAGGGACACCGTATTTAGATCCACAGACGTCATCCCCCACAATATTGGCAGTACTCAACTTATTGGCAAAATCAAAGCATACGTCTGTCTCCAAGATATCACACACATCTTACATTACAATAAGACGTAATGGAGAAAACTACTAATTTAGAGGGTGAATAAATATTTGTTTAGTGAATGTTGATAATGCATTGAGGGTTCTTTTCATACCAATAACTTGGGCACGACGTCTATCAATCATATAAATCAACTCAGCGCAAGACAACTTGAGCTAAGTTTGTTGGTGATATATTCGGAGACTCACCAGTGCCACTGGTGCTGCCGCCTGGTGGTGAGATCCGACGACGCACGCCCAGAGACACCTGCAGCAAAACACAACATTGTCAACGTCTGCCTCGAAATGTATCTTTTGATTTATTGGCTTCATTTGATGTCATTTTGCTAAAAGCTTTAACTGATATGTTTGTATATAAAAGTTATTTTAGAGATTCACATTAAGTACACTCTCAGTGCTGTTATTGTCAGTTCTGAAGAAGCATCTTTCAAAACAACAACTGATATCAATAAAAATGTAGAAAACATTGTATTGATGAAGAGGCTCCCATCTCAGACCCACCAACATCTACTTCAAGGGCACACAATGTACACCTAGTCACAATGTACACATACTAGAAATGCATGGAGGGACATATTGCAGGCTATCATTAACAAAATCCATGGACCCCAACATCATGGGAAAGGGTGTGTGTGGTATGTATACTACTATGATTTACAAACACTATACAATACACATTACTACTATTATATAGATACATAGTAGATAATAGCAATAATGTGTAAGGTATAGTAGTTGTAAATCACAGTAATATACACACCATCCACCCCCCCCATGAAGCTGGAGCCCATGAACAAGTCCAACACCCCTGAAGAGTGAAGAGTAAACAGGACTATAAACGCTGGTGCCGCGGACCCTCACCTGTCCGGGGAACACAATGTACACCTCGTCACAATGTGCACACATACATGATCGAGAAGCATAGAGGACCGGATTGCATGTGGCCCACCATTAACAAGTCCAAGAACCGAGAAGGGTAACTACCCCTGACCCTTACCTGCCCGGTGGCTGCGGCGGCGCCCATGATCTGCACGACGCGGTGGTGCGAGGCGCCGATCACGCAGGCGCCGTCCACGTACGTGATCTCGTCCCCCGGACGCAGCCGCCCGTCCATCTCGGCCGCGCCGCCCGGCACAATGTGACCCACCGAGACCTGGGGACATACTGTACATGTAGTCATAACATACTTGTTGGCACAATGTACTTGTAGTCACAATGTACACGTTGGCACAATGTACTAGTCACAATGTCCTCTACATGTACAAAACAATGTATAAAATGGGGACGTAATGTCTACTACATTGAATCAGTTTATAGCAGCGGCTTGATGTATGAGTGCATATCCGTGTACACAATGTACTCACGCTGTACACACAATGTACACATGCATACATAATGTGGACTTTGGGACATAATGTACCGTGTCCACAGCAGCCACCAAAACGAACCATTCTATCATTCCATGCAAAAATCACCGCCAATAACCCATGCTGATTGGTCAATCAGCGTGCTCAATAAAATGGGAATGAATGTCTACCACCACTACTATAGTCACTCCTCACATTATCAATACAGCCGCTGACGTCGCAAGGCGTGTCCGTGTAGAGGAGAGCAAAAGTTTAGTCTAGAGCCATAGTAGTGGTCCTGCATATTGACTTGCAATGAGAACGTTATAATATGATTTATTTTAAAATAAAATGGATTTTAGTCATGATAGAATGGTGATTGACTTCAGGTCGTGTCAATCGCAAAATTGAGCATGCTAACGTCTGATTTACCCTCACTTTGTTTGGGTAAATCAGACGTCAGCATGCTCAATTTTGCAATTGACACTCCAATCTCGTGGTCAATTCCTACATTAACTAAGTGGAAGCATTACCGTAAAATAAATTGAAATGAGAACACGTATGTCATTTGAAGTTACTTCAAATTTTTAGATGTCTGTGAATCTTGCTAAAAAAATTATCCATATATGTTTGCATTGTTAGAACAAGATCAGATTTGGAATGGACATTTTTAGTAGTATTCAAAAAATACTTATTTTCTTCTCCAAAGTTAAAAATAAAATGGAAGATAATATAACTAAATTCTTATCGGAACCGCAAATTTCTAAAATACATCATATTACCATTTTTCAATATGTCTTTAAACATAATTTCAATCAGACTAATTTCTTTAAACAAAAAATAAAAGTTACTTGATTATTATCACATATTTTGCACAATTCACATCCACAAAAATCACACATCAAAAACAATTGATCTTTGCAAATAATGTTTGACATTATCTCATCAAATTGTTGACATGGTTTATAGTATTTCAACATACAAGTGCCACTAAAGAATACACACCTTCACGCATATGTACATTAATTCAGTTTGTCACAATGACCCCAGCCACAACATAACACAATGACCCCAGTTCACAAATCTCTTTCATCTGTGTGGTTGTATATTCTTCTTAATGCTAAATGTATTACTAATTAATATGTCTTTATTCTTTCAAGAATGTGCATATGTAGATATATATGTACTAGAATGCTAACATCGAGTTGTTGCAAATCATCTATCACGTTTGTAAGATGGCATTCATAAAATCATTTAAGAAAAAGTACTTTTCATTGTGGTATCTAAAATTACATGTGAATACTTATTCAGAAGATTTTGTCAATTTTACCATATTTACCAAACCAGTTCACCTTTCCTTCTATCGACTAAAACATGCTCAAACTCAACATTGACTCTCCATATCCCTATAAATTTCCATGGAGACTATTCTCTTATCCACACATGCTCCCTTAGGTTACTAAATCTCTCAGAAACAACAGTAAAGAAAATTTAAGACTACAGAACATGTAAAGAAAATCACTTATTCTACTATTTCAAGTTGTAATGATTGGTTAATATAGTATGAGACAATCAGTTTGGAATTTACGATGATTTTCTAGAATTTTACCCCATCATGCACTTGATCATTTCCAGCTACTTATTGCATCCTTTTTTTTTCCAGTTATATTTTACAGTTGATTGTGCGTCAAATATCTAGTGAATTGAGAAGTGAGAAAAAATGAGAAAGTGGATTACAAGCAGACGACTTTTTCTACCACTTTGTGAACCAAACAGCTCTAAGATTTATCTATTTTCTCCCTATTCAAAGAACTTCAGAATACAATTCATTGATTCAATGATATAACCCAACCTTGATTAGAAAAGACTTTGAGATCAATTTATTTGAAAATAAAACATTTTGATTTCTTCATCATCAAAATAAATTTGCATGTAACAAAATTCTTCATTAAAATTTTTAATTTAAAAGGTGATGATATTATGAAAAGATAATTTACATGCAAAGAAAAATTTTTTTCCCCATATTTAGAATTTTTCAAAAAATCAGAGTCAAAATTTTTCAGTATTCTATTGGTTATTGCAAATCATTTGAGCTGTTTGGGAACAAAGCGGGAGGTGATAGATGGTGGCTACCTGTCGGTATCTCGGCTTCCAGCCATAAAACTACAGGAAAAACAATGTGATTGAGGCTACAGTTGTATACAGTAGATTTTTTTTCTTCTCGTAGATGCTTTTTTTTCAGGGCTTCACAACTTGCTATTGTCAGTTAGACCAATTGCAAAGTTGTGCACTCCAGAAACTCTTAGTTAATAGATGGTAAAAAAAATATATTGTAGTGGTATCATATACTAAACAGATGTGGACAGATTAGATTCTGTTAACGTAAATTGTACTAGTATTTGTGAGACTACATAACTAATAAAAATAGGTTACTAAATTCAAAAGAACAAGAAATATGTAAAGTAATTTAATACAATAACAGATTATTAGAATTGTGATAAAACACATCTAGTTAAAAAAAAACTACTTAAATTGAAAGTGACATTCAAATAGAGCAAACAGAATTAAACAATAAACAATACGCTTCCCCCCCCCCCCCACCCCCCAAAAAATCAACTATATGATATTCATTGCTGAAAATTACTCCATCCTGTTGAAACATGAAATAAAAACAATCACCTGTAATCAGGGAAACTCTATTAAATGTTTGACACCAAAATAACACTATCAACAGCTGCTCCAGTTACCATTTATGACCCTCCCGGCCAACTAACCCCTGTGGCACATCCCAGTGACCCTCCCCTCCCACCAGCCGCTGACGTAGGTGGCACCAAGTACCTGTGATCCCTCCTCGGTGCCTCCGATGATGCGGAAACCGAAGCCGGAGTCGTGGCGTTTGAGGAAGACGGTCATCTCCAGCCACTCGTCTCCCCGACCTCCGGAGTCAAACCTGCAGCATGACGTGAGGATGTAAATGTGCTGGTTTAGAGTCGTGATTCTAGTGCTCTCACGACTTTACATTTTACACCATGTCATTGGCACGCTTATTGATCATCAATTGATCATTTCTCACATACTTGCAATCGCAGTACATTCAGCGCACAAAGCTAATCCCTCACACAATCACTTATTCACTCTTTCAATCCAATGACATATGACTGTTTATAGTCCTGATCCAAGTCTTGCTCTTACGACTTACATTTTACACCGGGTCATTGGCACACTTATTGATCATCAAATACATCTTAAATACATAATAGCTTTTTCATTTTTGAACTTGCTCAGTAAACTCCACAGCACTATAAAATCTAAGTCATTCAAACCACTGGACTCTTCTTAAAATAACAATTGACACTCAAATCATCCGGATATTCAGTGTCTAATGTAACAACATAAAAAATTTGCATGGTACACATTTTCTGCTGGATCTCACCTGCTGGGACTGTTCCTGTTGAGACTGTTGTTAGGCGACCACCGCGCTGGTATCCGTGTCAGGTTGCTAGGCGCAGGCTCAACATTCTCGAATGATGTGCTCTGTTTCCGTGGCAACCCAGGGGGTCCCATCCGGTAGCCACCATCACTTCCTGTAGGAAAATACAATGTGGCGGGGTTAGCTATGGTGAAGATAAAGAAATTAGAGTATCCTCTTTGATGTTGGGGCTACATAGCAATACATACATAATTTTGTGTTAAACTATACTTTGAACCCGGGGCTTTGAACTAGTTTTTTGGTGAAACAACATTAAAAAACTTCAATTCAAAATGATACTTCATATATACGACTGACATTTTGATCCTCATACCCTGACAGTTACTGTAGTAACCTCCTTCATCTTTTCTGCTGCTAACAATATTTATACTATATAATTTGTGTTTATTATCCATAATGACGAAAACACTCACAACCACACATCACCTTTCTTCATACTTAAATTCCCTAGTTGCATTCATTAATTCTAACATTACCACCACAAACAAACCCAAAAATGTTCAACCCCACACACCACGATCCCACCTCACACTTCCCCTATCAATTTACCTTGGCTGCCCGGCGACAGTTTCGCCGCCTGATATCCGCTGTCCATATTCCCATAGTTCTGCTGCTGTCGCGCACTAAGCGCTGACGCGTAACTCTGCGACGTATTCATGCCCCCCATGGGGCCCATCCCCCTCTGCTGCTGCTGCTGTCCCACCATGTATCCGTTACTGTACATGTCACCCATATCCGGGTTGCTAAGTGGCCGCGACGCCGATGACGCCGATGACGCCGATGGCCCAGTCTGGTACTGCGAGGCAGGGATAAAGTCTGGCGTCCCCGACACCGGGTGGTGGTGGTGGTGAGGTGGCTGCTGCTGCTGCTGCTGGTGGTGCTGATGAGAGAACATCTCGGGTGTTTTGCTGCGTAGCGGTTGCGTCGTCGGTGCGTCCGTGTCGGCTCCGCCGCGGCTGCCGCGCATAAAGTCCGGTCCCGGCGTGCGTGACCGCGTGCGGTTGGCCACAGCGCTCACTTCCGGGTCACGACCCCGGTAGTCATAGTTACCACCGCCGCCGCCACCACCACGGTCGAATTGGTTGAAGCTGCGGTTCATGAGATGCGAGGAGCGGAGGTCGGCAGGCTGCTGCGGCTGTCGGTAGGGGTCTGATGCGCCAGGGTAACTGCAAGCAGGAAAAATGGGTTTTTATGTTTTATGATTGCCGATCACAATGAAATGGGGGAATGATAATGTGAAGTTTTTAAAATGGGATTATACACAATTGACCCAATATTTCAATCCCTCAAAATGATTTAGCGCATTTTTATTGCAGTTTTAAAGTTGATTGAGGTATAATACGGGTAAAATATCAAATGATAACATCCATAGTTCAAATGAATCATTGGATTGCACAATAACAGCTTTAAACATGCGGGCAAAGTGAGGAAATACCCAGGTTAAAACATGAGCTAACACAATGCAAACTGTTATAACATAATGCAAACAGGTAGACAGATGGGTTAATTTACTGTTTCCCCCTATATATCACAAAAAGCATCTCTTAAACATCAATAGAAAACAGTAACTTGTTCATGCCCTTGTCACAATATCATTTTTACACGTCCAGCATCCACAGTGCAAGTAGCCAGCACGAGTGCAGGGCTGAGCACTCGAGGCTGAGCACTAAGGCCAGCCTTGTGGCTGTGGGCAACTACCGTATCCCCGTGCATTAAGGCGCTGTGCTATTAAACAAGAAACACGATGTTTTGAGGAATTTTGAAAGCTAATTTGTTCGTAATTATAAGCGCTTGAGCTTGTAATCAATTTAAAAGCGCATCCTAAATAGAAGCTCAAAGCTCAAGCTCAAAAAGCATCGTGTACGTACCTGTAGTACCCCTATTATCGTTCGCGGGTGATCCGAAGTGGTCAAATGTCTTTAATATCGTCATTAAGTGTAAATCTTCGACATTGTTTCAATTTTATTGTACTAAATAACTATTTCCCATTCATACTATAATAATTAGTGATTCTTTGAGTCGGTAAAAATGAAAAATATAACTTTACATCTTGAATTTAATTTTTTCAAAATGGCGACCGAAGAAAAATCTCGATGGAAAAACCAGCACGCACTGCAATTATGTAGACCAAGTTCGATCCCATTACTATTACTATGTCTATTATTATAGCAATGTCATATCATATCCAGAAATTGTTGCTTTTATGTAAACTTTTAGGGCTTTTTATTGTAAACTTTTAGTGTGTGCTTGATCTGTTTTAATTGACATCTTTTATAGTTATTATGTGAACACTTTAATAAAACTTCGAAATCATTCATTAGTTTGCGTCCATATACTTTCACAATGCATCCCGCCACAATTCTAGTGATTGCATTATGGAAAGCGCCTAAAAAAGCAGCATTTCGTACAAAACGTAAACTAGTAAGCACCATATATCTGCGTATTATCTTCTTCCGCCATTGCCAAAACAACACAAAGATTTCCACATTTTTTCAGTAAAATCTTTATTTGTTCGTATATATGAGCGCATGCGCTTGTTTCCAATTTAAAAGCGCATCTTCAATACAAGCTCAGTGCGCTTTAATGCACGGGGATACGGTAGAAGCGTAGTCAGGCTTGCCTCAGGGCTACTGCTTTCTTTGTGTCATTGGCACAAATTCTACATGCTTTTTGACTGTTGATAATACAAATGAACATATTTTGCTATCCGAGGCTACATTCATGACAGTGTTAAGAATCCAGGCCACCAGCTGTGAAGTGCCAACGTTCAGCCCCTGAGTGCCCCCCCTCCCCCCACCCCCACCCCGCCCCACTCACCCTGCTGGCTGTGGGTTGTACCAGTCACTGTAGCCTCTGTTGTTGTCCATGTTGGCAAGCGGCACTCGTCCTCCTTTCATCTGTCCATCGGGGCCGTCGAGGGCTGCTGACGTTGGCGTCTTGGCGCGGTCTGTCGTCTGCTGCACGGGGGTTTTGGGACGGAAGCTCTGAGGCGTCGGCGTTTTGGCGCGATCCGGCTCTAGAATTATAACACAGATGACAGGTAAGTGTGTGAGCTACATCGTCAGGATATACCGTAAACAACACCTATAGCAAACCTATCAGAACTTGCCTCCAGTTGATATGAAAATGAAGCGTTATTTGCCGCATGAGATTGTCTTATTTCTCTTTTGATCTTGTACAGACATGGAAAGATGAAATTCTATGGGAGGTGACATTATAAAAAATGTGAAAATGGGCGTTTTATTATCGTTTGGTTGTATTTCTTCAAATCCATGGATACTACTTTCAAAATCTTTAAAAATAAGTCTTACAATGTTTTGAGAAATGATTTCAGAAAACCAATCTATACCAATGTTTATAAAGTTACACATTTGTATCAAAGATTTGAAGGTTTAAATCCTACATAACTATTTTGCTTATTGATTTTAAAATTCTCCTGATGTTGCCTAAAACCGGTTCGGAGCTCACTGTCAGATGTTCCCCTACTGTATATCATAAAATCCATTTATCCATCATACCAATCAGCCATATTCTCCAATCAGCTCTCAATTATCCATCATGACCAACATTTCTTCACAAATGAAAAGCAATCCAAATACTATATACTGGACTTTCTTCTTAAATCCACATCCTCTAGGTTTTAACAGGTTTTAACATGGTTTAATAAGATTTGTGTTTAGTTATCAGTATGAAAATCTAGTGTATTCCATAAATCTTGCATAAGTCTCAGAAATCTTGCATATTCCTATCAAATCAGATTTGAGGAGAAAAGTTCACTCGTTCCCTTGTAGCCCAACCCACCCTAATATACACTGCCTAACATTCCACTGCATATGTCCAAACTGCAGTGGACTGGGTAATGTTTGGACATCATGGAGACACACAAGTAATAATCATGGAGCAGTAATTATCCGCACCCAGCATTGTGATGGTATTGATCACAGGTAATACTGCTACTGCTGTTACTGGTGCACAAAAAAGTTCGCTTCCCATACATGCGCTAATGTAGACTACTTGTGTTGTATGGCAAAAGTGGGTTGTTATATAGTGCGACACCTGTGCCTTGCTTGATGCAATGCAGTTACTAGCAATTTTGAGTACTTCTGGGGTATTATTTTTTAACTGCTGGAGTAAAACCTTTGCTGGTGTTTGCGTGGATTTTTAAGGTTCAAAGAAGGGATTTCAATAAAACGCTTAATCTAACTCAGAGTAGATGTCTTGAGATTTACAAAAATATAAACTGTGGTTAACTAAGCCACAGGGTCTTATAACCCACACCTGAAGACATCTAGTCATGAGTTCAAATCCAGTTGGAGGGGAGATTTGTATTCAGGAACTCAGTAAAAACTTCCAGTGTACTAATGACATACAAATTTACAATACACAAACTCGTGTCCATCGAACATTACAGTATTGATCTACCAGGCACCGGTAATATACTGCTCACGGGGCCTAAAACAGAAGTTACAGGGCAACTCATGCCAGGGATCTCTAAATAAATAATGTAAATGTGGTGGTTAGTAGTCGTGATTCTATTTGTGCTCTCTCGACTTTACATTTTATACCAGGTCATTGGCACACTCAATGATCATCAATTGATCCTTTCTCATATAATTGCATTGGCAGCACATTCAGTGCACAGTGCTAATCACTCATACAGGCATTCACATTCAACCCAATGACCTGTACCTAATTAATGTGTAGGTGCCACAAAGCAGTGTGCACCTATTTAGGGATGAGTTTGCTCAACACTCACCACCAGACCCAACTGAGAATCGAACCCACAACCTTCTGGTTGCGAGTCCAACACCCTATCCACTTGGCCACTGAAGCACAATAGTTATATATGCATGATTCTAGCGCATGATTATTCTAAACCCAGTCCTGTATGACGCAATCTGCTATGTCAAAGTTTGTGCGCAATTTTTTTGTTCAAATGTCAAATAAAGCAGGTCGTACACTGTAAGAGTTGATTTAATAGATTCTTCATCGTTGAACCCAGCCTCTCAATGTTCAACATGTCTCTCACGCATCATGATTGAAATATCCATCAAAGGCCAACATAAATCTTACAAATTGATTATATAGCAATTCAGTCCTTTTCAACATAACCTTGCCAATAAAATATGGCCAAACCCATTATATCAGTGATTATTTTTATCACCGGTATTCTAACAGAAATTCATTGCCTACACTTCTCATCATTTAAGGCCAAATTACGTCCTAATACATATCATTACTTATCATTG
Organism: Streblospio benedicti; assembly: GCA_019095985.1. NCBI lineage: Eukaryota > Metazoa > Annelida > Polychaeta > Spionida > Spionidae > Streblospio > Streblospio benedicti. The sequence goes on along the minus strand of CM032663.1, from coordinate 32,542,366 downwards.
TGTGTCCAGGAATTCTCTCCAACCTGTAAGGCTGGCTTTTGGCACTCTTACCAACCAATTACATGTATGTGAGAATTCTGACAAGGACTTCAAGAACATTAAGGGGGCCAACTTCAGCCACTGTGACATTACCACAACCCACCAACACTTCCTTCTTCTGTTGTTTGTGCACCATTTCATTACATGGACGGATAGTTTAACCTCTTATGCCACTCTTTTTCATTTGTATTTTTGCTTAGCTTTCATTTATGCATATCAAGTGAATTTGAATTTCTATGACATTGGTTAACATTTATGTAAAGTACTACCTCTCATGAGCAAAGTGGAAAGTTCTCGAACATATAACTGTCCTCACTATTACATCAAATGAGACCTACTCAAAAATGATTGACCGATCCACGCATCACATCATGCCAGTGACAGGGTGGAAGCTGTATAATTAACTTACAACACAGGTCTGGTGTACCAAAATCTATGAAAATTAAAACATACATGTACCTGATGGAAGACAAATCCAACATTCGGTGTCAACACATGAATGCCTTGCAATATTATGAGCATTGACAAAGGAAATAAGTAGGTGCAAATCTGTAGAGGATGGTAAATTTACACGTTATCGCAGTTATCACAGAGACGAAGTATGATCTTGTTTGCTCACTGATTGTTCTGCAAACTCTTAGCATCACTACAATTTTATCATAAACTTCTAATCGAAAGAAAACCTGATAAAAAAGTATTTGCTCTGTACTACGAATTTCAATAATGCAGACTGTCCTGTTGAAAGAACTTATCCTATAGACGACCACACCTTACATGCTTCAATCTTTTAAATTCATAGCCTAATACAAGTTGTGTGAACAGGAAAGGACACAGTTAAATAGCATTGGTACATTTCATGCAAGAACAACATACGCATTTTTTACTTGGAATGATCAGGTAGCGACGTGACAAAATCCTCTCCAGGCTCATGACGCTTGATCAGGAGTAACAAGCATACTAGTTATTAATTAATTAATTTGTACAGTCATTTGAATTCTGTATGAGCAAATTAACTCTACACTTGTTACCCCGATCATCATTTCTTATTACACTATAATTCATTAAAGGTTTCGTTACTTGCTTGTAAATTTCCATTTTATTAATGTTTCATAGCTATTCTTATTTTGTCACATACATGTTCCTAGCATTGCAGATTTGTTACAGTTAAATAAGTGACTTAAGTGACGTTAAGTCATATGATTACTTACCACTTTAACTTTGAAACATGATGAATACTGATTTATGATTGTATATATCCATGAATCTATCAAATATAACTAGGACAAGTGTTACAACTTACATTAGAATAAATCAAATGTATATTAATTTTTGTTTCAAATCCACAAGCTAAGTTAGCATGAAAGCCTTATCATCCAAACACATTGCTACTGAAACACTATATTTGATAGAACTTAAAATACTACAGCTGATACCGATGTTTGCATCAAATCCAAATATGGACGTATTTCGAGGGCTCTTCAAATAGAACACATTTTTACAAGTGCTCTCTAGCAATTTGAAGACGTTCTTTTTTTCATTCTATAAAAGATTCTCCAAAATATGCTATATTTCAAACTCAACATCTAACAAAGTCATAAAGTTTAATATGTCGTTACCATTCGTTTTGGAGAGGTAAAGGTGGCTCTCTTAACAAATTACAAGATGGTTGATGGTTGATTCTTTCTGTTTGAAATGGAGCTTTTAACTTTAATCAATCACACAGTCATAGGAAAAAAGCAAAATCTACTAAAATATAATACTAAGTGTACTTTTAATCCCTAATTTTATTCTTTTAAAAAAATCTTCAATGTGAAATGAATATCGTGATATAGCTTAAGATATACACATTAAAAGAGCCGACAACAATATTCTGACTACAAATAGAAATGCTGCAAACTTTCTGAAGAAGCAAAGTACAGAGTAGGAATGAGAACGATGCATGGAAGTGAAGATGATCACTGATAACATGCACAACCATGCCAGCAGCTATGGTTTGATCAGCATAAAAAAAACATGGCTATAATGTCCTTTCTAATTGTAGTTTCTTTACCTGCAACTGGGCAGTAAAAACTTCTGAGCTAAGATAGCTCAACTGAGGAATCGTGGCACGTTTGATATTCACAGCGGAATGTCTGTGACTCTATTAGTCTTTCAAGTTTCGATGTGCTATAAAGCAGACAAATATGGCAAATTTAAAGATTGGGCTTTTGATTTAAGTACTATTTATTATCATCTATTGTAAATAATGATTTCTTTGACAATGTGGGTAGAAATAGATGAAGGTAGATTGGGCTTTTATGCGAGCGGCTGGAAGCATTGACACAAATCATTTTGGGGGGATGGACATATTTATTCAAGCAATGTACAAAAACTATTTATTGAACTTCAATTGAAAACATTCTGAAACCTGTATGAGACGTATCGGGCATCAGAACGTGACTAAAAATAAATATATTCCATCTAGCATGAGGCATTAACTACACAGAGAAACCATAGAAACAGTAACTCCTTTGACTAGAAAGATTTTACATTTGTTTTTACCATAATAGTGCTGTTTAGAATGACATGTACTATGATTTGCTGATTTTCCAACCCTGATCGTGAGTTTGTGCATCATCAATGTAGGCGCTCTTAGCACACCTCTAATATTGAAGAATGCTCGTACTCCTCCGATCGGTTAATGACATGATGTAACATAAAGTATGCAGACAAATGGGCAGTTATTTCACTTGGCCATGCTTCAAAGTGGATTTGAAACTATATCTTGCCAATCTCCTATGATTAGTTCTATAAATCCTGGCAGATAATCAGCAAATTACGGTACTTAGTAACATTGGTTAGTCATTGGTGCATTTAAAACTGATTAGACATTGGTACTAGCTATGTGCATGTGTAGTAGTTAGATATATAAACTCGCTAGATGCTCAGGTACAATCTATGGGTGAAACGAACAGCTAAAATATTAGATTCTAACAGAACATTAGCTGACTGGATAAAATTGAAAAAGTTTTAGAAAGTATTTTTGGTATATAAATTATTATACATTGAATATTCTGTAAGAAAAATTAGCTCAAAAGAATTCGATTATTATGATATATGGAAGTTTTCCATCGTGAGATGAAGGTGTGTTTTACACAGATATTTCCAGTCAGATAATGTCACATGACTACAAAGGAACATTCTGCAACAAAACAATAACGGTCTAGAACAATCTAGAACAATCTAGAACATGAGGCAGGGTACTACCTGGAGTTTCGTTCTCTTTCTCTGCAGCTTTCTTTATATCTTTATCATCTTTCTTTGGTTCTGTTTTTTCTTTCTTGTCGTCTTCTGTTCACGAATAAGGAAAAGAAAATGAGGTGGGGGTGAATTAAATGTACAACATTCAGCTTTAAATCAAGTACGAAATCAGAGCATTAAATCACAACATTCAAACAACACTTTAACAACAAGTAATCCACCATGTTAATCACACATATGTCATTTGTACATGTAAGTCGATCAAATAATCATTATAAGAATGAGCTAGACTAATGATCTGGTGTTAAATGATTGATTAAAATAATGCACACAAACTTATGTAGAAGTTGCAATCAGGCCTATGGTACATATCAGTGACTATTTGTGACTTGAGAAAAGTGTAGATGGCGGTGCATCAAATATAAAGATAGATCTGTAATGTACATAAGTTGCAACCAAAACCAGCATACTCTTTATGATTGTTTGACAAATTCATAAAAAAAATCAATTACAATATGTTGACTTATTAAGTGTGTCCTACTGACAGCATATCATTATTTTGCTAAAAATGAGGTATAAAGCGTTTAAATAAGGACAAAACTTAGAAAACTGTTATTTACAAATAACAGTAGATTCTCTTTCACTAAAAACGTGCGTTAGCACTTAAGAAAATGAAGATTTTGCCTGCCATTAAACTGAATTCTTGCATGATCTCTAAGGAAATGGGATCACAGGAATAAGAGGAATACCACATGACACCCACAGCTGTGAGATGCCAGAATACTGTGTGAAAGACACAAATAAGTATATAACAAACAACATCCAAAGCCAGCATGTTGAACCTGTAGTCTTAATAAGCAGTACCAATATTGTACATCTATCACTAGTGGAAACTAGGGTTTTAATTCCTCATAAATACATGTAAAGTCCAAAATTTATAAAATTTCGTACAGAGTACTCATCATTTCTATATGAAATTGTTACATTTTTATCTATAAAAAACGAACGAATACCTGAGAAAAATATCCAATATCGAAACATATCATTGCAATTCATAGTTGTTTAGAAGTTATATCCAAATGCTCGACTACTGTTTTACGATTAATTACGTAATTTGTCAACTGTATTGATCAACAATATATATATTCAATATATCTTTAGCCTCAATGTTTCTACTTGTCACTCATACATTTATCTGAGAATCCGTTGTTAAAAGAGTGGACCATGAATAGATGTACATATTTATTGAGATGTTTTATGTTAATGACGTGATCAGTTTAAGATTTCACTCGCCTACAGGCAAAGTCACACATTATCAAAGAAACAGCCAGTCATTAACTTAATAATACATCATATCAAAAACATGTGATACCCTCTACTTAGTTTTTCAGATAATTGAAGCTCAATTTGCAAATTTAATAATAAAACTTTTTTTTTGCATATTTTAGCTGTTTACAGTCCTTGAAGAATTAACTAAAGTATTATTGTATTCATTTACGTTCTGTAGTGTGATTTCTGGTGTAAAATGTTATTTCTATTAAAGGCAATTAAACAGGTCACTAATATGACCACAGGCAAAAATGCTGCAATTTAAGAAAATGGTTCCATTTATCAATACTTATTTCATCTATCAATGTTCAACATAATGAATTCATTTCATATTCATTGAAATGAATATATAATACGCAACAATAAAAACATCCCTTATATTGTAATTTTCTGCATTTCTGTAGCCAGTCTATATAAACATTAATCTTATCATCTCAAGATTATCATTAACAGATATATGGACTAAAGATGTAACATTTACATACGAGTTTAGCTTCTCCGCTGATTTTTCCCATGAAGCATCCTTTTGGATTCCGACCGTAGATCAAAGAACAAATATTGATATTTCAACTGAAAATCCTCGGTCTCATTTCCTTTAAAGTTTTTGTAATTCCAACAGATAATAGATAACTACAGAAAGTCTGATTTTAATACTTGTTATAGTTAATATATATAAAACATAAATATAAGTACAATGTACTGGTTGACGAATCATATTCTAACATGTTCTCACACTTTCTGCCAGTAATAGTCCAATATGCAATATCCAATATCTTTGGGAAAGAAGTAATATACAATGTTAATCCAGGGCCGTCGCACGCACCTTAAGAGTGGTCCGACAAAATGAGCACCGTAGTCATGAAAACAGTGATATGTAGTCGCCGTTAGGAAAGGTGGTCTGGGGGCATGCACCCCCAGGAAAAAAAATAGAATTTACAACACAAATGATGCAATTTGAGAGCTATTTTTCTAAAACAAATTACTTTTCTATGACCACTCCCACATGGGCGATAATGGAGGCATCGTATGATTTTTTCGTGCCTTTCGGCTTTTATTAGTGATAAATAATACTACCTGTGTATCAAATTAAAGTCCATTTATTGCCTTCAAATTCACCAATGTATTATGTTAGAAAATGTTGATCCTAAACACGAACAAATTTGAACTTTAACAGTTAATAACTATGATTTAGTTTTGTTCTAGAAGTGAAACGTAACTAGCACGTGTCCAACATTCCGTGCATATAATCAAAATAAACCCTCATGTGCCCTGTTACAAAGGAAGCATTGTCACGTGACCATAATAAAAGACAACAGACAAAGACATCATTAGGTCATTTAGGGTCATTTAAGGTCACTGACCACTTAGTCAAACTATATATAAGTCTCTGGAAGTTACGCAACTACGCTAAATATATTGCAGAACGGTTAGTCCACAGATTAGTTAAACTATAGAGTGTATATTACATTATTACGTAATAAATTCTTGAAAAATAGTGGTCCGACAAATGTCGGAGTGTCGGAGCGGGTGCGACGGCCCTGTAATCACTTCATGACCTCCTGCACACTTTCTCCCCATGAATGCAGGTGTATCCCAAGAGCCATTTATACACATGGCAACCTGTCCAGCCCATTTCACTGTACCTATGTTTCTTACTCGGCTAGGATGTCCAAATCCATAACCATAATTACTTTGTATACACACCTGATACCGATACACACACAATTCACGTATACATAATTGTGGAACCCTTATGCAGTGGAAACGCCCCCTAGCATTTCTCAAAACGTTTTTTCCAAAAATCCATGATTCTTAATTAGCGTCACTATAAGTAACAGCGAGGTATAATAGTAATAACTGGTGTACACCATAGAAATCGGACCATAGTTAACCATTGACGCAAAAGTTTGAAAAATCTATATTAAATAATTACTGCCGAAACGCATGAATGAAGGCACACAACTGTACACTAATGTAATCCCACGTGGCAGTAAAGATATCGACTGCCCTATATGATCCTGGGCTTTACAATCCTGTTGTGTGTACATATACCAATGCATTACTGTCATTGTTAGATACAACATGGTTCATAAGTCACCATGCCTCATATGTCCATTATTGCTAGTTTCTGTAGCTAATGCCCAAAATCCTGATGACATAATTGCATGAACATTTATACAGAACAGCATCGATTCATTACCATAGATACCGTGGATAGCGATAATTCAAATAACTACCCCACTAACATACACCGACATTTAATATAGATGGCGCATCCAATGCAAAATAATGTTTTCACTCGTAATCCATCATTTGTTTCAGTAGCATTTAGCTAATTCCAATTTTCTTACAAAATCTTCTTTATGGCTGTCCGTTCAAACGCTAATACATAATTCAACCATATGGCACTCATATAAATGAATATCCCCGAATATAGTCATTGATTAATCCCACACCATCGGCATTCCCTTTCTTGATCACTTACTCCATATCAATTGCGCTACCAATGAATGTGTACAAATACTAATATTTGTCCATCATTAAACTGCAACCGAAGCTCATATGTAAAGCCCACTATCTGTATATAGGGTGCCTACTCCCACTTTCCCCATCATTGATCCAGCGTTTGTGTATCGACACATCAGTCTATTCAGCTGATTCTGCCACATTTAGCGCAAGGAATTCTTCACATTCACTGCCTGCGTTCAGACTAGTTTATAATTTAGACAATGATGATAATGTTAATTTATTCCAACACCTTCAAAGAAACATGGTGATTGTTCAAACACTCTCATTGTCCAGTTTGCAGCATTCTTAGTGCAGCGGTCACCAGCAAAGCTCTACTACCCCAGCATATGGAGGAACAATGAATGGTTAAATTTCAATTTGCGAGGTAAATTGGTCCAGTATTGGGCTGTGTGGCCTATTAGTCTGGGGTGATCATTTCCCACCACAATACACTTACACCGAATGCCCCTTCACCTCATGTAAAAGGTGACGCAGAAATGTTTTGACAGTTTTCCACCGACAATCTCATTAAACCCTTTAGGGTTATGACAACACCTTGTGCTGCATCATGCAATGTCCTTAGCATAATGGACAGTTGAAAAAACGTTCAAGAGGTTTGTCGATTTTCACCTTGCATGCCTATTACTTGTTACTAATAGTCATTTCATATGATGATCTCTATACCCATATACCTACTATACAGAGATGAGCTACATTGTCAGTTTCTCTAAAATATCTGGATGTTGACTTGCAAGGGATAAAATAATGCTAAAATGTACATAGTCAACACAACATGACCCACAACCTAACCATAACCTACAATTTTGCATTTACACTAGGTCATTGACACACTCCAATACCTATATGTGATTGTCGTCCAGAGCAAATATCACTATTTTGTTGATCAGCTGGCAAATACACTTTAACTTCCAATTAAGACTACCTCTATAAAAAAAAAAGACCACCACCAAGACCTTTTTCTTAGAAACCCAAGCATTCTTTAATAGACCACCCTACATAGAGATCAGCAATCTCATTTAAACCATCCGTGGTCTGAATAACAAGTTCTTCTTTAGCATTACTGACGTTGGATGAGCAGCCGGGAAAGGAAGCTTTGAGCCCGATTCCTCATTACTTATTTAACCCCATTAATGTCGCTACTTACGGCAATAATCAATCGCCCCCTCACATCTCATTTTGCTCAATATGTGCTTGACCATTCCATTCTCACATAGATCCACATTCCAGCTCACATTCTCACATTCCAGATCACATGGAAAACTACCATTTATGTTACCCACAGCAAAAACAATGTGAGTAATATTTAGCAGGTCACACATGCGTTAACAGCTTGCTTACGTTCAGGATTCATCAATAACCTTGATTTCCAATCATGGCCAAAAACTGGCTTTTCATCTTCCATAATTCATGCCATTGATCTCTTAGATAATGAACATTATGTATTGAATCAGTGATTTTTGTATTCTGGATTAAGATGAGTGAAGCCAAATTGGAGAGGTCCAATATACCAACAGCATGATTTATTCAAAGCACACTGCTTCAGATAACTCACTGAGATTTCAACCTCAAGTACAACTCTGTTTACTTTTTGCTTCATCAGGTTCAACCTTTAAAACTGCATAAACGTTTAATAATAGCTTCAAATTCATGAGAAAATAGAGAAATTCATGAGTAATATAAGCAATTATGGGGAATTGATGTTAATGAATAATTTGACGCCCTGCAATATTATTGAATTAATTCATTGTGACTGAGAACGCAGTTGATTATGAAACAGCTGGATAGTTCAATACAGCAAGGTGGAGGTGGTTGCATTATGTCAAACTTTCCATCTATAACCTTGTTAGGAAGATGCTATGAGTATAGCTTTACATGGACACTTTCATATGTATAAAATTTGTTTTCAATATGTACAAAATTTCCTTTTAAATTTGAAATCAACATTTATCAATTTATTAATTTGTGACATGGACGTTGTGTTTAGTACATTATGTTACCTGGTGAGTAGAATGGTGAGTTTGGCACAATGGGGGTGTTGAAGGAGTTTTCTAGCTGCCGTCTAGCTTTGCTGGAAGGTTCTGGCTCCTCCGACTGGAAAACACACAAGATGACATAGTTGATGGGAAATAATATCTAACAGCTTAGTAGACACATTTTTGCGATTACAACCTTCAAAATTTGCGAAAAAGTTTTTTGCATGCATGCATGAAAGGAAAATGATTTACATATTTATAATCTTAAACTTGACCTCACCTAACTTGCAGTTTTAATAAAATAAAGCCACACAATACAAAATCATTATTAAAGTAGCATGTGATCATTGTGATCTATAGAAGAGATGGCACGGCTATGCACAGCCTTAGCTTTTTTGCATTCCATGTTCAAATATTAACCTTAGTAATTATTTCTTGTGGTATTACTTTTCAATTATTAGTCTCTATTCATAAATCAAACTTAAAATATACAGTTACAAATAAAAGCATCTATCAGACTGAGACACAATTCAATTTAGAAGTTGAATGAAAATGATATGTAGAATAGATGAAACAAAAGTTTATAAAGAAAGTTTTTAAATGATTTTTTCAATCAGTAATCTTGAGATGGGGAATAGTTACAACATATAATAACAACAGAAACCTACTTTTCTGCAATGTTTCTACCAAATTATCACAACAAAATGGTTCTCCACTACAAAATTAACTCAACAGTTTCAAACGCATACATAAAATGAATGATAGATTCAGATGACTGTTCTGAGGAATTGTGGGTGTGAAAAATAGAATTTATAGACACATTAAATACATACTTTTATCCGGTATCCTCTGGAGAACTAAAAGTCATATCCTTTCATGTAAAACTCCACATAAATACAACTGATTTCTGTCAACTATTCACGCTTATTATATACCTCACCATTTTTCTTTACAAAATGCCCAAATTAATTCACATATTTTTTTTCATAAAATAATCATTAGGGTATAACTTATCATACTCTATTAAATTCAAAATAAATAAATAAATAAATAAAAAAAAAAAATATGCAAAAGCATTAAATATATAATTTCTTGATAGCAAACAAACTTGTGTAGATTATCAACAAACTACATAAACTTGTCAAGTACAGAAATAATGAAATGAATCTATTTTCCAGCCCTGAACTTTGATTTGTCTTACCATTTTACAATATCAGCAATCAGATTATTTGTAAAACACACCCAGCATTCTTGTTTCCAGAAGCTGACTAGATTAATTGCGGTTAACATACTAATATCTATTGGCATACCAGTACAGATACTACAAACAGGACATGGTAGGACACATTCATACCATCTGGACAGTCTGAATGTTTGGATAATGGAAATAGTTTAGTTAAGTTCAGATATATCAATATGAATATCAATTTCTGTAACAGCAATGTCATGGATGTTGAAACCTATAACTCAAGACAACGTGCAATGCATAAATCTAGCATTAGTTTCTCTAAAACTCATGTTGGCATGTAGTTTGCTGGGTATGTGTTTACCGAGTGTTTGCTGGGCGTGTGTTTACCGAGTGTTTGCCAGGCGAGTGTTTACTGAGTGTTTGCTGGGCGTGTGTTTACCGAGTGTTTGCCAGGCGAGTGTTTACCGAGTGTTTGCTGGGCGTGTGTTTACCGAGTGTTTGCTGGGCGAGTGTTTACCGAGTGTTTGCTGGGGGTGTGGCCCCCGCTGGGCCGGCGTCCCCGGCTGGCGGACGACGGCGTCAAAGCCCCGGTCCCACCGCCTCGCTGCACCAGGATGGCGGCCTCACAGCCGCGGTCACACTCCTTAAGCACGGTGACCACCTCGGCGTGGGACAGGTCCTTCACCTGCAGCATCAGCAGGGGACATTATGGATAATATAGGACTTTAATGTCCATAGAAACGCGCGGAGAGCTGGAGTAAGACACAGCTACCCCATCCCCAGTAACTGGGACACTAGTAGCAGTAACACTAGTAGTAGTAGCAGCAGCAGCATCAGCATCAGCATCAGCATCAGCAGCAGCAGCAGCAGCAGCAGCAGCAGCAGCAGCAGCAGCAGCAGCAGCAGATATTGTAAATACAGTGGAACCTGTCCACATGGACACCTGCCTTATAAGGGCTCAGGACATAAGTCATATATGAATACTTTTCACTTCTGAAGGTCTTTACATAAGACAAATTTCACTGTATCGATGATAAAGAGATTTTAACATTCACAGCAAGAAAGGCATTAGATTTATAGTGATGTCCTATTAGTTTCTATATCTATGACCAGCTGCTATGATTGATATTTTACACAATCTGACCAATTCAGAACTATGTCGCAAAGGTAAAATTGACGAGTAAGTCTTAAAGAATAATCATTCCCATTACAACACATTACATCATTAGTAGTTCTATGTTAGAAATATTGATATATCACAGGTCAGTAACCTTAGATAAATTGGAAATTAACTGACGATAAACTTGGAGAAAGAATCCTCTGCTGTCACTAACCTTGATGTTGTTGATCTCTATGAGGACGTCGCCCTCCGCGAGGCTGCCACAGCGCGGGCGATCGAGGATCTGCTTCACGCGCTGGCCCCAGATGGAGTCAGCGATCGTGAAGCCGAAACCCGCCGCGCCCTTCACAATACGCATCTGGGGACCGGGAAACAGGGGGTAGTGCAAAATGGCCAGCGTAGTTTGGAGTGTGTTTTGCATTTTTTTTTACAAGAAGGCCACTTGAGTGTCAAATAAATACGGTGGACTCTCTCTATTAACATGCGAGGGACTCATCTCTAGTCTACTCAATAGGCCTGTTTTTTTTTAACATAGGTTCACAATCACTCACTCAAAACGTGAAATTTGCTTTCTATACATTATTGAAGAATATTTTGCATGAATTGAAATTAAATTAACATTTCACAAAACAATTGTTCAAGGCCAATGCAACACATAATACATGAGGTGGTATTCTCATAAAAATCACAATGGTAATAGAGTGATTAGGATAATGATAACGCAATAATAATAGCTAAAAAAGATCACATTGATATTGGGTAAAATCAGAAATACCAACGCCCGATTTCTGGAGCTATGGGTTTCTGGTAAAATCTATTCTTCAAGCAATTATACACGTAAAGCATGATCACTCATCTCGCTTTTTAAAAACTCATTTGTTTAATATTTCTTTTAATAATGCAACTTAATGTTCTATGTAATTTTTAAAGTTTTTCTCGATATTTGTATTCTTAATGTTAATGTTTCAATTTTACGGTAATTATTATGTATCTTTTATTGTAAAGTGTCAATGAGCGTATGGATATTGGCACTATAAATACCTCTATATTATATTTATATATCATCAGGAAGAAAATCAACCTTAGCCCGGCGCGTACCTGCAGAATCTCTGGCTGTGCCTGGTCCCAGCTGTCGTCCAGCAGCCTCGACGACGCGTTGTTCCTGCCACCGCTAGCCTCGTCGTCCTGCGCCGTGGATGGCGCCCCTCGAGAGTTCCGCCGCATCGTGGGGTACTCGGGTGGGGGGTTGTCCCCACCACCGCTGCCACCACCGCCGCGCCGGTACTCCGGAGGCGCCTGCCCGTTGTTGCTGTCGGGCATCGTCACGGCGACCGTCGTCACGATCTCTGTGTTGGGGTCGTTGGGGTCAAAGGGCAGAGGGTAGCCACGGCACACCTGGAGGGAGGGTGTATTTTGGTGAATTTCTATTGATTATTTTGACGAGGTTTTAGAAAAAAAATTGTTTCGTAAATAAAAGAGTATGATATATCGATTATAAAGCTATTATATGGAATGAAGATATGACAGTCTTTTAAAAATCTGTGATGCAATAATGAACATCATCAAGCCAACTCTACAGGTCCTGATCTGGAGATCTCTCACATTCTATATTGACTTTGAAAGTGAACTCTGACCTTTCTATACTGACCTAAAGCATGACCTTTGATCTTTTCTAAACAAACATTGAGCGTAACCTGTGACCTTTGCTCCGTACTGACCTTGAGCGTGACCTGGTTGCCGATGGGGATGGCCTGGAACATGGTGACAACGTCGTGGTGCGTGCAGCCGAGGACGCAGCGCTCGTTGACGTACACCAGGACGTCACCTGCAGGACACAATAGAGGGACTGCATTGTAAGTACCAAAATCATGTCTCTTTCTCTCTGGTCTGTATTGCAAACAGGCTCCTGCCACTGCATTGACATAGCTGAAGACAGGTTTTACAACGCTAAGCTTCCATTTAACTATGGCCCTGTACTAATACAGAGAGAGAATTAGAGAGAATAGAAATCAATTCACAAGCAAGATTGGATTGGGAAAAAGTCATTAAAATCATCATAATGCCATGCATGCATGCCCTTCCAATCCATGGATGTAACACAAAAGTTATCCGATCCGCATTTGCAGATCCAGGTTTTTGGAAAAGGGGGGACCAACCTGTGTATTTCATGGCATTTTGGTGCACAAGTCAAAACGCAGACAAGTCATAAATCCATTAAAATAAAATCATTTTTAATTAGTACGGGGAAAAGGGCGATATCCCTCCCACTGGATCTCCCTATCCCGAGTGTTGGTATGGTACTCACCAGTCCCACATATAGTCACTAGTCGTCCAGACCAGTAGAAATTGGGGAGGACTAGCACAGAATTTAATTCACTCGTCCTGCATACGAGTAGCTGTTGAGCCATAACGTTTGGCAACTTGTCAGGATGAGTAACTTTTGCGCTGGACTAGTACCTTTTTAAAGTCACTAGTCCTGCTCAAGAGTAACTACTGAGCTCTAAACGTACTCACCGGGTTCACCAAGTGGGCGGGTGATTTTCACCAGTTTTGGTGCACAAGTTAAAATGCAGAAAAGTCATACCCCCATGAAAATGAACACTTTTAGTATGTAAAAAAAGGCGGACTGCTCACCCGCGCCTCAGCCGTCCGCCTCCGACCACGTCTTGATCTGCAGGAAGTCCTCGGCGCGGCCTCAATGCCCCCGTGCCATGGGTGGAAGAAGAAGTCGACGAGTCAGTTACAAGCGTGGTGAAAACGGGCCGGGTCCGCCCGGTGCAAACGGCTTGTGGCTCCCGTACGCTGCAAACAATGTTTTGTGTGCCATTATTTACAGGAGGGCCACAGTACGTAGGAAGGCACTTATAGATTATGTTCAGGTCGAGTCATGTTATTATTGGCGTGGCAGCCATTATAAATAGTGTGCGGATGGATCATGTATGCAGCTGTGAAGGGGCCTCTTTTACCGCTCACTAGCTATTATTTAGTTTATTTATATTTGATTTAGTTATTTAAATGCATGATTATGTTACTTTGTAAGGTAGAGTGTGAGAAAAGTGTTATCATATGTGTTTGGGTACAATATGAGTTATATAATGTCTGTAGAAAACGAGTCGCTCGTTCTCTGTGAGAACGAGTCGTTCTCTACAGACATGATATAAGTCATATTGTACCGAAAAAACTTACCCAAACACATATGATAACCCTTAATATCACTATTGAGAACACCCAGTGGTTTGCTTCAGGTGGACTCAATATAGAGGTGGTCTCTATGGAAGCTTGGGGATTGTCTTATTATTTATCATATAGAGGTGATTTCAATAAAGAGAGGCCGTCGTAATAGGAGTTTCTACAATACAGACTGTACTTCTTTCTACAGTGTCAGAACATACATGAATAAAGGGCATTGACTCTTTACGTTGATCTTGTATTTCACCATACTGATATGATTCTCACCTGGAGGGGATTTTTCCTCTGAGTCAATACCATTGTGCCCAACCTCCAGGGAAATTCCTTGGGCTTTCCCGTTAGGGGGAAAAAAGTTTTCCCCCGAAAAGGTTTTCCATTCCTTTCCCTCCAAAAATATGCCTTCGGCTTTTTAAGGGTTTTAAATCCCCGGTCAACCTCTCGGCCCTAAAATTTTTTTCCCCGTTTTCCCTTTCTTATTCTGGGCCAACCAACCTTTTTTTCGGGGGAAAAATGGGGTGCTTATCCCTTCTGTTCCCCCTTTTGGGGCAGGTTCGAGTCCTTTAGAAAAACTTTTAGAACAAGCCAAAATTTGGGGAAAAATCCCAAAATCCATGGGTTTATGGTCCCTTTTATTTAATTATCCAGGGAATTTTATTTGTTAATTACAAACCCTTTTTTTAAAAAAATATTTACCCCAAAAAAATTTAAAAAGGATTTTAATTAGGAAAAAATTCCTTTATTAAAGAGACCTGCCGTTATGCAAAGGAAAATGTCCTTGGGTTAACAAACCAGAGAAAATGGGGGTTA
>CM032663.1:32431001-32526851 GCA_019095985.1 Streblospio benedicti | reverse complement strand
AGAGACCACATATGGTTGGCTTCAACAAGTATAAGGTACATACAAGATGAATCTCTTTGTGGAGGTTTCACGACAGTCTCTTTATCAGGAGGCTTGGCTGTCTTATTATTTATCGTATAAATTTCAATATAGAGGCCATTTTGACGAAAAAATTTGACAGCAATTTTCTTCATCGGGTGGAACAAAAAAAAAAAAAAAAACAGGTTTTAAAAATATCGTCGGAATGGAACAATAAAAAAAAAGGTGTCATCAGAAATCAAAAATGGGGAATGGAGGAAAAAAAAAAAAGGATTTTATTTTTCTTTCTTTGTTGTTTTGAATGCTACACAGAGGCTGATTTAAAGAATCATCAAATAGGTTAAAATAGGTAAATAGGTGACGAATAGGGTGAGTCCCTTGGACTCGCAACTTCAATTTAGATGGGTCCCAGGAAAATTTTATGAGTCCCAAATGATATAATAGAATATCAAATCTATTCATTTTACAAATGTATTCAGAGATTCTACCAGCTTTTTATAAAAAAATGGGAGAGGATTCACCCTAATATCAAATCTATTCATTTTACAAAATGTATGTGCTAAAAAAAAAATGGGGGAGGGGGGGGGCGGATTTTGCCAAAAATGGGGTGGGGCAGGGTATCGCGTAATGGCTTCTCATTTGACTAGTTATTAACCATCGGAGGTTTCCTTGTGGAGAGTGAAATATAATCCTTAATAGCTCCTGTGTTTTTCATCAGAACTTTTTCATATTTTATAGTACTCAATCAGAAGACGGTCTAGTTCCTTATTTTCACCATTATAAATAAAGACACATACAGCATCACATTCGATTTTGACCATTTTGAGTAATTGCTGATTCATTTGACAGCTTGCGCAAGCGATTTTAAATGTCGTAATATCAGTAGTAATTTTAATTGTAGCTACCTTTTATTGAAGATACTCAAGAAACACAACATGAACCAACCATATTTCATACTAATATATTTTTTACTTACAATATTACGGACCAAAAACGTGTTCAAACTATGATTTCTTCATTGGCGTGGACTTTTGACAACTAGACTCATTATCCCGCAAAGTCATCAATCATTTTGTATTAGTAATTAATACATATCCGATGTCCACTGTTACTGTGCAGTTTGCCAAATACCTTATTTGAGTTCCGGCATGCATTGTACTATCAGACAAACATTAGGTGACGAATAATATAACATCTTCCAACAAAAATATTACAAATTCGTCTTTCATTATGCATAAACTCACCTGACATGTGCGCTGCTATTCGATTGATCAATTAATTCACGGCGCCGGCAATTTACATTTTGCGAGAAACCTATTTGCCAGCACATTTTCAAATCTAGTTGCGCGAAGCTAGCATTTGTCGAGTGGTTTTTACTGCGTAGTAAAATAAGGTGCCGTGTTGCTGAATCGTAGCTGCACGCAGCATTTATCAAGGCTAATTTTGTACAAGTACAAGGAGCTCAAAATCTGAATGGACAAGTAGTTTCCAAAACACCATCGGCCGACTTTTGAAAAAAAAAGTGGGATATAACAGTCCCTCGGCGTCGGCAATAAAAAAATCTTTAAAAAGTATATATTTTTTTACTATCGGGGCTGTTACAAGCACAACGGCGGCTTTGTCATCCAACTAATCAAGTAGGTCTGGCCTTACAATCAAATAGTAAGCAGTTTTTACAGAAAAAAAACATGAATAAAGGGCATTGACTCTTTACGTTGATCTTGTATTTCACCATACTGATATGATTCTCACCTGGAGGGGATTTTTCCTCTGAGTCAATACCATTGTGCCCTCTACTGTCAGAACCTGCAGACAAAAACACAAACTTTTTGATAGTGTCTAATAAATGAATCATTTTTTGTTTGTTTTACATACATAACATTGGTGATTAATAGTCCTTAGGCGATTATTTGTATACAAGAGCATCTATATAAAAAAAAAAATCATCCTATACAGCCGGATTTATTGGATGCAAAAACTTCACTTAAAGATGACTGTCCTGTTATGACAAAGTTGACTGTCCTGTTACAGCAAACCTGACGATGTCATATATATGATGTTTGTATATATACACAATGTAGCCATATTTGCACCACACTCAAACATGGGTACTATATAACTACTTCAAAAAGGTACTTGCTGTAATAGATGAAATTAGTATTTCAAACCTACGAACACATTAATTATCTATTAATTGGATATGCTCGAGACTGAAAAAATTGCTCTATTTAAATTGTAAGCAGTGTTTCCATAGTCAGAACTGTAGATCAGCCCTTCTGGTAGCACAAGAACTGTTGTATTTATCATGTATTACATAGGTATGACAATCATAGCTGGTTATCATGCAATACTTACTGTGTGAGGAGGCATCTTTCTTGGCTTGTATCACAGGGTTTTCATATTGCGTCTTCCGGTTTATGTGGCTGTAATGTACAAGGCAATGTACAGTAATTTAAAAGGGCAAAATTATATTTAGCTGAACTGATCGGTTGATCATTAACTTTAGGTTTAGCTCACATACAGTTGTTCAAATTTAAAAAAATGTAATCTAGCAGAACCAACATTTGATAACACATAGCTAACAAGCATATCACCTTTGAAGAACAAAGAATTAACATTTTTTTAATTATTTTTGACTAGAAAAAGCAGCAAACAAAATATAGGTCTACTAAACGTTCCGATTTTGCGATTCATCAAAGAATTCGTAAAGCTTACTCAATGTAGTATGTGCCATAGTGTGGATCTTCTACTTTCTCCCAGCCATACGGAAGCTCTGAAAATAAAAAATAGCACGTTTACACCATCTGATATTCACTTATGGTGAAAATTAAAAATTGCGAGCAACTCCAATGTTCTTCAGTTGGCCCCATGCACCCCAAACTCAGATATGCTGAACTTATGGATAACTTGAAGAAATTGTAACTTTCCTACGATTTCAAACTCTTCTGATAGCTGACAATTTGGGTAACTTTGTTACAATTAGACGGTTCAACAAAATTGTCATATTCTATACGGATAGAATATGTTCTGCAGAAACTACAATAAGTAACAAACATAAAGAACAACAAAATAACAATAAAAAAGAACAAATTTTCTTGTATTGGAAAAATGATAATTCAACACTTAACGAAACAAACCTGTGACTGAGGAACTTTTCTGTTTAAAAAATATAAAAAAAATAGGTTAATAAATTATAGATAATAGTTTAGAAATAGTTTTTATGCTGTTATCATATAACAAACACTGGTAGATTCAGACTTTTAGGAAGGAGTGGGATGCACAACCAACGATTAGAGAAAGAATTCCATGTTTGCACGAATGGGCATTATCCTGAAAACCCATCTACATGTTTTGGTGGAAAACACAGGGGGTTCAGTGGTCATGGTCCCTGGACCACCCCCTAGATCTGTTAAACATGAAACAAGTATTTTTAATAACACAGTATTGAAAGATTTGAATAAATGGTAAGAATGTACAGCTAAACGTAAGTAACAATAACATGGGACAAGAAAAGGGCAAAGTTCCATCAACAAAACAGTCTGTTTGTTTTCATGCGTATATCACTAGCTTTCTGGAGGAAAACATTAGAGATGTATGACATAATTGTGTGTATTTTGACAGGTTGCTGTTTCTGCTGATTTCTCACAGATGGCAGAAAACTTGCGTCACTTGGCTGTGTTAGGATTCAAAATCTGATTTTTTAGATATATATCTGTGAAACAAGCAATTTACATAGCAAACATTTCACCTACCAACATTTTTTAGTCAAAGCTAGGCAATCAGTGTTTTTTTTTCTTTGACAGTACAGTCTGTTTGTGTCGTTCCTATCTATCATTTTTTTTTATGTAGAGTCACATGATCCAACCGGATAGTAAAGGTGGGACTAATAATATATAAATGCTTTACGATGCAAAGTGCCTTTATAAATCTAACAAATTTGTGACCTGATTTCGACCAATGAAAGCAGTCATTTGTCGATGTTTAGGAACTGTCATGGCGATAAGTAGCGGCAAACATTTTGGTCTGAAATCTCAATATTATGTGTCTCCGTGCCTCATCTAATGATGATATCTTGTATTCGGATAACAAAAAAAAATTTTGATTGGTAAACTGCTGATCAAATGTGGACGTCGGAGAAGAGTATTATTGTTCTATGGCTACTTCTATGGCAGATTCACATTTTTGTCTGTTGATACACTTAGCGAAGATGAAAGATGAGTGGCTGACAGTTACTATTTGCTGGAGTTTAAAATTATGATTAGTAGAAGCTCTGATAGTGACACTTTAAAATCTTTTTATCTTCAACAACGCCATATTTTCAAAATTTTTTTCTGATTTTCAAGCATTTTTTTTTTTTTTTTTTACTCCGACCGACCTGCACTTGAATCCCTTTTATTTTCTTTCAATCCCACCTTCCAAAAAATGTTGCCTGAATTTTTTCGTCAAACTACAAATATAGTTGGACTGTTTTCATATTTGTATTTCTAGTAAACTTTGTGACTTTCATAATGCTATTTTTCTTTCAAACACTGTTGTGACACATATGAAACTAATATATTCTCACAAGCCATATCTTTTAGCGTAATAGTTTATCTGTAACCACAACCTTTTTGCTAAAACTATCTTACTTTCAAAGTTTCTCACACATTCAAAGGAGATACGATCATGTACATTTGTATTGATAATTCCCATATTACTGAGGTTTTTAAATCATACTGTCTCCTATCAGACACTTTGACATGTATATTGTGCGTTTCTCAGCTTGTCAATAAGTCTTGCGATCCATACAGCATTTACATCGATATCAAAACCTGACACCTCCGATATCTGCCTGTTCTGTTCTCCCATTCTATCTTCTCACATTTTTTATCTGATTGGACGTCTCTCAGTGCATACATCTACAACCCCTAAATATTTGCCCTTCACAGTGGTAAATGTTAAAATATATTGATGCGTGAAAGATGATTTTGACGTTATGAGCTATGGTAATAGACTATAAAGTCATCTTTATAAGATGAAATGTTAAAAAACTCACCATGTCTAACATTCATTCAAGAGCCTATGTTTACAAAAATATGTGCTGTTTTTGTCATTAGTTAATGTTATCATACCAGAATATAGAATCCAGCAGCATTTTGGACAGAACTTCCTCCAAACTTTGTTCATCTCTGAAGTCATGGACGGGTGTATATAGGAACACAATGATCTGTCATGTTTATATTTTTTACACATGCTATATAATCCAAGAAGTTTCACTTTCATATCCACTAATCCCTTACTACGTGGAGAATATTGCATCTGCTTTCACATTGTAAGTCAAACCTACGATCAATCGATTCCTAGCATGCTTTGAAAACTGATGAAAATCCGATTGTTATAGCTATAAATCCATCTGAATAGGATCTATATAAACATAAATATAGTCCAAATGAACAGAATACGTCACACAGTAAGGGGGAATGTAATAATATTACTGACTACTAATGTACATACTTCCTACACCATTCAATCGATATATCATACAAAAAGCAATGTAATCATTGATGTCATTAACACAGAAACATTTACTTGGTGGCTATCAGTTTAGCCTTTTATCCACAGCTTTTGTCATTATAACAATCCTCATGTTGTGTCCTGCAACATTATAATCACATAAATCACACAATCTGTTATATGCATCAAACTCCTAATTACAACATGAAAGTCTGATGTAAACCCATACAAAATCACTCAATGAGACACTACTATGCCTAGTGCATTGAGCGCTGCCTCATTATGATAACCATCTTGCTAACACGTGTGAATCCAGCCACTATATAGATCCCATGCGACTTGTGTCATCAGTCATATATTCACATATGATATGACATGAATGTGAGTCTTTGGCAAGAGGCAGTCTACTACATAGGTAAGACAAACACATATCACATAGAAGTCGGCATATTGTTACATATTTCCCATATGTGACCCACGTAAAAATGTTATCTGAGATCTGTCGTCACGACGTGTGCATGTTATCTGGGTCACGCAATCAGATTCACAGGTTACTCTCAAATCAAACAATTCTATACACAGGAGAAACAAAATCAGATAATCTGTCCGAAAAAACACCTGTATTGATTAAAATGCTGGCACTTTGCACCCGTGTCACCCTGTGTAACCAGTATCAGGTATGTGTCAGAAAAAGCGCGTTTCTAATTAAAAACACTGTACTTTTTAAATACAGTAATAAGGTTAAATGCACAAGATATCCTGATAGATAAATGTAATGACCAACCAATATTGTGGATAGTTATTAATTATCCCATTCCCTCTTCACGAAAGTTTATATATTACTTAACATCACAACCAATCTAAGCACACAATATTCCAGAGCTACATCCACAATGAAATGATTCTTGGATGTTACTTATCCAGGGCATTCTAACCTACACATGTACATGTAACGGTAAAAAAGTGATGATCTATAAGTCAAAACTTTCAGTTTTTGCACTGGTATTTTCATGAGTAATGGTGCAAATCTATCACATTTAGAAGCAGCCTACAGCACTAGAGGACACCCAGGTTATCCTACGCTTCAATTATTCCAAAGTCATTTTCTACTAAAATGAAATCTGTTCATAAACATTCAAAAACTATTCTTGACATGTATAATCCGTCAACTCCACTGTTGTACATTTGTTTCCAGCTGAACACACTGCAGTAGTAACACACATTGCATATAAAAAATAACAGTGATTGATAACTTAATGACATCTATCCCTGCATCATAAACTTCCAATCATTCCTCCGCATATTTTATGCATTCCACCACCCTGCATGTGCACAACTAACAACACAGATCAGTGAGAATCAGTGTACACGGGTTTAGTAGCAATGGAGCCAGTGTAGATCAGACTGCTGTGTGCTGGGGAGAGATGATCAATCAGCCTTAGTACACACACATCCCGCTACTACCTCCTGATACAGCACACCTGTTGTTGGGGGCCTCACAGTCTCATTGTTGGTGGCCTCATTCAACTGAGACACCATAATAACTTACAGTTTTCCAAAACATGCTTGTGTTATGATTATATGGTGGTAGCATATTGTGTATGTATTCCAACTTTAATAAGCTGTCATCGTGTAGATTGTGCAATGTGCACTTTCAATGTCTAACTTCTCAATGAGTAAGGCAACAAAAAGAGTTCCTACTGTATTCCGATAAAAGAATCCAGTAAGCAGGGCTGCAGATGGTCACCAAAACACACCTGTACTGGTCTACAGTATCTGGCCTCCACTGCTGTGGTCTGGCCGCAATCATGCTTGCTGACACACACTAGTCAGGCGTCTGTGATCATACCATATGGAATGGTTACTGAGGTTCACCAGGTCAGTGAAATAACACCTATAGGGGTCACAAGGTCACTGTATCAAACATGTTCACCATGTCCTGCTTCAGCCCACTGGTCTCCCTGTATCCTTTTTTCCAGCTAACTACACAGGCGTGGAGACCACCTGGAGGGACAGAAGGGCTTGTCTTACAGGTTAACGTTCTGTCAGAAATATTTCAGCTTCTGCGTATCATCTGTCTGTTATTAGCTTATTACAGTGAAACTTTGCTGTCTTGACATACTAATCTGAAGCTCCAATGGACTTTTCAGAGATCTTCCAAGGGGTAGTCTTAAATATTGTGTATTTTATCTGTATCACTTTCGTTGGGATATGAAGTTTCTACTGTCGTATGGGCGTTCAGATCTTGCAGTTAATGCAGGTCAGTTTTAAATTCTTCTGTTCATTTGTTTGATGACGTGAGACTATATCACCCGTTTATATGGGACTTACATATGTCCAATTATACACTACCTATGTTTATCATTGTTTTGCATGTATTTCCATTGGTTATTTTATCTGCATCACTTTCTTTGTGATATGAAGTTTCTACTGTCGTATGGGCGTTCAGATCTTGCAGTTAATGGTTGTCAGTTTTTAATAGGGGTTCATATGTACACTGACAGTGAGACTATATCACACGTTTATATGGGACTTACATGTGTCAAATTATACACTACCTATATATATCATTCTTTTGCATGTATTTCCATTCGTTATCATGCTCCAGAATTGCCTTGTAAAAAGAAGTTGTATTGGTACTGACCATATACATTAGTTATCAGCCAGGCTACTTTTAACCCACTTTCAAGATACACTGATTCAAAATTTTCAGACATAATAACATCAATGTTGAGTACAAGTTCTTTTAAACAGTGTTGTAACAGTGTTGCAATTGTTTAAAAAAGAATGATTAACACAAAAAACGGGTTCGCTGTGTAACATGAATTATTTTATCAGGAACTCACCTGATAAAATAATTCATGTTACAAACTCACCAGTTTTGTGTATGTACTGACCCTGTAATTGTACAAAACAAACTAAAGGATGACAAGATAGAGACACTGATAGAAATACAGGGCAACCCAATGATGAAACTAAACAGCTATATGATTAAATGTGTATATGACAAATCACAATCGTCAAATTTTTCATCATGATGCACCAAAACAAGCAGCTCTATAAAAACCATCACAACAACCTACCATCAATGTTTTCAAATATGGAAAAGCCGAAAACCATAACTTACTTCTACCCCTCTGTGCGGGTACATAGCTCTCGTAGCCTTCATCGTACACTTGGTCTGACCAACGAACACGCATGTCAAGAGCATACACAGATTACACTCAGTCTCCCAGCAGTAAATAATCCAAAAAGTATATCCCCGAGATCTCAAAAAAGGACACCTAAATAATGTAACCATCACACCTTCATAGGTTTACTATTGATGCCATTTATAAAATGGTTATCTCATTAACATAGTGACCAAACATGGTGTGACGAATTCTTCAATAAAGAACTAAATTTTACTCCAACATTAAATGCAGTTTGCACTTAACACGATATACTCCATATAATATGCAGTTGTTCACAATTTTCAAATAGCTAACTAAACACATTTTATGCTGGTCATCCTTTTGATAGGGTGTGCATACAATACATAGTCCTTGTCCATCATTGATGACGTAATCCATGGATTTCAATCATTATTAGCATAATCAATGACCAATTTAACAACAATCCTAACTATTTCTAATTTCCCCTGTTTGTGTCATACTGTAAATATCTGCACCCACAAACAAGTCACCACCCACTCCACAAGAGATGGCGTTGTTTCAATACATAATAAATGTGTTTCTTAGTTGAAACAATGTTGGTTTGTGTACTGGCATAAGTTATTAGCTAGCAGAGGACTTTAAACCCAAATTAATTCTGTTTGCCGTATATGGCAATGCTTCATCCTTAGTCAAAAACTTCATGGGTTTATTACCATCAAAAATCATTGTCGTCGCCATTAAAATTTCCAAATAAATCAATCATTACTCCATACAAGTTGAATGCTCCCCAAAACGACTGCTGTCAACATTATAAAATCCAACTTTCCCTATTCTAAATCAGGGAAACAAAAATAAAAAACCAAGCATGCGCGTAAACGTAAATAGATTAGGGTCATAATTTTTGAGAAGCAGTGTATGATGACAGGGTAATCACCATCAATGGACCAGACTACAGTCGTTACCACATTATCCTTGCATGCGGGATACCTGTAAGATTCTACATTATTCTCATTCAAATGTTATTTCATATGCTATGACATATTAATATTTCCCACAACACCATCAAATTATTAACATTCATAACTCTATCCCCCAATAAATGTCAAAATATTCACACTGTGAAAATGAGAGTTACAAGAAAATTCAGTGGCTTCAGGAAGCTTCATGAGAAAATTTACAAGAAATTACCAACATTGTGTGTGAACAATCTTATCGATACATTGCAGAATATTTACCTGGTGAGTTTGTGAACACGATGCACCCATCACAGTCATGGCATTTCACTGTGAACGACATCCGTGAACCAGCTCCTGCTGGGGACGTTATGTCAGAGGGGGACATTGTGTCCAACATTGTAACTATGTGTACATTGTGGATTCCTTCCTTATTTTCTTACACATCATGATCTCATGCTCTATTCCTGTGAATCTGTATTGTCCGCAGCTTATCCATGCCAAGGTTCTCAACTTTTATATAGAATTTGTACGCCAAATGTTATCTCCAGGTTATATCAATGTCAACGTTCAATGTTAACAGTATTTCGTTTCTTTCTGGCTAAAATTGGAGTCTAAATTTGGGTGTAAATTTCATGACTTTGTCTTGGACTTTAATCAATCATCTCTTTAAACACTCAAACAATATTTCTGAACATGTATTATCCTGATTGGATTATATTTGATGAATAATGTGAATGAGGAACATTTAATCCATTTTCAAAAAAGCATTTATAACCGTGTTTTAAACAACACTTCTTTTAGTCCTTAGTTTGGGAAGATATAAATCATTCACCTGCTAATCAAATAAAGATATATGCTGTCAGTGCATTGATATCGCCATTAATCTTTGTTCACATCAAATTATGATATCCTATCTACTAACACTTACAAACTTGACTAGACATTACAAACTCAAACTATGGCTTGTCTGTGCATCCACACTTGTACATTTTGTTGTCCAATTAATATTGTCTGCCAAAAGATAAGAATCTGTCATTGATCGTCTCATAGTAAAACTACAACTTATGCATTTTTCAAACAAATGCTAATGAGAAAAATACAAAAAGAACTTGCTGTTATGACTTAATCTATCTTCAATGCTCTCGATTCGTGACAGATATCATGATTTATTTTTCCACATCAATTATTCATAATGTATCCAAAGCAGTAGTTTTATGTGAAGACTAACACCAATTGTATAAACAGACTATTTTGGAAACGCATTTTACATTCCCTTGTAATATCATAATAATCTTTACTAATACAAGCTTTTCAGTATGAATGTAATAGTGTCGTAAAATTAGTAAACAATAATAAACATAAAACAAGGCACCAGTTCCCATCATCACAGTATTCTAAACTATCCCAATATGAATGCTACATTCCAAATATTGCCTAATATAGGCTTGCATGAAGTTTTACACGTACTATATTTTGTAACAGTGTATTTGTGTTACCAAACTCATGTATTGTTAATTAGATGTCTGTAATACATAACTATTATTTGCCCTCTCCACGCCTTCATCGTGCAACATAAACATAGCCTGTAATCAGCGTCTACTATAAACACACTGATAATGTTTATGGTTCAGCAATATACGGTGTCTATAATATACAAACACAGCATCGTACGCTGCCAGCATAACACATATATCTATACACATAATAAACACCTAGAGTCTTCTATAATGATTACCTATGAAATCTATGACAATGGGATGGTGCATTACATGGAGAGGTTCAATAACACACAATGTCCTTTTATTCCAGGTGATAAGATGTGAGAATGTTAATGAATGCCATCCATAATTAAACATAGGCTGATAATTCGCTTCGCTTATTCATCTGATGAACGTTTCACTATTAACCAGGATACGTGGGATTTTTCGTTATGTAACCACAGTATGCGTTATACTATAATATGCAACAATAGATCCAACTGTGGAAACCGCATTTGTATGCATACAGTAATATTGTCACATGAATCTTACAGGTATTAGAAAAGAATCCCCCATAATACCTAAAAATACATAATGCACCCCAAACCACCATCCTAGCACAGTCTCTGTAACAGTAGACTTGGAAAAAAAATATCAGACTTATTATACCCTTACATTTTAAAAGCACCAGGTTATAAACTTGAGCACTTATAATAACTCTATGTGTTACACAATTCAGTTTCCATATAAAAATTAGCTCTACAGACTAGAACCCACTGACATTAAATATAAGAAAGCTGTGAAACAAGATACTGGATACTAAATGAACTCGTTTAGTGAGAGGCCTCTTGTGGGTTTAGGTTGTCTGACCAGGTGGCTTCTCATGAAATTCAAACTAAGCTACACCATGTCAGTCCTGACACACAACTCCTTGGAAGAACCTCTGCTGACACTCTGGTTCTTGCTCATTACACCTGGTTTGCAAGGATGAGGTAACCAGAGACTTGGGCACTCGCATCTGGCCAATGCTAAAGCTCCTTACTCCTTTATAGTCTGTTTATTCATATTGTGAAAACTATATTCTAATCCTAGAGCATGTGGAGCAAATCACAATCCTATGCTTAATTGAACAGAACGCACTGTGTGGTATTTGTATACATTTGATAATCTCTATCAAGACAGACAACCTACATAAAATGACACACTTATTGATTACTATAGCATTGTTTACAATTTGTACACATTCCTAAGTGCAAATCATCCACAATGTAAATGTAATCATGTACATACTGTCACATGTGCTAAACACTGTAGCTCTTCTTCAAAAATCCACATTTTGGAATGCAAACAGAGCTATTATTGTGAGACTTTGAAGCTGGTTTAGAAGCACATATACATCTACCAGTTTGAGTCCCACTTGTTACTTTGTTGCTCATTAGTGACTGTCACAGTCATACAGTGCTGTGACTACAGCAGCAGGAGAAGGTTACAACTAAGTTACCAGCAGTGTTTTGTCTACACCTAACTATTCAAATGTCAGCTTGATAAATATCACTCGTCATATCTAGTAAAACCAGATAGAGTAAAAACATTTTCCTTTGCTACAGTCGCGCAGACCAATATTTCTATAATGTTTCTCTAAATTCATGATATACATGTAAAAGAATGAGAAAATGGCTCAATAATCTGGTGTAAATTAATCATCCATTGACAGAAGCAGGCTGCACTATTTCTCCTTTGTGAATCTGACCTACCACACTGTTTTGGCGATGTTCAGCGTAGAATCTTAACAGGAGATAAGGATACACAATAACAGGTTGTTTTGTGCACAAAACACTCACTGTGTCAGATTACATGTAAAATATACACATCTCTCTCCGCATCTAGTTCCCAGCATGTGCTGCTTAGTTCAAACTTAAAATCGTTCATGATGGCTTGAGCTCATTGATTTACTATTTCGGATTGGCACCTTACTATCAAAGCTTCCATTCATATTTTGGCAGAGAGAGGGTTAAAGTACATCACTCCTGCAGCACCACATGGCAATGTTTACCAAGCTAAGGGCTCCACTTGCATCATGAACACACATTTCTGTTTGACATCAAGTCTTGAGTATTTGCTACAATGATACTTCATGAAAGACAAATTTTCTTTTTAATAAAACTATATAACATTCTTTAGTAGTTGCAGACATGAAACTTACTCAGTACGTATGCCTTTAGCACTTTGCTGAGAAAGTGTTGCTTTGACCTTGGCAATGGGAACTGACCCGACTGGTGTCATATTCTTGAAATAACCCAGAATAACCACAAAAAGATTGATGCAAGTAAAAAAAATAACATGAAGAAATGATGAACATATATATGTACATGTACCTGTGAGCACATGATCTTACATTAGTAGTATACCATCTAATAGACGACAATACACCATTTAGTGTTCATGTTGAGTCAGGTTGTCATATTAGAAAGAGTAATCACTTTTACAGGTACCAGTGTGCTCAGAAATAATTAGGCAAGGCTACTCTTGTGTTTGTTTTCATTCTTGGAGACCTAAACTGGAGGCCTCAAACTATTACATCACCTTGAATCACCAGATAACAGGTATTACAGTAATGCTCAACCAAGCAAAAGTTTTCACATGACTCAAACTTGAATACAATGTACATTTGCATCTCAGTACCTTTATTTATAATCTTTGGTGTTACAATTCTCTTTGATTGAATCCATTTTAATCGTTCACACACTGAATTGGTTCCAGTACAACAACAGCTCAAGTTTCACTGTGAATAATTAAGATTTTCTAGCATAACTTTGCAAATCCAAAATACTTTATAGAATTGTAGCTTTTGACTAAAACCAAACAAATATATGTTAACAAATCACTTTATCTAAAACTTTCATATCATTGTACACAAAAATCTCCAGGTGGAGAAAGCAAGCAAGCAAGCTAAGCACAATCTTGAGAATATCCAAAATCTAAAAGTAAAATGTCATTTATAAAAAAAAAATTATTACAGAGTCAAAGATTGATTAATCCAAATACTTTATCCAACATAACTAACTCATGTTTGAAACACACTGCTGTACAGCAAACATGAATATTGAAAATGTCAACAAAAAGTGTGCCAATGTTTGGTAGCGAGATGGTGATGACTCATGACTCAAAATAATCCCAAATGAAAAGTTAAAATATCAGCAGACGTCACAGCTTATTCTCTTACATAACATTTTCATATCCACACTAAATGCCAAATTGGCAATGTCCAATAAGATAGAGACAACATTTTCATGAGTTGAACTGCCAAAAAGTTTGTGTTTTTGTGTCGTCTGCTGAGCACTTCCTGCAGTGGCCATGTTTTATCGCCATGGTTACCTCATGATGCAGGTGTCCTGGTGAACACTCACTGTCCACTTAAATAGGACTTCAATGTTAACTCTTTCATTTTTCAAAAACTCAGATCTGCCCTTATAAACAATGCACTTACAAATCGCACATATTAGTTTTCATGTATATAAAACTTTCAGTGAGTATTTTGTAACAATTGTACTTCATGCACTTCCATATCACCAACAACAGATAAGATTGATAACCATATTAAGTGTATGGAAATGGAGAATCAATTTAATCAATCATGAAAATCATGGAGGTAAAATATCCTGTGACGTTGTGGGAGGGAATCAGATAGGGTGAAATCAGTGATTTATCTGGAAAATGAAAGGTTTCTTAGTGCACCTCTCATTAGAAGCCTGATGTTATCTCTTTGTGGATAAACATTATGTAACTTCTAGATAGGGAGCCACATATGATGAGCACACATCAAGACAGCTGCATGGTTTATTCACTAAATATCCACCCGCTACGTCCAACAGGATTAAATTACACAGATTGTAACAGTTTTTGTTCCTCTCATTTCACTGGCTGCTCATGTTCAGGCCACGAATGTTTGAATAGCAACCAAAACAAACCTGTTTTTGTAAAGGTAACATTTGTAAAATTATATACATATATACATTTCATACAAAATTATACCAAATTATATTAAAAATATATCAAAATGTATTATATAATTGTCTCTTCCAATGTAAAAACAACGGAGATTGGAAGTAAAAATAGAAAGAATTTAAAACACAACTGACTAGAACATTATCACATTCCTTCAATCTCATATACAGGTTAAAAATGGATTTTCTCAACAAGACATAAAAAGAGTCAACATTATTATTTAAAAACAATTGCGAAATACTACATCTCTCTCGTATGCCCAATAAATATCTAAAAACATTATTAAAAGCTACCTTGGCATTATGAATAGTACTCTTGTTAAAAGAAGACCACAGAGAACTACAATAGAAGTTAGTACAAAAAGATTGAAATAAAAGACATTTGATGTCATTGGTACATCCTCTGAATTTTCTTATTAGAATATTTCCTCTACCATAAATACTCTTGATTTGTCTTTTAATGTCAGTATCCTCTTTCAAATCAGATGATAAATAAATACCTAAATATTTGTAAGATTCCACCCATTTTATATCAATATCATTTAAATATACAGCAGAGTTTACGGAGTCAACTCCTCTTTTCCTTATATGCATACATTTAGTTTTGAGTGGATTATATACAATTTCATTATCAATAGCAAATTTTTGACATATATTTAAAAGCTTTTGAAGACCCTTTACTGATGGTGACAAAATAACAGCATCATCTGCATAAAAGATATGATTAAAACTAGTATTGTTCATATGGCAACCAATTTTAGACATATTTAAATTCACACTTAGCTCATCCATAAAAAACAGAAAACAATTTAGGAGAAAGAACACTTCCTTGTCGGACTCCATTTGATGATGTGAATTTAGCAGATATATTGTCTAGCCACTTAACAGCAAAAAGTTTGAGATCGATACCAGGTAAACAGAAATCTAACGATGATAATAGGTAGATCTCTTCTTATAAGTTTCTTGAACAAATGAAAATGATTTATTTTATCGAAAGCCTTAGAAGCATCAAGAAAACAAAGGTATACATTACTTGAATAAAACCTGTAATAATTAATAATCTCCTTAAGGGTAAATATGCAAGTTTCTGTAGACAGTTTATTTTTATAGCCAAATTGATTATGAGAGCTTTCAAGGAATTCACTATATCTTGAGAGGAATACTATTTCTATAATCTTAGACATTATACTGGTTATGGCAATAGGTCTATAGTTATCCTTGCTGCTAATATCACCCTTTTTATCTTTTAAAACCGGAATAATATACGAGATCATTAAATCATCAGGTAAATAACTATGTATAATCATACAGTTAAAAACAATGGCCAACAAAAACATTAGCTTATTACTAGAATATTTAAAGTGCTCTCCACTGAGACCATCATGCCCATGGGCCTTTCCCTTTTTAAGCTCTTAACTGCTGCTAAAATATCATGATGAGTGATCCTTTCAAAAGTGTCCATTTCATTAATACAATTAAGGCGATTTGAAACATATGTTTCACTGCTCTGATCAAGAGAGGAATTTAGTATTGCCTCATAGTGTTTTTTGCCACATAGAGCATATTTCCTCAGGACATGTGGCCCCATTGATACCAGAGGCATATACAGAACTATTGTTACCCATAATGTTATTTATACTCTTCCAAAATGACTTGCTATCTTTAGTTAGATGGTGCTTAGCTAAACAATCAGCTTCCCTTCTCGTCCGATCATTTTTGCATTTCCGTAGAGCAAGTTTGAATTGCGCCCTATGTGTTTTCATTTGATGAAAAACAAAACCTTGACGAGGACTTCCTCTAGATCTCCAGCACAAGAAGGACTCCCTAGCCAGTTGATGTGCTTCTTTAACTACATTCCAGCCTGGTACCTGCTTCTGTTTGGTTCCAGCCTTTTTAACAAAAACTCACTACTTCCTGAAAGCGCATTAGTAATACGTTGGTACATGATATCTATAGCCTGTCTATGAGAAGGATCTGAACACTTTACATTGTCACACAGAATAAGGCCATGATCTAAGGGAATCTTTGACAATTCTGCTTCTGTATTTTTATAGTATTCCTCCCTTTGATCAGCAGAGACATTTTCCCACTTGATCTTAGGATTGCCAACAGGCTTTTTACTGTTCAATGTACCAATACGGCCTGTATTAAGAGTAGCAAGCAAAGGCAAATGATCAGATGATACAAATCTTTCAGCGTGTTTCCAAATTTATGATTACCATTTAATATGTCGCTATTGAAATCCCCAAATACAAGTGTGTGGGGAGATTTGTGCGCATCAATCAAATCCTTTAACTTACTCAAATAAAAGTCAAAGTCTAACTGGTTAGCTTCTGAGCAATATGGAAGATAAACATTTAATATCAGAATAGAGTTCTGCGAGCTTGTTAAGTGATTTTTCCACCATTAGTTCTGTGACATCAATAAATGAATATATCATTAAACACAAAACATATTTTTAACAAATGGACATATCCCTAAAAGTTTGTTAAAATTCTTCAGCCTGTCCAGCACCGAACCGACTGTCCTGTATAATCAGCAGACTGTCCTGTACAATTATGTTTGCATTGTGACTAACCAGGATGCATTATGATCACAGCAAGGCAAAGCCAAACTATTAAGATATTCTTTGAAAAGCTCACATAGATAACAGATACAAAGTGAGTACTCACCATCTTCGTTACACTCGAGCGCGGACATCTTGCGGTTCTTGGAGAGGCGCGGGTCAAGCCAGTGCGTTGTCTCCGAGACATGGCTGCAACATACAGTGCCATAAGTCAAACTGTACCACTAAGATTCACGATGAAACATACATTTTGATTGACAAAAATTATCATTATATAGTTTTTAATCAGGATAATACTTCAGCCTGTTGAAAGTTTAGTGTAAACTGCTTTATCCTGATTAAAAACTAAATAATGAATAACTTTTGTATATCATATCCAGGATATATAAACTTCCATCAGAATATTCATTGTAATTATTTCAATATGTATGTAAGCAATAGAGCAATACTGAGCACTTCAATAACTCTTTTCTCAATAGGGTTAAAAAAATTACAACATAGACTTGAATCTTTGATGATAATAATTAACAATACAGCTTATTTCAAATATGCAACGATGAATAGCTACAACGGAATCATTTACATGAAAAATACTCTTAAGTCATTTTAAACATGATTATTATACACTCACTTAAGCTTACTCTGACTATGGCTTGGTGTTATTTTATCTATTTCAACACCTTGTGTTCCACGTCTGCTGTGAGTGCAGCACACAAGTGCACCCAACAGACTACGCACACACATAGTGCACATCTCATGCAATTAGTACAAGACAAGCTTTATCTCATACACATCTCATCAACGACCCCCAACATCACCCTTTCGAGTCTGAGCAAAAAATTCAACTTTCCTCCAACAGAAAACCCCAAGCATCATAATACAGTACCCACAAATTATAAATCCTTTTTAATTGTTTTTAAAATGACAAAATTGGCTTGTTGCGGTTTGAACTTATTTTTCCATCACACGTTTCTATTTTAGCCTGTTCTCACTTGCTTTATCATAACTCTGCAACAATTTCTGTGACAAAAATGTAAAATATAAATATTATGTTCATTGTAATTTAACATCATATAGCAATAGGTCAACGTTTGTTGCGACATTTATGCCTATTACAATATCCTGATGCACAAGTTGAATTATTTCCTTATGGTTTTAGATCATACACAAATATACTCAAGTTAAACATTCCCATTAGTAGAACAGTTCTACATCCCTTCTTCCATAGCTCTCATTACACGGTAAATCCTTCATCTCTAATGATATAAACCAAACATTGCTTATTATATACTATTCAACCCTGAGTTACACATGAAAGATGTATATTTCTGTTTTTATCTGCAAAGTGTACACCATTCAGCTAGTCTATAAATCCTCCAGATAACAGCACAAGTTTTCTCTAAATGCATAATCTTACTAAAATGTTGCCTAAGAGGCAACAATCTTCATCAGCTTGACTTTTGAACCCTATAGATGAAATGCATTTTGTTCAACATTGTTCAACGATTTAATTTTTCATGTACATAAGAAAAAGTTAAGTGACGATTCATATGTTGCAGCGTACAATTGTTCTGACTTGTTTCAAAATGATAGCTATTTGAGATTAAGTTACTTTATTCAGTTAATCATATAAAGCATTGTGACACTAAAATATAAGTAACAAATAAATTTAGCATACAGCCAACGAGCACACATTAGTATTCAGGATCAGTTGAGAACACATAAAGAATGCAATAATTCAAAACCAGCACCGTTTATACACTATATACACAAATAAACCATTCCGAGAGCAGAATTTCTGAATTCAAGAAATGACAGCACCATCCTGATCCATCAGTCATCGATTATCCAATAACCGATTGAGACATCATCACAATACAGTAGAACCTCCAATTAAGACCGCCTCTCTATTGAGACCACCTCTATATCAAGACCAATTTTCATTGTCCCAAACCTTCATGAAGCTACCAACATGAGCCTCTGTATAGAGACCACCTCTCTATTGAGCCCACCTACTGCTGCGCCCAAAGGTGGTCCCAATAGAGAGGTTCTACTGTATATCTAGTCTTTATCACTACCACTTAGCCGGCGTTGGTGCCTCCCACCCTGGGTGTACCTGTTTTCGCGTGTCATCTTGCGCCCTCCACCACCCTGTCTGCGCGGATCCAGCCTCGGGTCTAGCCAGTGTGTCGTCTCTGAGTTGTGGCTAGTGATGATAGAGGATGATTTTATAGCAGCATGCAGCAACAACACGAAGAAGAACCACCGAGGATACACACAAACCACACACGGCAATGATTGGGAAACGTTCTAGGCCTTGTAGATTCAAAATATTGAATTTCATTCGATTTCTTACAATACTATACATATTATTCCGTGAATCATAAACTTCCTTACACCATACGCAATAGACAACACTGGTGAAATTTGAAGTTTTCAATTTGAGAATTCACAATTAGTGGAGTATTACAGCAATTATACGGATGTTTGAAACTGATTTAAGGGTTCAAGGTCACGTAAAAAGCATTTTCTTTTAAGGTTAAAAACTTTTACTCTATTGTACAATCCAAGCCAGGGTTTGAATTTAATTAACGAGATTTTGCAGTCCATTATAAGGTGCATATGAAACCAATTACATGCAAATTATAGAAATATTTTGAGTGGAACAAGTGCAATCTAGATACAGCCGCATATGATCTTTTGAAAAGCAAACTTGGGTATAATGTTAAGGTAAACTGAGAATTGAAAAAAATGCCCAGTTCTTAACATTTGCTATGAACTTATGAATGACCCAAATTTTTATCCTCAATGCTAGAGGGTATCATATTTTGGAAATATTACTATGAATATATAATATATTTACTACTCTTGCCCTAACAATTACATTCATAACAAAAGACATTTACAGGGATAAAAACCTCTAATTTAGCCGCATGTAGTTTGATGTGCATCCTTTAAGTTCAGAATAGTAACTACAAGCACGACGCTAACAGCACAGTTATCATTATCAACAGCATCCACATTACTTTTGTCAGACATACAATGAATTTTTTGTGCAACTGTTAGTGGTCGTGCTAATAGCAGTATTAGATGTCCCATGCCCTACATAACAGACCAGTGGGTATTTTCGATAAACAACAACAAAAACAAATGAAACTAACAAATTAAGATATCCATAGCTTTTTCATTTCCCCCCACTTTTGTAAGCTTTTCTAAAACTTCTATTATCGAAAGTCTTTGAATGTTTAATATTAGTGGCATATCCAGTTGGGGTCTGACCAGATGGTGCTCCTGTATCTACCACTGAATATGTCTTCAAATGCTTGGTTCTAAGATTGCTTATCCTTTTCCATAAGTAATTTGTTAGAAATATTTCATAACATTTTTGTGCCCCCCACCCCCACCCCACCCATAACCAACAGGTCTGTTATGCAAAATCAATCAATTAAAAAAGTGAATACAAGTGATTAGTTTAATCATCTAATTAATTTTGTGAATATTCAGAAGCAATCATTTGTTGTACAATTGCATGATTGATTTCAACATTCAGTATTATTTCAGTTCATTGCACACACACACATATAAACCCTGAACATTCACAAAACAGTTCACTCAATATTTTCTTCTTAGATTTCTCCGCAATGACACGTGTATTGGAAAAATATAAAGGATGGTCATATTTGATGTGAACGTTTTGGCAGAATCTTCAAGTTTCATACATTTCCCCAGCCCTAAGAAATCAACTCAGTGACAACTGTAAGTCCACCATGCACATAATCACTATTTAAAATCTACAACATCCACTTCAAAGCCCACGGATTCTACGCAATTCTAATGAGCAAATCTAACTTTTGAATTTAAGTTGAAAAAGACACATTGAAAATTCTATCTTAGCTGTTGGCATTTAGACAAACATGGACTCTGGTGTGAATGTTTATGTACATTATCATCATAAAATGTGAACCTGAAAGTGAACATCAAGCATGATTTGATCATATACAGTTGCACATAGACCCATCCTTCATTCAGACAATCATAACGAACAAGAAAATATTAACAAACACATAATAAACCGATCATCCCTAAATGAAACGTTTGCACGCGACAAACTAAAACAAAAAAGCCAGCGAAACAGAAGCTGCACATTAAAATTGAACAAATAATAGATACTCTGGACATAGATATTCTACTCAAGCCAGTCTATATGTCAATCTAAAGTGAGACTATCTACAAGAAATCATAGTAAACTAAAATTGTTTATATCATTGGCCTGCTAGTGCTAATTTTTCTACAAATATTGAAATTCATTTCAATTATCTAATTCAATGATAATTCAGCCTTACATCATTTCTTTCCTACAATGTATTCAATTGATGTATATTTTTGGTCTTGTATATTCATTGTTCTAGTCTTTTTGGTCATTCAACTTATTTGGAAAATACTAACTATTCAAATCTAAATATTAAAATCTTCAATTGTTATTATTATAAACACGTTGTCCCCCGCCCCCCCATTTTATATGGTGCTTGGAATATAGGATTAACAGGGTATATTTTTCACTTATACATGTATTTCTTATGGTAATAATACGTATTATGTTATTTGTCGCAAAAGAATATTTACACATCAGGAATGTCTAAAATGTTATCAGTTTAGGAATGGAAGTTTTGAGGTTGAAAGCCAGGGTCATGTAATAAAATGTCTCCAAGTACAATGTACTTCCCCTTACACATTCACATTTCATTCCATAGTTGGCATCCAAAACAGATACTCGTATATGCTGGCAACTTC
Organism: Streblospio benedicti; assembly: GCA_019095985.1. Lineage (NCBI taxonomy): Eukaryota > Metazoa > Annelida > Polychaeta > Spionida > Spionidae > Streblospio > Streblospio benedicti. The sequence goes on along the minus strand of CM032663.1, from coordinate 32,504,390 downwards.
CACATCGAAACATGTCATCAACAATTGACCTCGTACAATCGTTGTGTATAAAATTAATGCTGATGCATAAAACCTTGTGCTTCCAGGCGACAGCAACATTCCAGGCATAACATTTTTTATTTCATGTGTGATCAATCAGATCATACACAATATCTAACTACCTTTATTCAAAATCAAAGTAAAGCATATGTTTAATGATTCAATGATGAAGAAAACCTCTTATGGCTACTGATGACGACTTTTAAGCATAATGTCTACAGTTTGAACATAATGTCATCAAAACATCTTGATTGCCTTATGATGTAACCTATAAAGCTCTACTTGCATATACTTTAAAATTATGTCAATATAAAAACTGTACGTCATCATTGGTATACAACAAATATATATGTAAATTAAATCAATAAAACTTTCAACAAACAGATAAGCTGTTTGTGAAATGCTGACAGTTTGCCAAGTCTGCTGTGTTATGAAGCCTGGGGGCATTGTGTTTAGCATAGAACGCCAAAGACTTCATCACACTACATGGATGTATGAATAAACAGCCCCATCACGGTCATGTAAGGTGAAACCAACAAATTCAATCATCTTGTTCATCAACAATCATGTTTTACACCTCAATTTAATTACAACCTAATGTGCAGTCTCTCACTGCCTGTTTCATTTTTTATGGTTATTTACGTGGTAACTTAAGAGTATTTTTCAATTCATGATCAAGATAAGCAACTAACGACCAAATAAGACAGTCTTCTTACTATATACACTGAACCACCTAACTTTGTGTATTTTACTAAGCTACAGATTAGCCATGAATCCCCCATGATTTCTGTTACATCTTGCCACCTTATCACATAGTTTTTCATTTTGTCATCCAAGAGCTTACCTTTCCTGTAACCTGCCGTAGTAGCCCACACAGGCCTGCCTTAGACTCCCATCTTCTTGTACCACATCCTGGTGTGCTGTCTCCCTCACATTCCTTCCCCACTCAGCCTCCTGGTGCCCTGAACTATCTACAGCATATCTACTCTCAGGACAAAGTTTCTGATTCTGCCTCTTGCTAACAAGAATGGGCTCCGCCGCCGTTGTTTTATATTTAGTAGGGGTTTCCTTGCTCATTTCTCCTTTAATACCATCAACTATCACAGTGTTATTGACTTTAGCCATATTCTCCTGACTTCTACAAGTTTTTACATCCATCTTTCCATCAGTCATCATGTCCCGCCTCTGGTTCCTACTGACACTCATTGTTTGCTGTCTATCCTCCTTTACTGGAAAGTAGTTTCCATTGACTAAAGCGTTTCCATTCCTAGCTTGGCAAATACCATACAAAGGATTCCACATTGTATCTCGGTTGCTAGCTGGATTCAGCTGTTTGCTGAAATCTGCTTTTGTCCGCTCTTTATCATTGTTACTACCATGTTTTTCATGTGACTCATCATTGAGGTTGTTGTTGCTCAGATTCAGCTGTCTGGCTTTTTGTAAGTCGATGTTAAATGTATCCAAGGTCTTTACATCATAATTGAATAAGTCTTTATTTTTCACAGCACTGAAATCATTGCCATTGTTATTTGTATGTGTGGAGCTATCATACCAAAAGTTATTGTTTGCATAAACGTTCACATCTTTTTTCACAGTATCCTGGAATTGTGAGGGCTTAAAATTGCCTCCCTCTGGAGATAGTCTTGGTGATTCCCATTTTGGTTCTACTCTCTCCGGATGTTCATATTCCCACTTCACAATCAGCCCATAATGCTGCTTGGAATCGTAGGATGGCGGTGACTTTTTAATGTTAGTTGAGGAATGAGAACTTTTAATGCCAGGATGCACATACTTGTCATTATGAATTGCTAGTTTATCATTAGATGAACTCCCTTTGCTAATGCTAGCAGTGTCAATCCTACTTGGAGAAGAGTTTCTTCTGTAAGGAGAAAAGCTTCTGCTCTCTTTCACTCTGTGCTTATAAGAACTGTTCTCTCCATTTGAAGAAATATGAGATTTTTGTGGAACGCCCTTTTGATTTGGGGAATGATCATTCCTAGGTGACACTGTAAGCTTCCTATGTAGTGAGGTATTTGTTTTACTGGGTGGTATATCTATTCTACATGGTGAACTATCATTATCGTTTTGAGTCTTATCTTTTAGAACAGGAGATCTGGCTAAAGTTCCCAGTGACCGATCTGGGGAACCATTCTGGGAATACCACCAATTCCTGCTGCCATAGTCGGCCAAGTCATCTAAGCTGGGTGACTTGTCCTTATACCAATGCACATGGCGGTTTTTACGTTCTGGGGAGCCAATTCTGATCTGTAGTGGCTGATTTAGCATTTCTGTGGAGCTGCTTATTCTCTCTGGAGACATGTACGTTCTCTCGGATGATCTGCTTGTTCTATTGGTTGGTCTTTGTAGACTCTCTGGTGATCTTTGTGTCCTCTCAGGCGACCTCTGCTTTCTCTGAGGTGACCAATGTGCTTGCTCACTGGACAATAGCTTTCTTTCACGTGTTAAATCTCTATTATTAGTATTCTGTGGTTTGCTATAGCCACCAACATCAGGTTTTCTAGCGGAGCTGTCATGACGGGGTTGAGATTTCTCACGTATGAGAGTTAAGTATGACTTTTTGTATATGCTCTGTGAAGATGATAATTTTTCACTGTGATGACTCGGTGGCAATTGATTCCTACTATCAGTGCGATCAAATCTTATCGGAGATTCCTGTTTATTCTTGTGGCCTGGTGAGTAAATATTCCCTCTCCATATGATCAGGGGAAGACTGTTTATTGTGAGTACCAGGAGATATGAGCTTTCTGTCCACACTGTCATTGCTTCTCATGCGGTAGAGTCTGCTGCGGTTATACCATAAAGCATCTCTACTGCTTGGAGATAGGGTGCGATATTGCAAGGTTGTCACACTATTTGGGGAGAGGTCATTATGTGATGATGCTCTCACACCATCTCTAGCATAGCTCGCATCACTGTAAGAACCATTGGAATGGACAGAGTTCTTGTATGCAGCTCTAGCATCTCTTCTATTCAACCTATCATTCATGTATTCAGTGTCACTGTAGTACCCACCATCCAACTTGTGTCTACCCATACCACGATCTCCATATCCAATACCATCATGTTTCACATCGGTGAATTCTGAGTCACTATAATATCCATCATTCCTGTACATGGCTGAACCTCTATGAGAGACTCTCGGCCTATCTTCAGGTACATAAAACACTTTACCATCAGTCTGGGCTGACAGCCTCATGTTTGCAGGACGCTCATCATCCATAGTGTGAGTGATAGTGCGCTGGTGACCCGATGCCATCAGGTTTTGCTGCCCTACATCCTTGTGGTAAAGCACCCGGCCCTCCTTATCCCTCTCTGTACACAATCTCATCATCTATATAGGTTATGGTTGCATTGTCAGCAGCAGAACGGTTCCGATCATCTTCCATGTCGATCTCCACCTTGATTTGCTGAAATCCAGGACTGTTGTCACTATACACTATAGTACTTTTCTTGGGGCTACCACTTCCATCACAGTATACGACAGTACTGCTGCCACTCACACCTTTACCTGTGTCAGGAATATCCCTATACACTACTGTACTTGAATCCGGTACATCATCGCCAATAGTATAAACCACAATATCCTCAGTACCTTCATTATAGTATAAATCCTCCCCATAGTTTGCAGCAGGCATATTCCTATATACTGCAGAATCCTGTGTTGTCCCCGCACTATATCCTTCAGACCCCTGGTCTACTACATGTCTACCTCTGTCCCCCACACTCCCCAAACCCATCCTGGGGCGGTGGACGGGACAAGTGTTCCTACTCCCCACGCTTCGGTTGCCATGACTACTACCCAGACTGCGATAGTTACCGTGGTTACGTGGGAAGCTGGCCACCTCCTTCACACTGTGGTGGCGTCTGATGCCCTTACTTGAGGCAGGCATCGCCAATGATTAGATCAGACTGATGAAAAAACTATACACATGTACACACACATCTTATCCATTATCCAATCACATAGAGTAATGTTGATCTCAAAGTTATCTCATGTTTTCCAGTCATCATATATAAGATGAATTTGCTTCTTAGGCTGTTATTTATCAGTGAAGCAAAATTGTGTTGACTGGGATATCAATATAACTACCGGTAATGTTTGACACTATCCTGAATTGTCTGCGTCTTACAAAAGTAGAAGTCTAATTTTTACAAAAATTGTAAATATATATATGAAATTGTATCCGATTTAGCACATCCAATATCATAATTTACTTTTGCAGATGCTGTGTAATAATCAACAAAATGAATTTAACTAAAACAAGAAATGTTTCACTTCTATAAAAGATCCATTTGTATGAAAATCGTCCTGTAAGGGAATGTAGAACCTATTTATAGCACCTAGTCCCCAATGTAATGCATTTTAGAGCCAAATTGCCATTTACGGAAATCTTGTATATTTCTGGTACGCATGTTTTCATGAAATGAAAGCTTCAATTTGGCTCTTCATTTTTATTACCATTCATAATCAGTGTCTCTTTGAACGAAATTTCTATCATCATGATACCGAACAGCATTTTTATGACTTTTGTAAATCACATCTCAAATTGTCATCATCTTGCATTGGCAAAACAAAAATATTCAAAGGTTTACAGTTTTTTTTCTATATAGACATCAAAGTGCAACTTTTTGCACCAGGATAATGTCACCAATTCTAAATTTGAAATGCTAACACAATTTGAACCCTTGAGATATTCAAGGTATTGTTGTGTTCCAAGTCAGCAAGTTGGCTTTACATAAATTAATGGCCTCTGTTGGTCAACATGGACTAATTAACTGTATTGAACTCGGGCCAGTTCTCATATCATTAAAAGCAGACAACATTTGTAGCAAGAGACACATTAAAGCAGAAAAAGACAACATATTTCAAGAATATTTCTTTTTTCCGTTTCTCTACTTCAAAATTTTACCCCTCTACATGCATTTTCCTTCAAGAACAATAAAATGACTGGAAAATCATTATCGCACGCTCTTTTACATGAGGTGGCTTGTTCTATAGACAAGATGTTGAGATGCTGAATGTTGTCACAAAAGTGTCTTAGGTTCAATTATTTGGTTAACTTTTCATACACACGCTAAAAATCCTGTGACATTGTTCCATAACATATGCTAATTATGATGTAATATTAGGACATTGTATAACATAGACACCTGGAAGCAGGTGGAAGGTCCACCGAAACATCGCTTGTTATAATGGACAGGAGCATTTGCGTCGGTATGCTCCTTCTCTAGATGATGACATTATGCTTTATACCTACATATATCTATTTTTGCTTTCATACAATATGCTAAATATCTCAATCACGGAACAATATAGACAAATCAACCCTGCAGCTCAAAGTGGGGCATATTGAATAGCTGTCCACGCTAAAATGCATTATGCATTATGTCAGAGTTTTATTGTATGTAGAATTTCCAGCTAACTTACAGTCTCGCATATTATATGCATCATTCTTTAAAGAATCTAGCTTAAATGTTATAATATAAGTTTCATAATACCAACTGGAAACTATATCTTTAACTAAGATGCTACTTGGTTTCCCCTAGTAATGTATAGATGCTTTTGCTGAAAGGAACCACAACTTAGTGAATATCACAATGTATTATGATTCTTTAATCCATAGATTGTATGTCAATTAAATCCATAAACATTTGACATGATATTCAAATGTATTTTTTGCCAAAAAACTCTGTTCCAGTTTCCATCTAATCCAAAGAAAATATGATGTTTTTCCGTTTAAAATATCGATAGTCCCAATGATATATTCATAAATACAAAAAAAGCAAAGGAATGAAACATATGAAATACTTGTCGTACACTTTATATTATTATTATTCCGACATACCATGACATCAATTAATGCTGCTAGGAGGCGGTGACAGCAATCGACCAATCAGCCTCAGGCAATGGCCGCTTCATTTGCATATTCAGTCCACTCGCCAACTTGATCATTAGAATCTCATTTAATTACATGATCACCATTGATGTGTGTGCAGTAAAGTATGTCAATGATATGTTCCCTCTCACAAACTTAATACATTATCTGATCATGCAACAAGACATGGCTTAGTGTGGAAATTTTAAAACATTTTCTATTTTCTAGAATTTGAAATGATTGTCTCATTGGAACTCAAAATGTTTGTATACATATACATGTATAAAGGGGCAGAGTGGATCATTTGATTGACAACTATATTCCTATTACTACGGTTATATAGTAGCTCTTCTTAAATTAATTAATTTTACATATTTGAGCACCGATCTACATCCCCAAAGTCCCATCAATCTTCAGCAGTGTGAGGGAATTGAATATATCAATCATACTGACATATAAACAAGGCATTTGATATTCTGAAATTAATTTTCAGTTCTTGAGCACCAATATGCATCCAAAAGTCAAATTCATCTTCGTCATTGATCCATCACTTGCATTTTAAATGCATTGTTTTCTCCATTTTACTGATGTAGAGAAAGATCGTCATCCAGGCATCAACATGATCATACAGACATGTCATAGCCAGAATGTTCAGTGTATCCATGTAATGCTCATTGCCTTTCTGCTGGCTGCCAACTTTAAACCATGTTTACACTTTAAAATATACATTTAAATGAACTAGAACAAATTAAAACTGGCATTCATACAGATGCTTTCCAACACTGACATCAAATTAACGTCACTTTTCAATTCATCTACATTAGTTGACATCTTTATGACATTGTGGCACAGTTTGAAGTCTGTTTTAATTTTAATCATTAAAGTATTCTTTGTTACACCAATTAAGCTACCTCCATATCCTTTTATTCCTATATGGTACGAATAATTAATTCTACAAATAAAACAAAGAATATCAAACAATGTCAATCCATATAAAAAAAAGTCAATCCTTATGTTCAATTGTTTTCAGAGTTCTTCACAACTTACATGCAAATTGAATGAATTAACACTACAGTTATCATTAATTGCAGGTATCTTTTCTGCAGAATCATGTTATTACATCACAAATGACGCTAAATATGTTTATCATAGTGATCGTAATGTAGTGATCAGGTAACTGTGAATCTCTCAGCATCACCTCCTCTATGTAGAAATGTGTGATAAATACCGATCACAGACCATTATGGCCTTTTGCTTGAGGCTACAACATATATTACTAATGATTTTCGTGAAAATATGGTCTTAGATCTTCATAGAAAGTAACTATTTTGAGTACAAAAGTGTTTAATATACGCCACGTTACAAGTTTAGGAAAATGAAATAGAAATCTAATAATTGAACCATGCATGTTGCCTGTGTCCGAGCTCTTGAGTTGCAAAGTAATAATGCTGTGTAGTGTGTTCTAGTTAGACTTTTCAAATGCTCAAATGGACGTAAAAAGAATACTTCAAAAAGCACACTCCCTATTTCAAACATCATACATCCTATATTTTGGAAAGAGATTTGTGAGGATAGAAGCCAAGACCTCTAGAGGCAATGTGATGCATAATGCCATTATGTGCCTCCTCGATTAGGGTAAAACAATAACCGATGGCTTTCAAGATTGCCTTTGAAATTACACTTTTAAAAGCTATAGTATGTACATTTGACGGTTTCTTTTTTTCCCTACCATTGAATACTACCAAGGTTTATGATGATTTCTTTCTATACCATGAATTATTTTTTAATTTTTTGTTTCGCGACTTCACTTTGTCAATGAGCAAATATGTGTTTTCATGTCACATGAATTTCAGTTTGTGATTTCCTTCTTAATAGAGGCATATGTCATATGATATTGTTTTTTATGAAGAAAACAAAGCAAAATCTACATCATGTTCGCATAATTTTAAGGCCTCACAATACTTTCCTCTGAGATGCCAACATTCCATTTCTCCATCTACGTTACAAATCTTTGTAAAACTGACACTACCTTGTGTGTAATACATGTATATGGTAGGATTTGCTCCCTCAGTGCTCTTGCCTTTTTATATGGTAATTTACATTATTCATTCAAGGAAGACTTGCTTTCATTTGGGCATTTTATCATACACACTTTTAGGATCACATTTTCATATTATGAAATGCAAGTCAGATTAAGAAGACCAAAATTTACAACACCAGAATATGTAAAAAGCAATACAATTACGAAAATTTGCTACAAAATATATCAAGCTATGTTCAAAAATCCAAAACTTGTACACATCTATGGACATTAAAAACTCAAATCAATGATGAACACCATCTTTCTCACATTCCCAGCCACTCACACAACCACACACGCCTATGGGAACCACTTTCATTTGAAAAACCACACTATGTACAAACCATCAGCCTGACAACAAGATTCTAGTATTCTATCACCATCAAACACAACCCCTTCATAAGCTAACAGTTTATCTGCTTCAATCCACCTGAAAACGATAACACCACACACTGCAAGAATTCACACACAGACGCGCGCACCATCAAAATTGAAATCCATGTACACTTGGGTACACACTATGGACACTCCAAGAGGATACTGAAACACACATAAAAATGGTATCTCCGCCACCTATAAATTCAAATTGTAAATCAAGAAAAAGTTAGAGCCTCCCTCTCACAAGGCAACTTCACACTTCAAACAGTAATACCCAGGAGCAAAACCACACACAATACAGTAGAACCTCCAATTAAGACCACCTGTATATTGATACCATATTTATATTAAGACTATAATAAGACTATTTCTCACTTTCCCAGACCTTTGTGAAAAGACCAACGAAAACGTCCATAAAACAACCAGTGACTCTATTGAGACAACTTAGGCACTCTTCATAGAGGTTCTACTGTACTACAGTACACAGCACACAAACTTCAGCAGTACTCACTCAATGAAGTATGGCGTGCCGTCGTCAGTATAAGCCATCTCCCAATTCGGTGGCAGAGGGCCCAGATCCTGGCCTTGGGACTGGTCGGCCTCTCCCGCACCCCCAGGGGCCGCCTGGTGCGAGGCCTCCATGGACTTGGTGCGGGTGAGGCCGGAGCCTCCTGTGGGGGGCGAGTCCGAGGGGGGCGGAGGAGACACTTTGCCAGACTGCACAGCCTCCACGTTAGACCTGTAACCACAAAGGAATCATGATTACATTGATTACTCGTTGATCTGATCACTATTAAAAAGTGGCCTATGAAAATGTTGTCCTTGATACGACTTAAGTCCAGTCAAGTCAAGTATTATATATTTAAAAATTGGTGGGAATATAGCAAATAACATAAGCTCTATAGAGCTTTTGAAACCGACATACAAGATATGACTGATCGGTACCAAGCTCGACAGAATTCTACTTTCTGCAGTTATAGTCAGTTCTACATCCTTACGTGGTTTGTGATGGGCACGAGTTTCTCCTTACAAGTATCACATAGACATTTACCTTTCTGCACCTGGCAATACAATTTAGCCCCATCCTTTCTTGAACAATATATTTGAATAGACTATAACATAATATGAGCATTACTTCAGCTCAAGTCCCAGGATATTGTTCATAATGATGGTTACATGGTGTGTTGTATTAAACCCATCGCACCCAAAAGCCCCAGGATCATGTGAAGGGGTGGGTGTGTGGTATATATACTACTATGATTTACAAACACTAAACCATACACATTACTACTATTACATGGGCCCCAGTATCATGGGATGGGGTGTGCGTGGTATATATACTACTATGATTTACAAACACTATACCATACACATTTAATAATACTACTATTATATAGAAAGTTCCAGGTATATTTGTAAATCATAACAGTATGTATACATACCACACACACCCTCCCATGATCAGATGCTGGGACCCACGGGCCCAACAGCTTTAATACAATACACCATGTAAAATATCCAGGGATTCAAGCTGAAGTAATGCTCAGAAAATGTTATAGTCCACACAGGGCCCATGGTCACACAACCCACACCCAGGCAGCTCTGCGCCATGTACCGGCTATCGACCCACCTGTTGCGCTGGCGCTTGCCCTGCGACGACGGCGTCTGCCCCGGCCCCGGGGGTTGCATCACCTTCTGCTCGGCGATGGCGCCCATCGAGCTGGTGCGCTTGAAGGGGGACGTCTGAACCGGGTCGCGCGGAGGCTTCGGAGTGCCGTAGTGGTTACCTGCACCAAGGGAGAACAGAGGGTGACTTGGAGACTTGGTACATGAGTGGGTAGTGGAGTGGGTAGGGGAGTGGATGGGTAAGTCTTAAAAAGGGTAAATGCATTAGCCCAGCATCATGATGCATTGGCCCAGCATCATGGGGAGGGATGTGTGGTATGTGCATGTATACTACTATGACTTATGAACACTATATCATACACATTACTATTAGCATATAATATTAGTAATGTGTATTGTATAGTGTTTGTAAGTCATATTAATATACATACCACACATCCCTCCCCATGATGTTGGGGCCCATGGGTAGATGAATGAGAAAGTCTCACTATGTAGCCCTTAAAAACAAAAAAAAAAAACTACAAATATTGTGGTACTACTACTATGCTTTGTCTTTAACTAATGCACCCTACAATAAAATTGAATTCTCTTGAAAGATACCCTTTTCAATGGAATAATTGAATTTCATGAAAAAAAAATATGTGCACTATTATTATCATGGTATTTTCAAATGTCAGTGATGATTACGAAAGGATTTGTTCTCTGTCTTTGCCACCCACAAGCACAACTGTAAAACTAAAAAAAAAAACAATTTTACAAATGAGAAGCTTGTGTGGGCAAACTTCATTAGACGAGATCCTGTTGCAAATACAAATGTGTTACCATGTTCACTCCTGCTACTATATTCAACCTACAGTAGTACACATTCCGTAACATTTATAAGTGCATGTGAGTATTTAATGGCAAAGCTTCTTATGAACATTTGTGTGAAAATATCTGGTTGAATTCAAACCACTCACAAACATACACAAGAAGATTTCAAACTCAGTTTTAACCATGTCCTTTGTAGTTGGACACAACAATACAGAGAATGCCCCATTTCTATGGAGACGATTCTTTTAACCCTTTACAACTACGATGGAAACCTTTCTGATAACAAAAAGGTCCTGCTTTGACAAATGAAACCGAAGTAATAGGGTCTTATCTTAATCTTAAATCATCACTCCCCAACAATACTGAGGCAGCATGTATTATCATCATCGATGCCACATGACATCTCAGCTTCAGGCCGTCTCTCTAGACACCGTGCTATTTTTTTAGGGTGTGATACGAAACCCCCGTCGATGACGCAGATGATGTCCACGGAGAGACAGCACCCCACTTTCTCGCCCCAGTGACAGGTCATGCGTCACCCTGCCAATACCCTGCTCATCACCAGGGTTTACACACAGACACCCTATTCTCTCAACATGCAAATTTCTAAACAATAGCTTCGCTATCTATCATTGTTTCGGCTTTCGAATAACGACACTTTTGCATCACGATATTGTATCAATCTATCAAATATGACAATTGATCACAGGATTTTCTGTTTTGAAAACACCTGTCGAAATTTATGTTAGATGAGCTGCAACAGTAACAACAAAGAGAAGACCTTTCCTGAACCCAAAATTGGCATATCATTATCCTATTGAAACATATGACCTCAATTTCAACCACTTCTAAACTTTACTGTAAAAAATAAATCTATGCATCTTACAGGTGTCGTCGGCTCGAAGAATGAATGCTAAATGAATTACACGAGGATTTGTCATGGAAAGCTTTGTACAGCCAATCACATGCAAACGATAGAGACAGATGGCGCTTTAAAACTACGGCATGGATCAATGTTGTGTCGCCGACTAGGCCCCAGCTGGGGACCCAGGCCTTTATTAGAGAAGAGGGTCGTCTGCTTGAAAAATGGCACAACAGGTATTGTCTGTTCTTGTAGAAATGAAAATGAGTTGAAATTGTACATTTTCAATGGTGTGATGTCGATCCAAAGATGTTAGCCTGGCTGTGTGTTGTCACATTTGGATGGATCATCGTTATCAAATAATCGTTTTTAAGGAAGATTCTTGGAAAACATTGTCCTTGTAAGTGAATCTGAAGTCATAAAAAGTTGTTATGGATAATTTTTTAAGAAAAATACTTCCATGGTAACCTCATTAGTGAGCGAGCATTGACATGGTTGCTGCCTGAGTAGACTACTGATACACAGACACATGATCAACTCTTGATGAGTTTTTGAGCATGAGAATGCTAATCTTGGATCTAAGTACATTGTTTTTTGCCTTCATTGAAGGTATGCCACCGCTTTGGAAGATTTGGACTACAGAAAATGTGCACAAACTTTCTAACTTTAAACTATAAAAGATTGTGTAGGTGTATTCAATTTTGATATATAAATGTCTGTTACGTTTACTTCAGTGTGTATGTGTGTATGTTTCAAGGATGTGCCATAAAAGATGCCTATATTATCTATCATTGAAGCTCTCCTAACATTTGCTACAAGACAAGACTTTAGAACCCAGCAGGTTGGAATAGAGTCATAATCTACGAGTTGTATAAGACGGCAATAAGCCATAAAGAACGTCCACAACTGTTCATGCTTCACCCCTCCTATAAAAGCTGGAGCTCCGTCGTGAGGAAACATCAAATGAGGGGTTAAACTACTAATGGGCCTGAGGGGGGATATCTTAGGCCCTAATCTCCTGATATACAGCAATTGTGTGTGGACCATAATTTGATGAAGTGGATCAGAAATGATTTATTTCACATCCTATTCAATGTATATGTAACTTTTGACATGTGTTCCTTGTCATAGTTTTAATGAAGATCACAGAGAACTAAATTTTCCATTCATGATATTTTTATGTACAACCAGGTATGTGCAAAAAATCCCAAACTGAACCATTCATTCATACATCTGGCACAGTTTGCTTGAACTAATCATTTTTTACCATAATTTTGATGACATAATTTTGCAAATCGAATCAAACATAAGATAGCAACAAAAAGTACGCAGTGGGAGGAAAGTCATTCTTACTGCAAATAACAAAACTTCTGCCAATCTACTCGTCTTTTCATACACCCCGTTGGTCGAATGAAACTAGGATTGGAACTCTGTTGACAACAGCACTCTTTGTGCTATATACACTAACAGTCCAAAATAAAAACATCAACATTTTTACATGATCGCAATCATCCTAAATTAGCCTTCTAGAAAAGATGTTTTTGGTCTTGTTTTTCTAAACTGCTCTTAAATATAGGAGTCAGTGTTTGAAAAAGTAGGGGGCCAGAGGGCCCTGAGCCCTCAACTTTAGACCAGGGCCCTTAACTTTTAGGACTTGAGGGCTATGCTGTCCCTTGACTATTTTTGGTGAATATTGGTTAGTCAGAGTGAATTCCATACTTTGCCACTTTTTTAAGCTAACATTTCAAACAAACATCAAAACAGGGCCCTCAACTTGTAATCAGGGCCCCCAACTATTTAAAGTTAAGGGCCCTGCCGGGCCCGAACTTTTTCCTGCGAGTTTCAAACACTGTAGGAGTCCACACATACTTGGACTGAAAATTTTAATCATTTCCTGACAGATTAAAGAATTCTGAACATTGACGATAGTCCAGTGGTCCTGGGCCAGCAGACGCTTAGTGAAGTTTGGTTTGGGCTACTTCTTTATTTGTGCCTTTTTGTGTGTGGCCCAGATTCTATACACTTTTCAATATAGATATGGACATTTTTTTGTTATCTGAGGCTACAATCATGACAGGGTTAAGAATCTAGACCACAAATACAATCAATTCAACCCTGTATCAAATTTTTTTCTCTCCTTTTTTCCCTTTACTGTATCAACTCGTTATATGAAGGTTTCCCAGCTTAACATCAGCACTTACCATCGAAGAGTCCGCTCTCGAGCAGGTTTCCGGACTTCTCCAGTGCGAGGAACTGGTCGACGGTGAGGAAGGTGTAGTCCACGCCGTTGACCTCTCCAGGCCGAGCTGACCGCGTCGTGCCTGCAACCACAGAAAGTGCCATCAGTGAGTGCGTACACACTTGATTTAGAAAATTCACCAATGGCGTTACGAAGCAAAGATTATGTGATCCAATGTACAGTAGAACCTCTTCATTAGGATAACTTGTGGGGCCAACTTCAATTGACAGGTGGTCTTTACACTCTACATGGAAGTGTGCTGTGGTATTTTTTTAACGATTGAGATGGCGAGAAATGGTCCGTCATAGATATATGCATAGAGATGGTCTTGATTGGATGTTCTACTGTACATAATGCTGAATATTATGTATAGCGCATATTGTATACAAAGACTTGTCATATTAACTGTTTAATTTGGACAAATTCCCCTCTGAAAGCGCAAATTTCAACATGTAGATAACTGATCATCTCTCCATATCATTTCTCTATAATGTATTTCATCCAGCTTTGAAAGTAGAAGGTTCCAATATCACCAGTACCAATCCAGTCTTAAATAAGACATCCCAAGTCCCAGGACACCCAGTTTGTGCACGGGTGGCTGACTGGAGTCAAGTCCCCAACTCTAATCATGGACTATGATATCGGTCACCACCAATTCACAGAGACACACACAATACCTACAACCTTAAACTGCTAGTCTGTGAGTCTCATATAATTAGTCCAAGTGGTCAAGCGGTCATTGAGATGTGACTGGTGTATGAATCACATTCACACATTAGTGGCAACCTTTACTGGTTGAGGAACAGTCCAATGATCTCTGGAGGGCCTGTCACATGATTATAGAACCACTGCAGTATGGTGGCAATGACACTCATATCTTATGCACTGTGATTAGTGTGGAGATGAGAATAATACACTGTCCAGGGACTTATGTTTTAAGCTACATACATAATGCACAGTCCATCCACTAAAACGAGAATATAAAGATCCAAATAAAAAGTCCTTTATCGTACATGGTATAATACTTTAAAATCAGTAATCGTGTTTCCTTTTATAGGTTCTGTTTATATTTAGAAGATGCCTACTATGCTTGATAATAGTTGTATCCAGATTGAGTGAAAGGTGTTTAAATGAAATTTACTACAAGCTTTGGCCATAAGTTCATGTCCCATAGCCTTTAGAAGTTTGTCTCTGGCTGATAGATTTAGGAGTTTAAACCACAATAATCGCATGTACCACCAGCTAAATCGTAAATTGTTTCCTAAATACTCCCCAAATGTAAATGCTCACATATATTCCCAGTTTCAAAAGAAAACGACTTGGGTGTAGTCATTAGAATGGTAGAAATGCCACTTTGAAATGCATCTTTCAGAAAGCAGATGAACAATTATAATATCTATTTATATCGCAGAGTTCATAGACACAGTAAATTTAATGAACCTAAGAAAATGTATGCTTATATCTTGGATTCACATATAATCAAATTTTGGATTTATATGACTATGGCACTCTTTTGCAATTGATAAAGTAGGATGTTGTATATAGGGTTCTATTGTGAAACGGTGACATAAGATGTTGTCTACAGTCTTTGTGTTTATCCATAATGCATGTAGGGGATCAAGTCATGAATGCAGAAAACCTGCTCCGTACTGTAATTTGTGATGGGGAGATAAAATAAATTAACATACACAAACAATATGTTTATGAGACATTAAAAGATATTATGTATATATGGCTTTTTCTTTAAAAAGACTTTTTTCAGACATTACATAAATTTAGACTTACGAATTTTACGAAGAACACAAATAAATTCGCAAATTTACAGAATGTGACTATGAATGTCATTATCAAAATTTGCATAATTTTTTTTCTCAGAATTTGTGTAATATAAGGTCATGACAACATACTAATTCATATTATCATCAGAAATTACACATATTTTGGGAATTTTCAGAGGTTCAGAATTCTTTTTATTTGTGTAATTTGTGAATTCCCAATGTCTAGTAAGGTGATTCAAAATGAGAATCTACAATTTGGCTTTTATTAATTCATTCACTTCAATTTGCTCATTCGTTTAGAATTCAAAATATTCGGCTAAATTCGCTGTCCTTAATTCCCAATCAGTACTGCAGTGACTACCAGTTTTAAACACTTTTAAATTTCTCTACACAGAGATTTGGAGGAAGGCCACAGTAATGCTCAAAAGTGTCAGTAAATCTAAATTTGTGATATGCTTGAAGAAAACTTTCAGAATAATAAGATTCCAACACAATGAACTCATTGCTGGATAGTACAGTGACGAAAGAGGTTTCCCCACTTTTTCGTTAGCATTTTGCCTTATTATAAGACTCGGTCTGTGATTTGGGAGCTATGGGTATTTGTCACAGTACGAGGTTCACATCTTACCATTACACATGTAGGCTGCTGTCTTTGTCCTCCGTTTGGTGACTTTGAGAATAACGTAACGCATCGTCATGGTGACTATGTGTAGGTGTAGGTAAAATAGTTCTATCATCAGAATAAAAATATTCTCAAGAAGTCATGTATTATTGACACATAACGACTGAAAAGTAATGAACTTCAATGAGGAGAATAATCCAATATCTACAGGATCAGGAGACATTGCTACTGAAATTATTCGCACTTTACACAACTATAGAATTTATGATAGCATTCAAATATTCCATTAAAAACAATGTTCAATGGAAAAATGTAGAATACATTTTTTTGCATAATCTCTTCACACAATACTGAATTAGGCAAAATAATTGATGTGTCAAATATGAGATATAGATCGGAAAACAAGTATCCAGGTGTCATATGCTCAAGTCATATCTCTCGCCATTAAAAAGGTAGTCATGCAACTGCATTTAGAAACTCACAAGTCATATCCATGATTAAATTTTATGGTCTCATTTGCTCCTATTCAATGACGACATAAACCAATCCCTGTGTCCGGTTTCCAATTGGATTTTAGCCACATTTAGCCCAATTACCTCCAATCGCCAGCTTTGAAACCCTCAATACAATTGAATCTTAAAGCAATCAGCATCCTTTTGGGAAAAACATTGCAAAATACACTAATGTCCTTTGATTAAAAAAAAAAGGGTATAAGTGGCGATTTTGAAACTATTCGTATATCCAAAATATCATACGACAAACCAACTGAAAACCAAACCCCTTATGTTTAGGACGGCATGTATTCCTGTTTTGTAAAATGGGGTTGTTTGCCTGGTGAGGCTGTGGTGTACATGTGGGGGCTCACACCCTCAGCCCTGTACACGTGAGGCGGGGGCTGCTCAGACTTGCACCATTGCAACCACCAAATGAGCTGCCATACAATGTCTCCCAGCCCTTTTCATTCAAAGAACAACCATTTGAAAAGTAGGTCTCTTCTTTTCCTGATGTTAATTTAGACAACCAACAGTATCTACATGCAAAATTTGAATTGGCTTTTTCAGCAAAACAGTAAAATTCATTTCGATGACCAGGGTAAATAAATGTAGTGTCCAAGATCATATGGACATGTAATTATAATATTGCACGAGAATTACCGACATCAAAATGCCTATCAAATTAATTTCATTGCCATTATTTACTTTTATTCATCTGTATTACATGCCCTTTTAATACAGACACACAATGCCGTAATCTCAGACCCTCGTGCATATCTCATGCTATAGTCCACCATATGCTCACTTTTCCCATAGATCACAAAGCAGCAAATCACACAAATCACAGTTTTCACAGGAATCTGTAATACACTGCCCATATATCTTTACAATAAGAGTTATTACATACAATATCTTTTATAATTTCAATAACTTGCGAATTGAATATAGTAAAACCTATATATTTGAAGGTGCAGCTTTCCATATTGTTATAAAAACAGACAATGTCAATATATTTTGCGTCATGACAAAAAAGGTAATTCCGAATCTTGACATGAGAAAAATTTTCCATTTCACCGCAGCCGTCTTACTTTCTGCCAAAATCTGATTTCTTGTTAGTTGTTGCATATATATTGTTATTTTCGTGCTCCACGCTCAATACGTTGATGAATGAAGACATCACTGTTATCATCGTGGCCATATGGGCATTGCATTAGACGTGAACTGCACTTAGAACAAGTTTTTGAAGGATTGTTGAGCAAACATAGTTTAAGGCTTAGTATACTCCCTTTCCCTAATCACAACTTTAAAATGATTATAGTGCAAAAGTGCGTACCAAAGTTTACAAATTATATTGCTCATATGCATGCCGATTTCAAGTAAATGCCATTTCCTTAATCTTGGTTAGAATAAATACAGAAAAACCAAAGTTAATTCAATTGACTCCACACTAAGCACATTGATTTTGATAAATTGTATCTTTGTATTGTACAATTGCTGAAATCAAGGCCACACAATGCATATGCTTTTATTGCAAGACATGATCACGTGAAATCCAACATGCGTCTTCCATTATCTTAGTGAGCCATAAAGAGGCCCTATGACTAGACTCTATTCTTTTCCATTTGATCAGTAACAAGTTCATATATTATACAATTGGACCTGTTCATTTCAGCCTCTGTAAATTGAATTTATGGATACATCAACCAAAAAGCAACTTCCCTTCTTGACACTTCATATAAGTTGGACTGAATTCAAATGAATCCAAATGTATTAAATGGCAGTTATGATAACCAAGAAAGAATATAAAAGACAAGTCATGAAAATGCATCTATAAAATGCAATTGGTAATAAATGGCTCAGTGTTTCAGACTTTCTGGAAGAGTTATTTGACAATCTTATATAGAATTCCTAGCTACCATAATACCACCTGTTGTTGTCCCACAAACTGCCTCTGAAGAATATGTTGAACAACTGACCAAGTGTATTGGTCAATCAATGCTAACAAGCATACAATAAGACATACAGCCAGACATAATCTATTATACCCCGTGGTCACCATCACAAATGACAGAGACAATGCATGCATTACAGGTCCCAAACACATCACACGCTCCATTGGGACCTATTGCAGGCGCGAAGAGGCCATTTGTGGACATAGAGTATAGAGCTGTCAGGATTTAGGACAAAAATTGTTAAACCAGCCTATGTTGAGAACTAAACATGACAAATGTTGAAAATATAATTTGGAAAATAAGAAAAGCATAATTTATAATCATGTCTAATGATTGTGCGAAAGCATACGACTGCCAAGACTATATCAAACGTAATCTTTGTAAGAAATTAACATGTAAATTTCAATGCTGCTCTTTAAAATATAAAACTTAATTAACATTAATAAGGTTATATTGTTTGTACCACAAATTTTTAAAATTTCTGGCATTATAACTTTTTTCAGCCATTCATAAAAATTTACCGTCACTCTAAAACTCTAAATACATTCAAATTTGTAAAAAAGTTTTCAAAAATAAACAAGATCCAAATGCGAGTCATATTTTATCTATAAGATATATGTGGCAAGAATCGTTTTTATATGCAGACAAGAGAATACTCAGCACTTAGTGAGTGGGTGTCTGAGAATGTGACGCGATGACATCTACATTTAGACTGAAACCTCAGGGGCGGAAAACACATCATGCGATCTACAGACAACATGATTAATCTGCTCTAAAGCTCATTGCAGACACACATAATGAATAAAGTGCACAATATGTGTATAGATATTCTGTTTCTTGCCTAAGTATGATGCGATGTTCATATATCTTGTATATGGTTTCATACACAACTGAGAAAAAGGTTCTCTAGTATCTATTATATACATATAACTAAATTGCTTTCGGTCATCATATACTTGTATTTAAGATTCAAATGTTTATCAAGTAGAAAGTAAAACATAAGAACTAGCAATGGTAATGCTGTGTACACCTATATAGATG
Source organism: Streblospio benedicti (assembly GCA_019095985.1). Classification (NCBI taxonomy): domain Eukaryota; kingdom Metazoa; phylum Annelida; class Polychaeta; order Spionida; family Spionidae; genus Streblospio; species Streblospio benedicti. The sequence goes on along the minus strand of CM032663.1, from coordinate 32,484,569 downwards.
ACCCTTTACTCAGCAATTAATAAATGACTGCCCCTGACGCCTACACAGATCAATGCTCTATTCACAATGGGTTCCGGCTACCAATGGGACACTGATTCGATAACAATCTAATTTGCTGATGGATTCCTAGACTAAATGATAATTGTAAAGCCTAGTCTGGTGAGCTCCACAAACACTTTACTGATAAATGTCAAACACACATAAAATCCAAAGTAACCTCAGAAAATGTATACTTCACTTGAAATTTCCTAATTACATATGCTTAAAATGTAGGAATTTAATCATTTCATCTAATTTAAGACATTGTGGGGGGTGAAAAATATTCAGACTAGTGCAAAAGTATGAATGAGTCATGTTTCACTTTTTCCTGTATTCTACAAAATAACTTTCACTTGTATCTAACAGTTTGTATATTGGACCTCAAACTGTGCAGATGACACAATGCAACCATTTACCACATTATGTATTCAGTATAGTCATTCTTGTTTGTGAGAGAGAATATGTTCCTTGCTGTTGCTGGAAGACTTGATCAACATTATGTGTGATTTCAATATTGCAAGGCTACCTTATTTTTAAAAACAATCTCAGTAACAGCAGGTTTGTGACAAATTTAGAAGAAACTGTTCAACAGATAAAGTATGTGCAAACACTGTGGTGAGACTTGATCAACATTACGTGTGATTTCAATATTGCAAGGCTACCTTATTTCTAAAAACTATCTCAGTAACAGCAGGTTTGTGTCAAATTTAGAATAAACTGTTCAACAGATAAAGTATGTGCAAACACTGTGGTGAGACCAGACAACACTCACCCTGCGCTTTGGCTTTCTGTTCTGTAAGTACCGCCTCATTGTTAGGATCTGTGCTGCTGTCTGTTCCTCTTTTTGCATCACATTTGTCCACACCATTATCTGATTTCGATGTAGAACCACTTTTGATCGCATTCTGTGATTCTGACATTTGAACATCTTTGTTGTTCCATTCTACCTCTACATCATTTCCCATTTTTCTTTGCTCTTTAGCATCTGCTACTTCCTTAGCGCTAGAATCCGTATTGTCTTTTTTGGCGTCTTTTCCTTCATTCTTTCTTGTCTTGTCAACATCTTTTAATGGGTGCTCACTTTCATTGCTATCTACTTGCTTCTCTGTTTCATCGTTACCATTCTTCAGCATTTGCTGCAGCATAGCTTTCTTCACATTACGCTTTTTACCCTCATCTAAACTGCCTTTCCTCGGCTTGTTATTATCTGGTCTGGGAACATCAAGACTATTATCAGATTTAGAGAGCTCGCGGGAAAGAAGTGGTTTACCATCATCTTTAACACCACGAATCATGTCATTGTCCTCCTTTTTCACTACCATATGAGACGCATTTGTGCTATGATTATCCTCTTTGTTTTCCTTAGTGCTAGAATCTGTATCATCACTTTTGGCATCTTTTCCTTCATTCTTTCTTGTCTTGGCAACATCTTTTAATGGGCGCTCACTTTCATTGCTATCTACTTGCTTCTTCTCTGTTTCATTGTTACCATTCTTCAACATTTCCTGCAGCATAGCTTTCTTCACATTTCGCTTTTTACCCTCATCTAAACTGCCTTTCCTCGGCTTATTATTATCTGGTCTGGGAACATCAAGACTATTATCAGAATTGGAAAGCTCGCGAGAAAGTGGAGCTACTTTATCATCATCTTTAACACCACGAATTATGTGCTTGTCCTCATTTTGGGACACTAATTTATGGTCTTCCTTATTCACTACCACATGAGATGCACATTTACTTTGATCATTCTTCTGGTTTTGCTTCTCCTTTTCTTCAACTTTCGTTCTGGATTCGTCTTTCAAGGCAATGTTCTCTGCACTAAAATCAAGTACAGGTGTCTTACTTCCTTCACCCCTTTGTCTACTGGCCATGAGAGCCCTCTGCTTTGCTAACTCTTTCTGTACTGTTGCATGAGCTTGTTCTAGCAGGACTTTCCTCACCATGTATTGTCTAATCTCTTCTAGAATGTTTTCAGCTCCTCTAGCAGAGCTAGAATCCTTGTCAGCATATGTGACTTGACTCTCTCTCTCCAAATTGCCAACAATCATTACAGGAGAATTTGATTTGTCTTTCATAGCCACACTACAATAGCTTTGAAGCTCTAATTCGCTGTCTCTCTTACTATCAGATTCAGATTTCATTTGTTTATCATCACTGACAGATTCATCCTTATTTCTTTCTTCTCTTGTTTCTTCATTCATTGACGTCAGTATCCTGGAAGCTAATACACTAACAATAACGTCATTCAGACGTGAGTCTACACTTTTATTCTGCAAATCCTCAGAACAGCTCCTTCTCATCGCGCCACTGGTCTGTCGATCCCTGCCTCCAATCAGGCGGCCATACTCATCCCTTACTCTGTCTATCACAGAACCACCTGTCTCGCGGCTATGTAGCCAATGTCTAGCCTCGGGACTGAGCGGTGAGGGAGGTGGTGTGTGATGGGAAGGAGGGAGCAGATAGTCCATGGAGTGATCGGTTGACTGACGTTGAATAGCAGTACTGAGCCTAGGTGAGGCACTGTTTGGAGATCCAGGACTTGTCGATATAGGTGAAGATTCTGTTGACTGAGACAGCTTGTCTCTTTCTGTGCCTGATGGACTTCGTTTCAGCCTGCTTCTAGAGGGCACTTGAAGCTTGGTGGTGTCGATATCATTTTTCTGCTTTCTCATTCGTTGATGAGTAGTATCCTCTGGAGTCTTACCATCCACCTGGATCATAACCATAGCTGCTTCAACATTGCTGGAGCTGTCAGAATCACAGCCTGCTGCTTCTACACTTTGTTGATCTCTTATTTGTGTAGTATCTTTTCCATTTGTATCAGATGTTGACCCTTTAGCCTCAGCATCATCGCTCGAACCTTCACTAACAACGGCACCCATCTTAAGCATCTCTTTAAGCATAAGACGTTTGATGTTCCTCCTGTGCTCATCAAGATCTCCGGCACTCTTCCTTCTGATACTCTCTCTCTTTTCCCTCACTTGGAGAGTACTTACGGAATCACTCGATATGCTTGACATCTTGCTTGCTTCATCATTTACATCACTCGCACTCTTCCTCCTCAGACTTCCTTGCTCTTTCACAAAAAGGCTACTATCTGAATTGCTCAAAATGCCAGCTCCTTTTTTCTGCTTATTTTTGTTATCAGTCATGTTTTCTTGTTTATTAGTAAGCTCACAGGATATATCCTTCTTGGTCATGCTTCCTTTCTCATTTCTTGTCCTATCAGCATCCCCCAGCATACTTTCCTCATCTAAACTGCTCTTTCTCAGCTGCCGGTTCACATCTGCATTCAAAACATCAAGATCACTATCAGACTTGGACTGCCCTTTAGACAGTTTAGCTGGTTTGACTGGTTTTGCTTCAATATTTTTCGTTACTCTAATTTCTTCACATACATCATTGGTGCTCACCAAGTCAACTTGCACACCTTTATCAGCCTTAACAGGTAAAATATTAGGATCATTACTAACAGATACACGGGGAGTGTTCAAAGACTCATTGATCATCAGGCTGGAGGCACTGGGTGTGATATGCACAGACTTTACTTCAAAGTGACTTGAATAACAGCTTGGGTGGCGGTCAAAGCTACTAGCTTTCTTTACTTTACTGTCACTGAAATCTTGGTCAGATGATGCATCTTTTATCAAATCGTTGGAATTTACACCCACAGCTACATCAACACTTGTCTTTCTCACAAAATCTCCACGTTTTCCGTTTATTTCCATAGAACCTTTTTCATTTGCAATTACTGATGGATCCGTGGACATGACATCTTCCAAAGGGCTTTCTGAGTTACAAACCTCCACAACCCCAATACGTCTGCTCCGTAGTTCTATATTGCCACAGCTACTTTTCCTCACATAGTTCTGATCCTCATCCCACCCATCTGTGAAGTCATACAGCTTATATGATGAACTTGATACCAATTCATCTTCTGGATTATTCAATTTGACAGTCACCTTATTGTGGACATCATATGAGCCTGTCTTCACAGCAGAATCATCATCAGACTCTGGTGACGATACAGTGACTTCAACCTGTTCTCTCTCTAGCTGCTGTAGCCGAAGGCACAGATCGACAGGATCCATCTTCTTCTCACATTCACCCTCATAATCGGATGTGGCCTGCTTGGATGTGTCTGATGAACGATTCTCCTTACCCTTATCATCGACTCTGGCTGAGCCATCATTACTGCTATCACTACAAAGATACAAGTTATTCATGCTGTTACTCATTCTTGATGAGCTATTACTTATGTCCAATGGATACCTTGATGACTTGCGATTACGATTGTGACTATCAAGATTCTCATTAGATTGCTTTGCAGTTGCATTGATGTTGTCAGCAGATCTGGTTGTCTGCTGGCTGGGATACCTGTTATCAGGCTGCAGACCGAAGTTTGGCGCGGACATCTTCCGTTGCCTGTCTGCTGGGGCTACGGACAATGTTTGCATCTCTGGTCGGTTGTGCACGGTTTTTCGACGTACAATCCGTGGGGGCCGCTCTGGTGGCTGCTTTTTTCTTTTGCCTTCTTTGTTTACACCATGAGGAGGTGGAGGCCTGACTGGTTTGGCTGCACTTTCCACCTTCAACTGATTCCCATTTGACTTCCCTTTGCCTTTTTTGCCTGTCTTCTTAGTAGCAAAAGCTGGATTTTTAGCAAGAGAAGCTTTCATCTCTAGCAACATTCGTACTTGACGATCATAGTCACTCTCATGGGGCTGAGGAGACGGCAGATAGATGGAGTGGCCAGATGGTAGGAGGCGAGGAGAACTGGAGATCCTTGGTTCCCTAGCATCAGTGGATGATTGAGGAGTCAATAAGCTGGATGGCTTTGGTCCTGAGGGATTCATGCTGATCTCTGACGATGTGTCTTCTGATGCCACACGGAAGGCCGATGGTATAGGTGGTCGTACCGGAACAGATTTGCTGCTTGGATTAGGGATAGGTGAGATGAGAGCGGGTGGTAACGGTGGACGCTTTGGCTGCTGCCGCTGACCAGGAGCTTGTGGCGCAGGCTGTTTCCTGGCGACAGGCTTCTTAAAAGCACCGCGTGAACTAGGTATCGGAGGCCGGCTGGGACCAGGGCTCTTCTTCCCCTTGGATCCACCACCCGCATCTTTACCCTCCTCCTCATCCTCATACAGAGGTGGAGACTGTAGGCGATTGATGGGTGGCGGGCGTTTGGGCGGCACCTTGACCAGGCCTGGTGGGCTGAGGGCTGGGGACTTGGCAGGGAGTGTTGGTGGTGTTGGGGCCTGCCGCTTGCTGGGTGGCTGCTGGGCGGAGGCTGGAGGAGGGGGCCGGCGGGGCAGGGGCTGCAGCAGCAGGCGCTCCACCTCCTGGTCCTCACTGCTGGTGGGCAGCGATGGTTGCGGAGACACGAGCATCATAACTGTTGGGCTTGGTCTAGCAGATTACTGGGCAAGAACTATTGCCATTCTCAGTGATTTTGTGTGTATTGTAGAACTTGGTTGCAAGTAGTTTATTCTAAGAAGTTACATTTTGGGAGCAGGTATCCTGAGAAAGTGCTTATGGGTCCTATTTTTTGTTTCTTCAAATTTACACATAGAAATAACTTAAATCTTTACTATTCCATATTTTTCCATCTTTGGAGACTGCTCTAATCACTTGGGATTACTGTGTCTTAAGTCAGTGCCGCAGAGAAAAATAGTAATTCAAGTCTTTGTTTTGGTAAATCCAAATAAAACTTTCAGAAAGTGCTGATAAATATTCAATCTTAATATCTCATTAGATACCACTCAATGATTATAATATGATGTTAAAAAATAACTGATCATTAGCATTAGAAAAAATATTCCTTTGTATGTGTAATAAATGATCGGAGCAAATATCCTTTATATACAGCTGATAATTATCCACTATGGCTACAGCTGGATCTGATGGGGTTAAAACATATATGTGAGATCTACACAATCATTGACAGTTATTGACCCCCATATTATTGAACCTCTACAGTAAAATACATTCATGCCAACTTCTCTGCTCTATATGTTTATATCTGATGCAATGAACAGAATATATATTCTATTTCAGTGTTGTTCAAGGATTTTTTTTCACATAGTTCAATGTGTTTCTTTAAATTGACAAATAATTAATTGTCATATATTAATATACAAATGAAACATCTGGTCAACAGATTCCTCAAAACTTCTATGATGAATTTCAGAGACAGCAAGGAAAGAACTCAGATGCATCCATCTTCAGTCTTTCAACTAAACAATGGTCAGTAAAAATGAGCATATTGACTAAAAAGATATACCACCAAATATAAGTAGGTGTGACTGCTGTAGAATGTGAGGTTTACGGTATTGGGTGGGAGTGGCTGTTATTGAGCGGGATTACATCAGCAGCAGACATCAGAATCCCTCAGACCATGGCCTGTCACTCAGTAAAACGACCAATTGTGGGGCAAAAGTACTTAATCATCTATCTGCTTTTTATTTCATTTAATTTGTCTTGGTAGGTATGATATATATCTTACGCATTGATAAAAAAAAACTCTTAGACAGATCCAGGACTGGGGTACGTGTCCAACCTTCAATATCAAAGGCTCACTTTATTGGTCAAAACTTGTTACACCGTGTCCTCTCTATTATACCTGTGTCCCTATTTTCACCACCGACCCGCCCATAAAAAAATGTCATTTTGATGCAGTTCATCTGTAAAATTTCTTCGGAGTCAAAACCCATGAAATCTAATGGTCGCACCCCCAGCAGCTATAAAGTACCTCTCTATGTTAGGACAGCAGCTATTACGTACCTCCTTTCCAATCACAGGCTTCTCATTTGACATTTCGATGGGTTTTTTCCCTCTCATTTCAACTACTTGCTAGGGGAGTGTAGTTATAACGGCAGCTATGAATGCCCCTACTTTTCACTGTCCAGCAACTGCCTAATTGTTATCATACCCAGTTATGAAATAGATGATAGTTGATGATAGTTAGCTATGAAATTGCGCATCGAAAATTTTTGAGGGAAGGATCCCCGTCTGATACCAAGTGAAGTGCCCCCACCCCCACCCCCATATCCCACAGCGTGTCAAGCATCAGTACTCACACGGCACGGTGCGCCGGTACAGGTTGTCGCGGATCGTCTGCTGCAAGTCGTGGTCCACTGAGGCCTTGGGGAAGCGCAGGTTGAGGAAACCGCGCAGGTCCTTGGCCAGCAGCGCTGAAACAGTACACAGCAGGTGAGATTTTGAAGGGTTTACGTTTGGCTTATACAGTAGAACCTCCAAATTAAGACAACCTCTCTATGAGACCATGACTGTAATAAGACCACTTTTCACGGTCCCAAAGCTTCATAGAGCTAAAAGAATGAACCTCTGTATAGAGACCACCACTCTATTGAGACCACCTCTATAATAAGATCACTTTTCACAGTCCAAAACTTCATATTTAGATACCAAACGAACCTCTGTATAGAGAGAGACCACCTCTCTATTGAGACAACATAACACTTGTCTCATAGGTGGTCCTAATATAGAGGTTCTACTGTATATGACATTCATGTCACCATGTTTGTACGTTTGCTCCTGTTAAATATGTGAAACAAAACACATTTATCATCTTGAACACAAGACAATGTTTACTTTGTGAATTGTTGATCAGTTGAACACAATGCATCCATCCCAACCCCTACACAACTTGTAGCTATATACAATAAGGTTGCATTGTGGAAATGACACAAAACACCTTACAACTGTCCATTGCTGATTTTGATCGTGGATGTAATTTTCTTGCTTTCATTTATCTTTCAGTGACTTTACTGCAAAGTGATGAAAAATCATTAAAATTTCATTGTGCCAATTGATTATAACATGTGAACACTGCAGAGTGAATAAAAGTTTATAATACACATTTAAATTTATATAATCATATTTACAGTAGGCCTATTGTTATAAAAAAAACACAGCACCTGAACATAATGAACATGAAATTAATCTGTAACCCATCTCAAATTCAATTAAATCCGATATTGACTCCTACACAATTAGACCAATATCAGTTGTATTTTATAAAGGTCAGAACAGACAGGTATCGTCTATGTGTCTGTATATATATATATATATAAAGAATAAGGAATATGTGAAAGAGAAACTGTCAGTTTCCGCTTTTATACTTAGATGTCCATGAGATATTTCTTTGTAGCTTATGAAAGTGAAGCTTGCTTTGATAGCATTAGACCTAAAACAGTTTAGTATTGTCTCTGGACCTGGGCGAGTATTTTGTCATAATCATTCTCTCATTTTCATGTTTTCATTTCTAACCATGGGATGTATCCTATGTTCAAAATATATGCAGTAAATAATTTGGAAAATCCTTTATGAATATTGTAAATTTCAAGTAGAATTGAAAAAGCAATCAAATAATTAATGTCTTAAAATCAGCATCTTGCTAAGTGATTCATGGAGGTAAACATTTCATGATTTGTGTGATCATGTTGTCAAGTTGTACCAGGAAATCATAAATAATTTATAATAGTTTGAAAAATGCATAGAGAATATTCAGATCAAAAGTGACTACACTTGTGGTTCCCATTAACTTGTAAATCGGCTGTGTACTTCCCATAACAGCGATACGGGGATGATTCAGTGGACTACATCACCAGATTGAATCCCTGGTGATTCAGATTTACACATTGGAACCTGATCTTATCGACCACTAGCTCCTGTGGGACAAGCTATTAATTATAGTTCAGTTTATATAGTCTAAAGGCCAGTGGGTGGAATCACTGTAACTTACAATTTAATGAGAAATGAAAAGCTAATTGGGCATATTACGACACTGTTCATTACGCAGCGTAATAAAAATCTTGTTTCAATCAAAAAGTTGCCTGGAGCCCAAAAACCTATCATCAGGTGTAAGAACATACCATATGTGACCAAGACTTTGAACTTGTCCATCTACATGAAATTATAGGCGCGTATTAGACACTAATTCACTTTGGCACTAATAGCCATTAAACAAGCTTACAAAGGAAAGAAGCTACTATATAATCTGCGGTGTAAAACCCCCTGCATCAGATAACATTATCAGTGTGATTTAACACTAATTTTGGGTTGTCGATTTCAGACAAAATTAATTTTCAATGATCCATCTGTCACATTAACTGTTGTTTTGACATAGATGGCCTTTTTCTATCCTATTAAGATTATCCACCAAAATGCATTACCTGTACAACTACTTTGGACACTTGTGAAAATTTCTATTGTCCATTAATTACTGATACAACATATTTTTGTGTATTGGTCTTGAACTATTGAAGAAAAAAGGTCTGTGTGCATTTCATATATAATACGTTTGATCATTCAAAAGTCTTTTTCTAAACTTGAGAATGATTTATTTTAGCTTGCAACAAATATTGAATATTCTACTAGTAAGTTTATCAAACCTAAAACTATCTACTAAGACTTGAATTTTTTAAAATTCAAGTGACTTTTTTCACATTTCTGACATTCTCCTTATTTAGACCTCTGGTTTAGACCAGCCTCAATATAACATAACTCTTAGTCTACATGTAAAACATATATACAGACATCAGTCACTGCTCCATAATTGGAAATTTGTGGGTATTTATTGCGGCCTCCACCTTTAGTCCACTTCACCAACTATCCCCTGCCATAAAAATGACTGAGGCTAACCAGTGACCATGTACAGTTGTAGCAACATTCAATAGTGATAGCAGATCTAGTGGTATGGAGGTCGGGGTGTTGGTCAGGAGAGGATTTTAGGGTAAACCTCCCAGCCAACATCCCCCCCCACCCCCTCTAACAAATTTCTATATACGCCCATGATAATGTTAGTTCAGCATCATAAGATGTAAGATCCATGCATGACTTAGTGAAGCCCTCTATTTGGATCCTAAAATAGCAATGACAATGTGTTATAATTGTAACACTCAAACCACACAAAATGAGTAGAGTATCAGTTAGAGGCTAACAATGGAGCAAAGGTTGAGCACTTCTTATTCTGTCAGTGTGTCCATAGAATATGAAAAAGAACATGAATTTCAAAAACGCCCAATGATCTGGTCATAATCTAGACCATATTGTAGACAATAAACCACTGCAGGCATGTAAAGCCTATCCTCCCAATTACAAGTATTGCTGTATTCCTGTCTAAGAACTAGTTTTCAATAAGCGGACTGAATCAATGGGTTTGCAACAGAACAGGTAGAATATATCCACCATACAGATTCCACTGATGAATGCTCTACTGTAGTACAGTTTCTGTTTACTTAGGCATATAAGTCATGATCTGGGCATAAAGCACTAGGACCTGTCTTTCTCTCCCCATGTCATATATCAGCTATGATGTCTTGATGTGTCAACTTCCTGCCAGCATTCCATAAGAAACATTAGCTTGTTTACATGGCAGATAGCATGATGGAGGTGAAGATGACTTGTCCTAATGATCTTGTAGCAATATGTACTTTGAGGTTACAGTAGGACCTCTAATAAGACCACCTGTATAAAAGACCATTTTTCTGGGTTCCAAGCCTGGAAAAAACCTGCTGTGAACCAGCGTATAAAGACTGTTATAATTCTTATTTTATTTCAAACGGCAAATCAAATTCATGCACAAACTTCAAATTTGATAGAATGCATCATTATCAATAAGGTGTTCCTAAATCAATAGTTTCATATAGAAACATTGGTGTAGTAATATCCTATGCTAATTTAATACAGACTTCCAGTAATAGAAGTTGCTTGTTCTTATAAGTTGTTAATCAAGAGAATCTTCACCAGGGTGAGATGCTGTCCTGTGAGACCTTCAAGAGAGATTTGGCTGTTGTGACATTGGTGCTAAAAACCTCCTACAAAGGTTGACATGAAGACAGCACAATGAACCACGCCAATCATAAACATTTATGATGTTGGACAAATAAGTGTACAAAACTTTAACTTTAACTTGTGGTCATATTTATGCAAAAATTGGACGGCAAATTGAAAATTAACTTTCACAGTATAGAGACATTTGACAATAGAAAATATTGATCATTGGGTTTCATGAAGGAAGTGAACTAGTTACTGAAATGTCAGATGAAGTATTGCTTACTTACAGTTTCCACGATAATAAGAGCATTTCTTTCAGGGTAAAATCCAGAGCATTGCAAATTTAAAACAAACTTAACTAAACTGAAACTAATAAACTACTTACATATGTATCTTTCAAACCATTGTATTTTATTGATAAAGTGAATGCCATAGTTGTTAATAAAAAGGTCCTAATAAAAAAGTTAGAGCCGTCTAAAAAGTCTTATTAGCCAGCCTACCAGTGACCACCTACTATAAAAGCAAGCAAACTAGACAACTATTGCTAATGATCATTAATACACCGGATGTCCTGAAAAATGCACATGAAAATAAGGACCCTGGAAGAAGCTTAATCTTCCAACAACAGAGCTACGGCGGCGAGCATGTTCACAGTGGACCTCCCTGGACACTCACTGATCACTCTCACTCTATCCACTACAATGGACTGAACAGCAATAGACTTCACAATCTCAGTCAATCTGCCCATTAAAATTCATGTGCAAACTTCTACTACCTGGAATCCAACTGAACGACAAAGCAGCGACTTTCAACTCAAACGGCATGTTTTGTTTATACACTTACAGAATTCACTTTTGAGGTAGTCATATTATGACACTACTCATTTTTGTATGCAAAGGTGCAATCCATAGTGGTATTTTTAAAGGGAATACGAGATTCATTTTACAATGTTTGTACTGTATAAAGAGGTTGTCCAGGAATTTTGTTTTATATTTATATTTGTCCATAATGCAGTGATTTGCATTGTGCTGCCCTGGATAAAGACTGCAGAATACGCCTTGCTTGTTAGGACGAAAATGTTGATCGTGCATGAACAACAGAAAAAACTAATATTCTTCCTCACTCTTGATTGTAAGATTAAGGATGTTCATTCAACTAATTTTACTGATTTTGACCTATTCTAAAATGCATTTAAATGCATTTATGAAATGATATTTTTTCTAACAATTTTATTAATTTTGAGCTAGTCTAAACTGCATTTTCACACATTTATGTTGCAAATAATGCCAAGTATTCAACCATCGGTATTCATACTAATCATACTAATTTCAAGTTATAATTAAAAACATCAAGGTTTCAAATCATAATAATAGCCTATATCATATATTATCTACGGTTGATGAAAATTTGAGTAATTGTTCAAAATCACATTACTACAGTCATTCACACAATTTGTGCAACAGCCACTGGATTTTGTGTTGCCATATGATAATTCACAGTCTCAAGGACACAATTAACATGTTTCAACTCAGCTTGATGCTTATTTACAACATAACAACAAAACATAAGGAAGCTTGAAAAGTAAATTTGTCCAAAACAAAGATCAATATACATTTTCTTCTGTAAGTTACTTTTTCATTTTGCCGACAACATGGGAATATCCCACTCACTTCAGGCCCTTATCATATTGATAGAGATTATGTAGTTGAATGAACGCATTGAGAGCCCCACTTATTGTTACACTCCTACAATACATTACAGCTTCACTCAGCTGTGCTATACAACATAAAACACCTCGCGGCCGGCAGTCAATTACAGCAAACCACAATTGTCTGCCACATTTACACACTAGCTCATGTCCCAGGCTTTGACATTGCTGTTACCAATCAACTTGGTATGCATATTTTTCAAAAAGCATTTCTTATAACATTACAGGGGGTGGGGTGAGTTATGAAAAATTGAAACCAGGATGGTATAATTTTCAAATTTTAAATTTCAAAGATTACTCCTCATCATCGGTTCACAGATTACTTAAACTTAACTAATCTGTGGTCGGTTTCACAGTTTTATCATTCACACTGCCTTACAAGCCCATGTTCATAAATCAAGCCTCGGGTACACTTGTCGGTTTTGACTGGAGAAATATTGTGGGATTAGACTTGTGTCAAAAGCAAAAGCAATAATCGTTTGTTGTTACTTGGCAATGAAAGATTGAACCTTCACGGCAGTGGGGCTTGTGATTGGTTAGATTTTGTGACCAACTTCCATGAATATTAAGGCCAATGAATCACGGCTATATACTGCATGATACAACGATGGTCGCTCCTATAAATGGATTCTAGACTCCCCAAGGCTATGATAAATCTTAGCTCCCTTACACTTTATTTCACATGTTGCAAACGCTACAATGAGACAATTTTTTTAATGATTTTTTTAACTTGCCAACTGAGATGTAAAAGAGTGACGGGCATTTTTTGGTCACTGACACACTACAGTAGTGTCATCCATGCAAGAACAAAAAGCTTACATGCCATGATTACGCATACAATCATTACTATGATGTACAATTACTGTGTAATGTTATGCATGTGCATTGCTTGAAGGCATTTGCATGTTAACACCATCTATTGCTATTCTTACATACAAATAACAAATATGTCGAACTGACAATCTTCATGTCTTAATATTCTGGCATTTATACGTCAATATATACCAACACTCAATTTCTATGGGCAAAAAAAGTACCTCACAATACCTAAAAACGTAATGAGTATATTATCATCACGTGGCGAAATCGTATCTTGTTTAGGTTTGTCGAGTGCATTGCACATCAGATTAGGTCACAAAGAAATGGTTAATTGGTTATGTTGTCGCACTGTACAACCATTTCTTTGTACAAGTGAGGAGATTAGAATCATTTGAATCAGCTGGTATGAATAATGTCAATCACCGTCGAACAAAACCTTGCTAAGTTATTATTGCATTGTGCAATTAGTGCAATCCTCCTTCATTCAGAAGAAAACAAAAACAAAGAAAGTAAATTCTTTCTGGACTTTTAACAATGAATTTTCAATCTTGATTGCAGGAAGCTGGTGAAGCTGGCTGGTGGGTTTCATGTCTGCGGTCAGTCCCTGGTCACCATCACATTCTATTTCTGATGTTACAAATGAGTTTGCACAACCGTTCCACCTTATAAGATTGATGTACCAATGTAAGAAACAAAACAGTGATACATACATAGACAAATAGTGATGTATCTTTAACATACTATCATAACGCAGAGTCTTGCTATAATGGTCAATGTCAAATGGCAAATTGATTTATATAAACTAAATAGATTTGATTGGTATAGAAGACTCTTAACATGCTCGTGAGAACTGACCCTTAACATGTTCATAACCCAATTGGTTTAATGCTTAGGACAAGTTTAGAAAGTTACAAAACAAATTCATATTGCCCTGTCTGATTTTTTGTTCACCAGAACATAGGAATAGCCCCTGGTTATCTTATTGGACTCCACCTGCTGTGAATACTGAATAAATCTTCTTTTTTTTTCAGTTGCTGTAGTCATAACTTAACTCTGCATCTAATAAAAATAAGACATTCATTCTTCAAAGTGTAATACTGAAAATCAAATGTAACATTGCATTATTGTTTTTTTCACTTAGATTCAATCTTTCTTACAGTGATAAATGTACAAATAATGGAAATTGATGGACACAAGGAAACCAACCTTCTAAATTACTTCTTCTTATTCAAGAACATTGCTCCCTGGTAACAACAATCCCTGTGACAACTTCTGTAAACTGATTAAATTCATGATGTAAAATTCCAGAATGACCTAGTTCAAACTTGAAACTGGAGTTTGAAGAATAAACTCAAAAATCGATTGTATTACAAATATTAAAGTTTTGAGTTTGAGTATAAATTGAGCATTTCCTATTAAAATTCTCCCCAGCCAATTGGGCCACACATATCTCAGTTGCACAAATATGTGCAATTACCTTAACAAATATTTTGAGAATAAATGTTCTTTTGTGTCCAACAATCAAAATCACTTCACAATTCATTCTCTGCATCAGAAAATAAATGAAGGCATAATATTTATGTAGCAGGAAGTTCCTGGAACAGGCAAGAAAATAATTCATTCTGCAATTCATTTCGATCACCATCGTCTTTTGTTATATTACAATTATTTTCTAGAATTTTTCTTCTATTTAATTTTATTACTGCTGAAATTAGACAAAGGTCTTTGATTGCCAATGATTTCAGCTTCTTTCCATAAAACCCAAATTCACTTTGCAATGCAGCATTGTACAGAGAAAAGCGTCCATTCAACTGCAAAATTTGCTGCTGTCACTGACTCGACAAGGATCTTTAAACATTGCACCAGAAGGCTGCGATCATTCAAATGAGTTCATTCTATTACTCACGTATATGTATTAGTTTTATGTGCTCGACCAAATGAAGATGCAATAAAATCTAGAACAGGCCCCGAGGGTAACCTTGAACCTGACTGAAATTGTTGTATTGATGGACAAGGACACAGCCACCTGTCTTTCATTGAAAAGAGTCACAGTTGAAAGACAATCTTACAGGCAAATTATGTCATCAAATGCTATCATAAACGAATAGTAGAATCCACATTTCTTAAGCATTTAATAATGGAGGGGCAAGCATTCCGCCCTTAACCCTCCCCCCTCCCTCCATAGACAACTATTTGACCCCAAGATGACACTCCCGGTGACTTTCAGCGCAGCATCACGAAGGAATTGTAACCCTTGCTATCTCATGCTGCACCCTTTTATGAAAACACGGATCTGCCAGTGCTTTCGTGTAGAACCTCACTGCTGCCTGCTAACAGGATACAGACCTCACTTTCACGTAACCTTTAGATCACCAGCCTCGTAATTAACCTAGTTCTTGGACATTTTATTGGCTATTAAATCAGGCAAATTGTGGAACGTGAATATCAGAGTGAAATAAACAGGATCAACTCACAACATAACTTTGAACGTCAAGATTTCTATAGGGTCCAAGACATCAAGGTATTTTTTTGAGTATTGTTGTGTGTAAGTAATTGCGAAAACTTCTGAGGATTACAATACGTAATAACTCTATAAATTAATTGAAAAAGCTTTCCAGTATAGATTATTCATGATCCCTTTCTACACCCTAACATTTTAACAGATATTCTCACATATACAGCAAGCAATTAATTGATTCTATTTCACCCTCAGGGAATATATCCAAACAACAGTGTCAACACGCCAACACGCTTGTCAACATTGGTAAAATACTCAACTGACCCATGGGGAATACTGAGCACAGTGACCAGTGTCCACTACAAACACTGACCATAATAGGCTGTGGTCAGATAAACACTAAAGGCAAATACTGACCTCCAGCAATTACCACAGAATGTTGACACTGCAAGTACAGTGCAACTTTATGTACAGGTTTACATACAGAAAAACCTACGATTTTGGAAGGTTTCTGATCTTTCACCAGTTTTTCCATCACCCCTGTTACTGGTGATCATTTTTAGTAAACTGACCACTTAGTTGTATTCTGGCCAACCACTTAAAATATGTTCAGTCTGATTACAAATGATGTAGGTATTCATCGGTGAGTTCATGTTAGGAATGCCTATGAATATTCCTACAGTTCTTTTTCTATATTTTCCACAATATACATTTTTTCTGATGTTAACTTGAACCAGTGTCCACATGTGACTTGTAGGCTGATCACTAATATTGTGAATTGTAACTACACACATTCCAAGTCAACGAATTTTCATTCAGATTGTTTTTGTATATTGTACATCACAGTATATTCATAATTCCTATTATAGAGAAAAAAATGTCATTTGGGCCACCAGCCTGTCTACTGTACAGCTGGACGCAAACTGGTAACAATTTCAAATTGGTAACCTTACGTACACTACCGTATTAGATTACAGATGAGGCAAATGCGCACAAGGCCAGCTGAATATATATTACAGTGTTGGAATAATGTGAAACCTCAAAACCCTGCTGGCAAGAAACCATATCAACAAGGACAAATCGTACCACTAAAGTTTGATTAATAATTAGTCCCATGAGAGTTTTCATTATGCAGCTGGAAATGACCACGTATATGTTGTCAGAATTTCATAACTTGCTCTTTCATCACAATGTTCCTACATGTCAAGCACAATATTCTTCCAACAGAGGCTAATATTCTTTGAATAAATTGTAGCAAACTGGTCTGTTTGCAGTCCTACATTTTAAAGTAAGAAGATTAGAGATGAGCCAGTGAAAATATAAATAAAATATGTGTGCTTTACTTTACCTAGTTGTGTAAAATAGTTTCAAGCCAGGTATTAGTCATATAATTACATGCTATAAATATTTTAACATTGCTTTTACTTGGCCCTGGCCTCCTCCTGGGAGTTTAATTGCTCCTTCAACTACAACGAAATACTGAGCTAATAGTAGTTTGCTTTTGTTTTTTAAGTGCTAAGAAGAACGTAACAAGCTATTGCCAGATACCATGATAAATAATATATGAAGAATGACCAATATACTGATATGACACTTTTAGTTCAATCTTAGTCTATCCTAATGCGTAGCGCTTTACTGTAAATTGAATTCCAAATGTAAGACATTGAGAGAAGGCATGAAAGTAACATAGAAAATATGACAATAAATACTTACAAACTAAATATTTTACACAAATAATGTAATGAAATGCTAGTTACAATCCTGTTACTTAGTTACTTATTTATCAGTTACTAACATTACAAGTATCACGACTTCAGACCAGGTCAATATAAAAAATTAAATAAAAAAAGAATTAAGAACATTTTCAGCCTAAAAATACTTACTTTTAATTATTTACACTTACTTGATAGACCTAGCTATGGCTAATGCTGCTTGATTTGAACCGCCTATGATTTGACCTATATATCTTTTTTCCTTCATGCATTAAGTTTGTACCCGGGGTTTGTACTGTCATGGAGATATGTTTCTGGATGGTAGCTCATCCTTATTTCAACTTCTATGCTGTTTATCTACTGAAACTATTAATTTGTTTTAAAAATTGATTTCAAAATCAAGAATTATAAAGCGCACTTAGGAATCATAAATTTACGCGAAATTTGACAACCAAGCAAATGCTCAATTACTTATCATTTTCACGAATCAATCATATGTTCCTGTTTATAAAACTTAAACCAATTTCAAAGTCTCTTAGCTTATTATCCCAACAGACTTTCCATCTTAATATCTAAATTGAAATTTTGGACAGCTAAATAATAGGGACACTATCTATACAATCTAAAATGCCCTCCAGAGAAAGAATCTGACATATTTATTTTTTTACAAATCAACTGCAACATGATTTTACCACATGCCAAATTGAGTCGCCATGAAAACACTATCTTTTATTATTTAAAATTTTGACTCAATTGAAAAGATTGTAACTGTTCCTATTGTGGTCTTTATTGTGAATTCAAACAATGTAAACATTAGCACATGTCAAACTGTTCATGCATGATTTGCTTAATGTGACTTTGATCCTTCAGTGGTCCAGTCTGGCATGTCCATATTGTTCATGGTCACCCAGGCAGGACTATGCTTTGACTATGGGGGGTCTATATGCTACCCCAGGTGTGCTAACCTCAATAATGGCAATAATGGAAAAAGGTGGAAATAGAAAGCATTTTACACAACTATGAAAGTGGACTTAATAGCAAAGTCAACTGCATCAATTATAACCGTCTTTTGAATGGGGTCTTGAAAAGATGTTTACATTTTTCAATGAAAGAGGTCACTCTTTGTTTTAAAATATTCTCAACTGTGTATATAATATATGAATTACAATAATTGATGAAATTGACCTTTGTAAATAGGGACTTCTTCCAAAATGGATGAATTTGAAAAAGGTACAATTTTAGAAAGTGGTTATGTTTGTTAATGACATTACTCATTGTTCGTACAAAATTCTACAAAGAAAGATAATCATTTATTTTAACATGCAATTTGATTATGCAATGATGTACAGAAAGCTAATACATACATATTCAACTGATCATTTGATGGCAAATATATACTTAATTATAATTATCAAAAATCCCAAACAGAAACGACAATTTTTATGAAGTTTCAAAACATATCAATCAGCTGTAACAGGATAGTTATTTGTATTATCACTACTCAATATGTCCAGTAGGACCACCCTGTGTAACATGTATTTCATCACCAGGGACCATCAGAAAGTAGACTCCAATTGGGTTCAGCAAAGACAATCAGAAGCCAGTGAACCATGGCAGACCAATATGTTATTATACACCCTGGCTAGTTCTGCTAGATTGTTGCAATAAATACAGTGAAACCTGTCTTACATGGACACCTTTGGGGAAAGCGAAAAGTATCCACATAAGACAGGTGTCCTTAAAATGGAGATGTCCAAATTGACAGGTTTCACTGTAAAAGTGTGCAGCGTACTATACTGCTAAGTTCAAGATACAAGATATAAGTCACATTGACTTACAAAAAAAAGTAAGGACAAGCCTTTGGGGTTTGGCCCCTTGTTGAAAGAATTGCTATGTTGAGAAGCACTTTCTATTGGCAGAATAAATTGTTATCTTGAAATTTTACTTTATTAATTTCCCTACAGAATGGTCACTTTCAAGAGTGTGGTTAGGTGTCAATTTAAAAGGTTTTCTTCAGTGTGTTTCTTTATAATAGTGACAGTTGACACTTATAAGCCATCCTATTGTCACCTGTGCAGCTTTTATTTGAATCTTTGCTTAGTTACAATAGGTAGAGAATTGATTCCTACTCTTAAAATATTGAAATATTATATAAAAAAACGCAATTTGGAAGATGTATACATCATATGGATGGCACTAGAGCTTAAGAGCATAGAATATCTACATATTAACGAAAATATGACGGAAATAGTATACTACAAAGTATATTTGATGATTTCATAAATTTGATTGCTTAGCAAATTGATGATGCATGTAAACACGAAAACACAGTGTTCTTGTCATTTGTTTCATCTAATAAAATGAATAGTATATACTATACAGTATATCATATTTGTTCGCAGTTTCCTTTTCCCTCTCATAAATTTTACATAGAAGTTTACAAATGCCTTTCATACTTCCTGACCAACATTGATGGAAGTGGTTCCCTACAAGCTTTAAATGTAATAAACCCTGAGACAAAAGCAATACACTTAACACTATTGTTGGAGAGACCTTCAATGACCACTTGCTTTGATCACGTCCTTCATCACCACAGTTGGATTCAAGCAGAGATCTCACATCACAATCATTCATGACAACACTTGTAAACTATCACTGATAAGCATGCACCATTACTTCAAACAAATAATTCACACTTTTATCTTCAGACAAGATGAAACCAATTGACAACTTAAACATTTGACTGTCCTAATGATCATGGTAATATTTCATTGTGGCTATAGGTTATGATCAAAATGCAGATTCTGTAGCATGCATTTCAAATATTACTAGAAAAATCCTCTCTTCTTGCATGGAGATGACTAACACCAATGGCCTTTTAGCTCTACGAGATCCTTAAAACATTAGATGTTTTGCTTCTTTGCACTTTAACAGATTACCTCAAGAATAGATTCAATTAAATTCAAACTTAGGCTTCGTAGTAGAAAGCAAAGCATTGTGGATTTTTTTTTCCAGATGGTTCAAGAAACAAGCAACATGAGTAACAAAGATGAGTTCATTGTCTTCTTAAGTGTACTCTGTTTGAGTCTGAGCTAGTTTTCACACCAGATGTATTGGGACATTCATTTAACTTATGTTCACATCCATTTTCCTCTCTATGATTCTTTTTTGTAACGCTAGATAAAAAATTCACATTATATTCATTAAATTGACAGGAATGAAAGAAAACCAAGATGAATAAAAATACTCAACAATCAAATCAAATATTAAAAAATTATTTCAATCGAATTGAATAAAGTTACATAACAAGAAGTCCATGAATTTAGTAATTATATTAATTATTATCCAGAGCCACTGATGCGAGAAAAATCATGCTTGTCCATAGGACGCCAATGGGTATCCTGAAAAATACACCAGTCCTAACTAAGATTTAGACGTCCAAATCAACAAACTCCATGTAAATGCAATTGAAACTGTTCCATGAGGTGACTGACAATACTCATCCATAGGAGAAGTGACTCAATATTTTTACCCACCCAGACAATGAAGAAACCAGTCTCTGACCATAGGACTGGTAATTATCCGTGGCCATGTCATCCATTGGCAATATTGTAAACAAAATGGGTGTGTAC
Organism: Streblospio benedicti; assembly: GCA_019095985.1. NCBI lineage: Eukaryota > Metazoa > Annelida > Polychaeta > Spionida > Spionidae > Streblospio > Streblospio benedicti. The sequence goes on along the minus strand of CM032663.1, from coordinate 32,463,398 downwards.
CTTGCTACTCAATCATACACAACCCACTGCCTCACAAGAGTAGCCGATGGCATGTGTTGAACCGGGGTCACGGGGTCACAATCACGGCCCAGTGGAATCTACACGGTTCTCACCGACTAAACCTCATTGTGTATACCTCATTACAACATGTACACCTCTAGCCTGGGTTCCCGTGACCCACTGCATGGGTGATATCTAACCCCTAGGTTTCATGATAGGCCTCCCCAGCTGGAGGGCTTCGCTGCTGACACGCATTGCCTCAGGTGTCCCCTACGCATACCCATGCAGGACAAGGGTGATTGAGGTTAACCACCTGTTAGCCTCACTCAGAGGGACAAGTATTGAGGGCCTAATCTGAGAAAAAAAAGGTCCAGTTATACTTGCTCAAGCTTCTAAAAGAGAACTGCAGCTATTCTGCACTACCTAGTAAATGAGTGCACTTGTTCCCTAGTCCTACAAGTGGTCATAGTAAACAAGTCCTACCAAGGAATGTGTAACTGGGGACAAACTTAACCTATCCAGTGCAACTTTCATAAGACTACTTTTTAATCTGCAATCAACCACCAGGGCATTGCGTACTGGAAAACTACACATAAGACCATTTCTGTTACACAATGTCAGAATGTCTTGATTTCATAAATTAGTTTAATAGGTCTACATGGTCCATGGTTGGATTCTTGACAGTAAGCCTTAGTAACTGATAGCATATTCCATTGTATGCAATAAAAGACAACATTCTGATTTTTAAATTAAACAATTTCTATTTTTATCTCAAAGACGACGAGTATAGAATATTCAATAATTCAAAACAAAAATGATTATCATACACAAAGCATCACGCATTTATTCTAATAACTCTACCTGTGTGCATTTTAAGTATTACCTATGTGCATTTTAAGTATTATGTTGAAATTATAAAAATATACATACATGTGTGGTTGGACTATTTACAGTTAAATAAACAAATAAAAGAGCGACAGATGATAAGGATCTGAAGCTGAGGCCAAGCATGGAAAAAAGTAATCCCACAATACATATATTTCTGCTTTTACAAACCAATCATCAAAGTTATTGAGAAATACAAGTGAACAAAGCAAACAGACTGCAGCGTGATCTAATTTCCACTTGGTATCCCAGTGGGAAAGCACATTTCACTTAGATTGGTCATTGCCAGGAAATCAATGTCAGTTTTGAATTAGGAAAAATATAGGTGAAGATGTCATTTAAGTTTAATCTCACTATATCTAGAAGCAAATTGATGTATCTGAATACATTGCAATGACATTGGATATTTAGGCAATAATTTTGTACTGACAAATACATTTATTACATATTTAGATTTGAAATTTACAATTTGTACGAAAGATAATACAACATTGAATTTGTTTACTTGAAGGCTCGTTACTTCAATCTACATTATTACACTAAGAGCCAATTAGAGCCATGTAAGGTTTAAATTGAAATATCGTTAATAATTTTTGACAAATGGTTTCAAAATATGATCACATGATCAATGTTTGCAGTTAAAAAGCATATCTGACACTGCAAAATTACTGTGCAAAAAGATTTTCATCTTCATGGATAAAATTATAACAAGGTCTTAGACATGTGTAATTTGCTAAGCACAAATGATTGCTCTACCACACTTCATATTTTAGCACAACAAATCAGAGAAGACATCCAGGGCTTAACACTAACTTTTTTTTTTTTCGCGTGCCCAACAGGGCACGTGATTGTCCAAATCCATGTGCCCTGATCTCATTTTATGTGCCCTGAAATTTTTTAGCTAAACCGCAGACGGCAAAATAAAAAATAAAAAAAAAAAAAAAAATAGTTCGACTATCAGATCAACATGAAAACTTCATTTATACATTGTATGTTTCACCATAGAGAATACAACATTGTGGATATGATGGTCCAGTTTAGCTAAAATATAATAACCGGTACTTTTTTATGGCGTGCCCATCAGGGCACAGGAGTCTAAGATTTGATGTGCACTGACTTAGATTTTATGTGCCCAGGACACCAGGGCACTAGCTAGTGTTCAGCCCTGGACATCTCCATAGTATGTCGTAATGCAACATATATCTGCAACCTATCATATCATATTATAATTATTATTCATGTTTGAATCATGTGAACGTGTAGTATCGAAATAAATTATCATAAACTCTGGGAGTAAGTTAACTCCATAAACCAGATACAATACTTTAATACAAATGTACCAGATACAATCTAATATATATTGATATTGAAGGCAATGCCTTTGGAAGCGACTGCTTATGATTAACAACATTAAATTAGCTTGCAAGAATGATCTAATAGATCAGGTTAAAAACACTGCCAACGAATACTTGCAAAGAGTTTCATGGGGCATAAACGATCAAGAAGAAAAAATATTTCACATCAATCTCAGGGAGTCAGGGTTAGGATTAGGTGGAAACGTGCTACTCGTCAGCAAAAATATTTCACTCGTCCTTCCTAAAACTCAATACCTGTATGCTAAATAGACCAGAATAACTACTTGTCAAAATGATGAATTGCTAAAACTTTTTACTCGTCCTTAACAACGTTTTACTAGTCCTATATGAACGGACGAATGGCTAATCCTGACCCTGGATCTACTGGTATAGAGCAGATTGGTTCTTAGTCATAACAACTCCCTGAGCGGTCACTTAATTTGAAGTAAAATTCAAAGCAATGATACTTACTACTTTTGACTGTCTTGAACATGACAGGAGAACTGTTTTTGCTAACATGTTTGAGCCAATCAAGCAAATCTCGAAGCGTGAATCCTGATACCTTCTGGCCCTGTATTTCAAGAATAATGTCATCACTGGATAGCTTGCCACTGTGGTGATTTATCTTATCCTGTGGGATGTTTTCCCCTATCCAGCAAAACTGCCCATTTTCAGCCCCTCCCTTCACCACCAAATTCACTAGCCCTTCTGGCCCAGATGACACAATACTCTCGTGCACTTTCTGGCTCCAGTGACGAGGCTTGTTCTTCTGGGGGCTGGGTGACTGTTTGCCCTTCAACATAGCGCTATTTAAAAATATCCAACATGAAACTACAACATATTACACTATTCATGTGTCCAAAATGATGTCAAAACACTACCCATTTGGGCATGGCCAAACTGTCTCCTCCCAATTAACAACTTTTAAACTACTTGAAACTCAGTATTGACGGTTAAAACGTCCTTGAATATCATGTCATTCCATTCACTACATGTGTCTTAAAGATTCTAATACGATGACTATGGTGTCAATGTTGGTCTACATGGTATATTTACAATATTAATCCAAATTTTACTAATTTTCAAACAATGTTTTCGTGGGAAGCCATCGAGTGCGCATGCGCGAACCAAATGACAGAAACAGGTTCGCTGACGTAAAATTTTCTTCATCGAGTAGATATAAGCATATTGAACAATGAAACGGGTGCGTTATGACTGCAACTGCAGTACAGTATCTGTTATCTCGAGATCTGAGCTCGAGATCCACTGATCTGTTTCTGTTCAACACGGTTTATTAGAACATAATATTGTCAAAATTACGCTCAGGTAATAGTCAATGCTATTGCACACAGTGTATGAAATTTAAAGGTCATGTTTCAAGCTGTATTGAAACTATTCATATGTAATAGAGAAAATCCCAAACATTGATCAAAAATGGACGTTTTGGAAGACTGACTTGGCAGAGTGCCAAAATTAGGCACAATGATGAGCAGTAGTTAAAAAGACATTCTATCATTCCGTGCAAAAATCACCGCTAATAACCCACGCTGATTGGTCAATCAGCGTGCTCCATTATATACGATTGACTGCACGCTCCAGTGATTGACTGCACGATACAACACCACCACACCAAAGTCTAATCACTAACCTATAGTTGTTGTATTTATTATTTCTTGGTGTCAAAAATCAATCGCATATTGTAGGAATTGACCACGAGATTGGAGTGTTAATCGCAAAATTGAGCATGCTGACGTCTGATTTACCCGAACGAAGTGAGCATGCTCAATTTTGCGATTGACACGACAATCGAGTGGTCAATCCCCATTCTATCATGACTAAAATCCATTTTATTTTAAAATAAATCATATTATAACATTCAACTTTCAAGTCAATTTCGTTTCGTTCGTTTTTTTGGGGAGCGTGTTTTCCATCGCAAAATTGAGCACGGAGATTGACCAATCAGCGTGGGTTATCGGCGGTGATTTTTGCACGGAATGATAGAATGGTCTTTTATCATTCACAAATGTTTTTACAGTGGATAATTTTGAAACTACGCTAAATTCAAATGTTTTAACCAAATACCAGTCTCATTCTATCATGACTAAAATCCACACTAAATGAGTGTCTGATTCGTTTTTATTTTGAAATAAATCATGTCATAACGGTCTCATTGCCATTTTGACCATGCGACGTCACGGACCACAGTCAACACTAGACTAGTACCGTCACATTTTCTATACAGCTGCTGATGTCGCACGGTCAAATGACAATGAGACCGTTATGATATGATTTATTTCAAAATAAAAACGAATCATACACTCATTTAGTGTGAATTTTAGTCATGATAGAATGGTATTTGACCACTCGATTGTCGTGTCAATCGTGAAATTGAGCATGCTGACGTCTGATTTACCCTCACTTCGACACTCCAATCTCGTGGTCAATTCCTACACTTACAAAGTTTGAATGTCTTATTTCAAGTGGTATTGCATAAAATGTCAAAATGGGACATTCTTGCAAGCGTTCACACTTTAATTGGCAATGTTGAAAATATGCATGTCCTTTCCTTTGTTAAGGGAACAATCATAAACAATGATACGGGGGAAGGGTCGTTCATTGTTTGGGCTTTAAAGAAAAAGTTCAGTAGCCTCCCACTTTTAGACAATTAATTTTACCCCCCCCCCCTCCAATTACCATTTTAAAAAGTTAAAAGTCCCACCCCCCTGCCCCCTGCCCTTGCTAAAGTCCTTTATAAAGTCATTGCATTTCTGAACAATTGCAAAGAGAACATATCTTTTAAAAAATACCGTACCAGTAATAAAAAAAGTTATGCGACCCCCAACGATCATCTGACAAGTCCCCCTCCCACCCTTCCCCAAAAAGGAATCAGAAAAGTTAGACGACACCCCGACTTTTTAGACGAGCCCTCCCAGTATCATTATTTATGATCGTTCCTTAAATGGATGCTACTGTACATTTATGTACACATTGCGGTTTACATATTTATTTTTAAAGTTTATATAATAGATTATTTGTGTGCTTGAATACGTTCTTCAAATGTAGTAATAGTAATGTTGTCTTATCATGAGAATTAAGCTCGACAATATCCACTTGGAGGTCTGAATTGAGAGCCGTGACCTATTTTGATCTATTTTAAACGATGAGGTCTACTGCAGTAACCATCGTCAGGTTTCATATAGTGTATTTTTCACATTATAATGACTGTGCATGTTCTATATTTGCTAATGTACCTTATTACACTTCACTACTTCATATGTTCATGGTCATGTTATGTATCATGAAGTTCCTGTTGCTGCTCAAAATATAGTACAGCCCTTGCTCAGAGAATGTGCAGAGGGTTCAGTTGAACCGTCCTTCAATGGAATGTTTTCTTCTGATAAAGATCATATATAAGATTGCCAGGAACACATCATAAAAGCATTCTTTGGACAATTGTCTGCGAGGAGAAAAACTGAGCACTCCTTTATAAAAGACTGTGCATGGGTCTTCACAGCAAATGTCACATTACAGGTAGGTCCTATTGATTGAATTGCCATATCTGTCTTATGTGATCATCAATTATTGCCATGTCATTACAAAATTAATAATCGATTCATATGATATATAATCATGGTGATATTGACAGGCCCGATACTAACATTTAACTTCTAAAAGTAACACCGTTGCAGAACATTTTATATATATCTGCAAAAAACCTGTACAGTGTCTGCACAGGATCTACACACACGCGCGCGCGCATGGACTCCCCCCCAGACACACATTTTATCAACTCTAAAACTATTTCAATTTTGAATTTCTTAATGACAAACTGACAAACACAGGTTCTATATCGAAATTAGTCATGAATTGGCAGCTTTTTGAAGAATTTGGCTAGGACCATGTGATCTGGGTAGAGATAAGTTAAAAACTTGGAAATTGTCGGTTGCCTAGCACAGGACGGGAGATACTCTCTGCCTGGGAATTTTTGCATGTAATGTATGATGTGTTTAAGTACTTAGACTTTTCATTAGCTTGTACACCAGCGTCGGACATGGGTTAAAACATTTTACAATTATCTATTTTCTTTTATCAGTGTTTATAGAAGACACGAATCCGCGCCAATATCTCGAAGTATAACGCGCATCATAAACTTCACGATAAGTGGTACATAATGTAAAAATTTCCAATGTAATCTGCTCGTCGCGTCTAACACTATCACATGACAAACACACATTGCCCGTGAACCTGAACAAGGAAGTAACCTTTAACAGTGTTGTTAGATGAGATCCCTCAATAATTGATTGATAACGCGAGAAGAAAAAGATGTCAGAAAGTGTAGATGAGTATGGGATCCCACGGGAGACAGTTGCCACGACTGCCTCGTCACCTCTTTTAATTGGAAGGGTAAAACCTCGATCTAATACCCTAAGGGGGCTCCATTATTTATATAAGGGGGTGGGGGCCCCGGGGGTGGGGTGGAGCTGTGCATACAACCAGGGAGCTATGCTATTTTCTGACCCCTGGCCCTCGAGCCTAGCCCCTTATAATCGGAGGCATTTAGAATTTTTGTAACCCCCATCCTCGCCTCCATTTCAATAGTTCACAATTGGGTGATCCCCTTTCCATATACCACTTTAATTAATGTGAATGAATATCATTCATTTTTATGATCGCCAGTCAATGAACACATTCCTTTTGATAAAAAAAACAACCATTTGCTAACTAAGTATTATGATATATTACAATTACGCTTTTAACACCGATTACAATAATTGTAGACTACTAGCTAGTGTAATACTTAAATGCATGACCTCTGCACAAAGGCACACTCTAAAATTTATGCGTGAAAATTATAATGAAACAAGAAAAATATTTTTGTGGCCCCCACCCTCTATTTGAACATATATTGATATATTACAGTAGATCCTCCCATTACCACCCAGCACCACCTTTATGTAGAGACCACCTCTATAGTAAGACCATTTTTTGCACTCCCAAGGCTTCATAGAAACCCACTCAAATCTCCATATTGCGATCACCACGTCTCTATTGTTGCCACTTCACGAGGCTAGTCCCAGGGGTGGTCTAGAGAGGTTATACTGTATTTGGTAAACTGTGTAAAAAGTATTCTTAATGATAATGTACAAAATCAACTAATTAAGTTTCAGTTTTAATTTAATGAAGACCGTCATATTGTTTTAGAATAGAATACTTTGAATAGAAAATGATATTTTGACTGTCTATTTTATGACCTTATTTACTCAAACACAATTGTCTGTGTTGGCAGGGTTTTCTTCTTTCTTCACTTATTTCACTCATATTGTAAATTGATGTTGATTCCTTTGAACAATGCCTTATATTTCTTGTCAAACCACTCATTTTGAGATGGTGTAAAATAGTCCTTCCACTGGCCCACTTTCCCACAGCATATGAATTTAGATTTGGATTGGTCAAATACTGGGCTGTGCGAATAATCTACTAGTGGATTCTTCTGCATCTTCTGGAAGTCTACTTCTTCTAGGACTCTTTGGATAGTGTCATCAGATACCTAAGTTAATACAGAATTGTACTATTATTAGTATTAGGTATACAATACTGGTTTTATTTTTGTTCAATGATTTTCACAAAATTGTCTGAAACTGATGAAATGGCTGCGTTATTCCTTAGGTAGTTTATACTACCTGCCTTGAGGTTTAGAAAGTGTATTATTCTCCGTATCTGAGCCTCCATATCTTTGACCATATCTTCATATTGGACATACAAGATGTTTGGTCTGTGCTGTTGTGTCCACCAACTCTCAATCCAAAGAGGCTGCAAAGCCACTAATACTAGTACAAAATTTATGGCTACATGTTTATGTCAAATGGATGTTTGTATGTATATTGTTTGTGCATTGGTGATGTATGTGTTAAGATTTTAAAGATTGATAAATGGAGATTTGAGAAATGCATACATGTTCTTTTTTTCAATCATAAGTTAGACAGTTTGTAAACAATATCTGTCTACGTCTCTAGTGGTCTTTTATCACCTACCAAGCCTATACATTACAACTGTAAAACCATGTTGATAAATGTTAGTCATTTTATATATAATAGATTATACTCAGTTTGATGTGATAAGCAGACTTATCAAAGAAGTAGCTTTACTTTTGCATGATAAAATCTATTTGATTGTTAATTGCTTATTCAATTATATAGGTTTTCTTTTGGTTCAAAATATGTGAATTGCTAATGGATCTACTTTTTAAACATACCGACGGTCCAAAGTACTGTTTTTCTTGTTGAATATGTAGGAAGAAATCATCCCAGCTACCATCAAAATTAAAGGCTAGAAGCATCAAATTGTTTGAATTTTTATTTTGAAGAGGATTTTCTTTTAATTTAAAGTTAAATATTTTGAGAAGTCTCTTTCCGAGAACATATTGTTTGGATCATGTCTATGAAAGCAATTTTGGGGGTTGTTCAGCTTCTGTTTTTGAAGTCCATCATAATTTCAAAATACTTCAAATATTGATTTTGTGTCTGCTAGGATCATCATTATTTCCCATTTCATTTTAATGTACAAGGAAGGAAGAGTACATATGAAAACCACTTGCCTTTGATCGATTTGTACCAGTTGTAATAAGAGACAAGATTGTCTTTAGGATTTCTTAAAGTCACAATAGTCTTCACACCATCTCTCTCCACCCACCTATTCACAAATGGGTATGGAAGATGGGTCTTGATGATCCTAGATTAAAAAACTTAATTAATTAGTGAAGTGTCTTCTGTGACCAAACAAATAGATTAGACAAATCATATTCTTGATTGTAGTACAGAGGCTAGCATAGGCAGATCCAGGTTTTCGGAAAAGGAGGGGCGCACTTAAGGAAAAAAGGGGGCGCACTTAAGGTATTTCATGAAAAACCCTATGAAAATGAAGTATTTTGGTGGGAAAAGGGGGTGGGGGGGCGCGCGCCCCTGCGCCCCTGGATCTGCCTATGGCTAGAATGTTCTGCAGTGAGTTGAAGTGTAAATGACTACCTGGGAGGTGGCACACTGTCCAGATAGTCACGCTCAGGTGCCAGTGGTCCACTGGTCCGGTCTGGCCCCAAATCTGCTGTTTCCATCTCAATGAAGATGTGTCTTAGAATGACAATAATTTTCATTGTGGTTTGGCATGATCAAAGATGAGAAAGTGTGAAAGTTTCCTGTCTATCAGCCAGATTTCAATTTTGAACAATTTGGGAAATGATATAATATTGAGAGGTGGAAGTTTTTGGTGGAAAATCTAAGTAACTCTAGACCAATGTGAGTACCTAGAATGCTATATGTGAGTATTAATGGAAAATTGAAAATATGCAAAATTTTGCTCAGAATTCTATATAAATTAATATTTGATACTGACCTTTTATCAATGACAGTGTTCTGCACATCTTTGAACCTTTCCTCACCAGCCAGAAGCAATGACAAGGCATTAATCAACATAGTGGTTCCTGAAGTTATTGTGAAACAAAACAAGTAAAATCCCACCAAAATTAAATAATAACGGAGAGACTCCTTTCTTTGCAATAATCTAAGCATTTCTTTTTTAAATGAAAGGAATTTGAATATTACAGCAGTGCAATATTTTATGATAGTGAATTGTTTGATATTAAACAGAATATATACCAGTTCTGGGGTAAGTTGCAACAAAAATATCCTCATCTTTGTTCAATTGTTTTACTTTATCAAACTCTGTTCCTTCTCTGAAAGGAAGTAAGATGAAGTTTATAACGGGTACATTGCATGGAAGCTTTTAATGAGCTCTTTACGTTCGAAAAAGGCCCTACCCTCATGTAATATTTTTAAAATCTCATGTATTACATACCAGGAACATCATTCATAATTATTGTAATATTAATTCCATACACCCTTAAGTTCACGAATATACTTGTCATATTCACCATCTGAAACCAACACGTACATGCAACCAATTGCAAAATAGCTGCTAGTCCAATTGACCAGTCTAGCAGTAATGTACTTAATACCTGTATGGCGATTTCATGGATCACTGCCCAAATCAACAAACATGGCCATGTGCTTTTACCCAGATAGAGTCCTGCGCCCATATGCCTACCTGATGAGTGTAGGAAACCAGAATTTGGGTAAGTTGCACCCGTCAATGCTGGCACAGTCTGGTATCTCGTATACAGCAGCCATCCTGCACCCAAGTATAATTCCGATCTAAGTATCCAATAATGAGCACTTTGACGATGATAACAAAATCTTCATTACATTTAAAGTAATTATTCAGATGATATTATAATTTAAATCATTCTGTAAACGAATAACACTTGATTTTATCACTTACCTTTATCTTATATGTCAAAATGTTATACTTGTGAGATCGTGCAGAGAATAAAGGGAAACAGATATATATATAGCATGTCAGAACTCGGTTTTGCCAAAAACGCAACTGTCCTGTTAATAGATAACTCACCATTGTGATAAACAGAAATAAATTAGATTATTTTGTCTCGCTGTTGACCTTTTGGTCTTGAACATATGATAAGTCTTTTACTATGATAACAATCTATTGTTTGGCTGTTTTTATTGTTAGATAAAATGTGACCGGTGCAAGGTAAAGTGTTTCTATATACAGTCATTTTGTTAATAATCACAACACATTTAACTTACAAAAAACCATTTACAGTTTTGTCAGCTGCTGCTGACATCTTCAAAATGATCAACTGCGCATGACAGGCAGTCAATCATCTCGCTGCCACTGCCGAGAAGTGGGTCATAGACTCGCGAGAGCTGGTGGGCCCCTTCACTCAGTCAGAGATTCCTTCTTCGTAGATCTCGTATATGTCTTCTTTCTGTTGGTATCCATATCTTTCACAGGTTCTTTCAGTCTCGTGCTTAGCTTTCTACCAGTCTCACCAATATATACAGTCTCACATGATCTACAGGGGATCCTATACACTATCTCACTTCTATCCAGATTGTCTACTTTATCCTTTGGATGTACCAGGATGTTTCTGATAGTCTGTAGCTGTTTCACTGCTGTTGACACCAAATGTTTAAAAATCCTTGATACAGCTTCAGTGACACCCTTCATGTATGGAAGTATGACCTGACCTCTGGATCTCTCAGCTTCTTATTTTCTCCTGTTGTCATCTTTCTTCCTTTCTAGCTTGGTTGACATCTGCTTCCTCACTCTTCGGAAAGACTAATCTGGGTAGCCACAATTTGTTAAGGCTTCAACCGCATGCTGTTCCTCTTTCATCTGATCTTCTTCCTGTGAAACAATGTCCATGCATCTATCAAACAGGGTACGGATAACTCCAAGCTTGTGTTGTAGTAGGTGATGGGAAATGAAGTGTAAGTACTGATCGGGGTGTGTTTTCATCCTGTACACTACATAATTCACTGTTCTGTCTGGTGTGCGCACAATGAGGGTGTCCAAAAAAGGAATTGTGCCATCACTCTCCTCGTGTGTAAACTTGATACTGTCTGTATCATCGACGTGTTGAGATGGTCTGTGAGGTTACGTGTTTCACCCGCTTTGATTTGTTCAAGATGTCATCTACATACCTTTTCCACATTTTAGGCTTGCATGTTATAGGAGCTGTGGCTCTGGCTTTGATCTCTAACCATTCCATATAGAGAAAGGCCACTATGGGGGATACTGGACTTCCCATTGCTGTACCGAACTTCTGCTGGTAGATACTGCCTCTGAACTGAAAGTATGTGGTCATGAGAACAAACTCATACAAGTCCATTATGTCACTAGGGTTGAGTTATGTTCTCTTTTTCAGGGTCGTATCTTTGTTGAGTCGGTCTCTTATGATCTGAAGGGCTTTATCAATGGGAGTATTAATGAAGAGAGGGACCACGTCATGAGATGCTTGACTGCCTTTCATGCGCAGTCAGTCAATCATTTTATAGATGTCAGCGGCAGTAGCTGACGAAACTGTCAATGGTTTTTGTAAGTAAAATGCGTTGTGATTATTAAGAAAATGACTGTATATACACATTACCAACATTGTGAACACGTTCAAGGATGTAAGTGTTTCTAATTTGCCGCAGTAATGATAATCAGTTTTCAGTAAATAGAGATACGGAGCTCTGATAAATTTTAAAATCTTCTTTCCAAAATCCAATAGCAGCTTTTGGGTAATATTTAGTTCATGATTAATTTATTATAACCATGGTCTTTGTTCATTGATTTTGGTCAAAATTTGTGTAGAGAAGAATAGAAATTTTTTAGTACACTTTGTTACAACAAATCTTCTGTAACTAACATAGTAAATAAATAGTAGAGAAAATCTACTGTATACTATATTCAAAAAGTGACTTCTCCTATAGGTAAAACTTAACATAGCATGTAAATTTTGAAAGAAGCCTATGTTTCTGAAATCAAGAATCCATTTCCAGTCTGGCAGATAAACCAGGAATTATAGCTGAACCTACAAGTGCGAGTTAAAATGGCCACCATCTCTCTACTGATGTTCATAAAAGGGCCCCTCTAATTTATGTAGAATATTCAGGTGGAAACCATGTTATTGGTGTCAAACCATTATGTATTCCTTGAGCATTTTTCATAAAAACCTGATTTTGGTGTCATAAATAATATGTTTCTCCATCTACCGCCGTAAAAGCTTGTCTCCGCCATCTCCTAAACTATGTTCATAAAAATGGCATATCTTCTATATAGCAAGAACATCATGCGTAGATGTGCATATTGACAGGGAATTTTGATTCTCAAATTTTATTTGTTATGCCTCTTTGAAATTAGAAATTGTGTGCATCTTACACAATAGCTTGTCCAAAAGCTTGTCTCTGCTACTTACTCCCTAACCTGGGCGGCCCAACATAAACATACTGTGACTCCTGGTGGGGTGTTTTGGGGCTTTGCCCCCCGGGTTGGGTTTAGTTGAGGGTGCCCGGGAGCGTCGATGGGTAGCCCCTCAGCCTTATGAAATAAAAAAACGGGTTTGGGGGGTTACCATCCATAATAACATTGAGAAATAATTAAAAAATTTTGTTCATAACGTCCTCCTGCCTATGATACTGCTATCAACTAAAGAGAGGTGGTCTTCTTATGTTTTTAAATGTGCTTTGAATGACTGTCCTGTTGAACATGAGAACATTACCATATAATAGCAGTGAATAGCTAACATATGCATTTATCTATCTCTGGTAGTTATGCCTCTTTGAACTTAGAAATTTTGTGCTTCTTATTAGCAGGGATATTATATTCTACAATTTTTATAGCAGTTATGTAACTGAGGAATTTGTTGCCTCCTATACTAATAGCTTGTCTCTGCTGCTCCTCCTAATGAAACTTGGTTTATAACAAGAACTTCATATGTAGATGTGCATATTCATAGGAATTCCTGTTACACACGACGCAAGTCCAGACATCGTTAGGTCTTGCTTGTTATATTGTATTTCTAGTTTAGTTTTTGACAAGGAGCCTACATGGTTTGAAAACGTTTATAAAAATAAGAATTTGAAAAATTCAAAATTAAACAATTGTGAACATATTCACACAGCATAAAAAGAACATTCCAAAATAAAATGAGACCAAGCGCTGTGTACCAAATACATAGGATTTTTAGTACTTCTACTTGTGGAAACAGATTGTCAGATGCAAACACAATACATGTACTTAGGTTTCAATGCTGATTATTAATTATTGAATTCTAGGTAACCTACTGAGTAGTTACCTCATCTTAAGTGCTGAAAATGGACTTCTTGATGTCAGAAACATATTATTTGATACTAAAATCAGGTTTCTACGTTGATTGATAAAGGAGATATGTCACTTTTATGAATATAGTAGAGCGAAATGACGGCCATATTGGATTTTAGGTAACTTACAGAGTAGTTTCTTCTCCTTAAGTGCTGAATATGGATTTCTTGGTGTCAGAAACATACCATTTGACATCAATGATAGGTTTCTATGTTGAATATTAAAGGAGATATGTCACTTTTATGAATATTGTATAACAAGATGGCGGCCATATTGGATTTTAGGTAACTTATTCAGTAGTTACTTCTTCGTAAGTGTTGAAAATGGATTTCTTGATGTCAGAAACATATTATTTGATACTAAAATCAGGTTTCTATGTTGAATATTAAAGGTGAAATGTCACTATTATGAATACAATATGGTGAGATGGCGGCCATATTGGATTTTCCATTTTTATGAAACATACTCAAGGATGGCAGACTGCCACCCACCTGAATATCATTATAGGGGTCCTAACCATGAATAATCAGCAGAGAAAAAAACTTTAACTCGCACTTCCAGGTATCCCTTGTCATCTGCCAGACTAATATATATATAATATTTTTCACCGTACGATCGCCAAACAATGAACACACCTATTTTGATAAGAAACAATCATTTGCTAACTAAGTATTATGATATACTAGCTGGCCTGTCTCCTACAGAAACTATTTTGAGTGTGATGGAAATGAAAATGTGAAAAAAAAAATGTCTAGATTCGTCAGTCTCCCAGAAATAGGGCGTTATGATTTTTGCTTGGAGGTTGGGGTTACGGGTCTGTAAAAATAGAATTCGGTTTATATCTACGGACCTGTAGAATAGCCACTGTCAATCTGATCACATAACGCAGGGTATGAAATAGAGTCTACACAGCGGCCCAGTGCCGGCTGATTTTGGCTCAGGCCGGCTGGTTCTAATAGTTCACGGCCCAGTGGGTAGGCTACTTTTTGGGAATTGTAAATATGAACATAATGAAGGGCCGTACACTTTTTGCCAGGGCCGGCTACTTTTTATAGTTGCCGGCCCTGTGGTCCGTAAGCAAATTTTGATGAGTTTCATACCCTGTCATAACGTCCTCTTTCTCAATCTTCAATCTTTATTTCCGAAAGGGCCGATGGCCGTACAGGAAATTTTATGCATTTGTGACATACCATGTACATGAATTAATAATAAACAAGTGCAATAATAGAAAACAAACAATTAAAACAATTAAATTGCAGTGAATTAGAAAACAACAAGAACAAAAAACAACAATAACAACAACAACAACGTTTCTAATGAAATAGTAATAAAAAAAAAATAAAGCAAGCACACAAAGAACAAATAAACCTGTAAAAGGTTATGTCATTCACTTATTTCACTCATATTGTAAATTGATGTTGATTCCTTTGAACAATGCCTTATATTTCTGGTCAAACCACTCATTTTGAGATGGTGTAAAATAGTCCTTCCACTGGCCCACTTTCCCACACCGTATAAATTTAGATTTGGACTGGTCAAATGCTGGGCTGTGTGAATAGTCTACTAGTGGATTCTTCTGCATCTTCTTGAAGTCTACTTCTTCTAGGACTCTTTGGATAGTGTCATCAGATACCTACGTTAATTCAGAATTTTAACATTATTCAGTATTAGGTATACAACAGTAGTAGAGCAGCTAAACCATGGACTATACAACAGAGTTCAACCTGAAAGCCAGAAAAATGCTGAATGCATCACCATTTAGACCAATTACTAGCGTCATGAAAACATGGAGTTGCTGGAGCTGAAAGTGGTGCAGTTTTTCTACAAATGGCTTTTTGTCATAATGTACCCTCAACAATGAAAAAGATACCCAGTAACACATATCAACTCATAAGTACTGTACAAATGGTACAAATATGTAATTTTTGGCATTAATTTAAAGGTACTAGAGTATATCACAACTAAAAACAGTTTTTTATTGATTTCATTTGCTAGTTTTCTTATGTTTGTGACGAACCAATGAAATATGGCCAGATTTGACTTCGGTGTAGTGTGTTTACTGGTTATATTGTTAAATAATTTTCACAAAATTGTTCTGAAACTGCTAAAATGGACGTCTTATTCCTTAGGTAGATTATACAACCTGCCTTGAGGTTTAGAAAGTGTATTATTCTCCGTATCTGAGTCTCCATATCTTTGACCATATCTTCATATTGGACATACAAGATGTTTGGTCTGTGCTGTTGTGTCCACCAACTCTCAATCCAAAGAGGCTGCAAAACCATTAATACAAGTATAAGATTAATGACTGGATGTTTATGTCAAATGGATGTTTGTATGTATTAGTATGTGGACGGTTAACTGGATAACCAGCTACGGTCAATTTTCTAAGCATAACCGGTCCCTACATTGACAAACCGGTTATTGATTTTGATGATTATTTTCATGCCCAAGCTATATATATATCATTATATTTCATTAATTTTGCGTGATTTAACATTTTTGGCAGTTCAAATTGCCTTGCTGGTGAACGTAAAAGACGAAATGCATAAACCGCAATTTTTTTTCAAACGCTAATTGATACAGGGTGTCCAATCAATATATCCAGTCGCAGTATCGTTTCGCTTTACTGAAAATAACATGAAATACTTGGATGAGCGATAATCGGCGGTTAATCGGTTACGGTTCGGTTACATAGAGCCGATTAACCGGTATCAATTTTCATGAACCGTCCACACACTAGTATGTATATTGTTTTTACATTTGTATTGTGATGTATGTGTTAAAACTTTTAAGATTGATAAATGAAGATTTGAGAACTGCACGTCTACATGTGTTCTTTTTTTCAATCATAAGTAAGACAGTTTGTAAACAATATCTGTCTACATCTCTAGTGGTCTTTTACCACCCAATAGCTATAACTAGCCTGTACATTACAACTGGAAAACTATGTTGATAAATGTTATTCATTTTATACGAAATAGATTATACACATTTTGATGTGATAGGCAGACTTGAAGTAATATAAGAATACAAGTAGATTGTATGGTAAATGGGGTCTTCACAGTCTCGACATAGTCAGAGTCTCGTCACGTCACTAAAATGTACACGTGACGTATGTCGAGACTCTGGCGACTGCATCTATCTACAATTCATGAGCAATATTTGACAGTGTTTAATTCATGCTTTTCAAAGAAGTAGCAGTTTTACTTTTGCACGATAAAATCTATTTGATTGTCTAATTGCTTATTCAAGTATACAGGTTTTCTTTTGGTTTTAAACATACCGACGGTCCAAAGTACTGTTTTTCTTGTTGAATATGTAGGAAGAAATCATCCCAGCTACCATCAAAATTAAAGGCTAGAAGCATCAAAATATTTGTATTTTTATTTTGAAGATGATTTTCTTGAAATTCAAAGTTAAATATATTGAGAACTCTCTTTCCCGAGTCTGGTTTATAGTTTCTGCATTCATCATTACTAGACAAAAAACATATTGTTTGGATCATGTCCATGAAAGCAATCATTCGGGTTGTTCAGCTTCTGTTTTTGAACTCTCATAATTTCAAAATACTTCAAATATTGATTTTGTATCTATGTTAGGATCATCATTAGTTCCCATTTCATCGTAATTTACAAGGAAGGAAGAGTACATCTCAAAACCACTTGCCTGTGATCGATTTGTACCAGTTGTAATAAGAGACAAGATTGTCTTTAGGATTTCTCAAAGTCACAATAGTCTTTACACCATCTCTCTCCACCCATCTATTCACAAATGGGTATGGAAGATGGGTCTTGACGATCCTAGATAAAGAAACTCAATGAGTTAGTGAAGTGGCTTCAGTGACCTAACTAATAGATTAGACAAATGGTATTCTTGATTGTAGTACAGAGGCTAGAATGTTCTGCAGGGAGTTGAAGTGTAAATGACTACCTGGGAGGTGGCAGACTGTCCAGATAGTCACGCTCAGGTGCCAGTGGACGACTGCTCCGGTCTGGTCCCATATCTGCTGTTTCCATCTCCATGAAGATGTGTCTTAAAATGACAATAATTTTTTATTGTGTGTGGCATGATCAAAGATGAGAAAGTGCAAGTTTATGCAGATCTCAATTTTGAAATAGATTATTTTGAGAGGTGGAAGTTCATTGCTTATGACGACAAATCTAAGTAACTCTAGACCAATGTGAGTACCTAGTATACTATAAGCGAGTATTTTTTGAAATATTTGTATATTAATCTTTGATACTGACCTTTTATCAATGACAGTGTTCTGCACATCTTTGAACTTTTCTTCACCAGCCAGAAGCAATGACAAGGCATTAATCAACATAGTGGTTCCTGAAGTTATTATGAAACAAACCAAGTAAAATCCCACCAAACTTAAATAATATACTGAGATACTGATTTCTGTGCAATCTGAGTGTTTTTTTTTTAAGTAAAAGGAATTTGAATATCACTGCAATGCAATATTTTACGATAGTGAATTGTTTGATATTGAACAGAATATACCACTTCTGGGGTAAGTTGCAATAAAAATATCCTCATCTTTGTTCAGTTGCTTTGCTTTATCAAACTCCGTCCCTTCTCTGAAAGGAAGTAAGATGAAGTTTACAGCGGGTACAATCCATGGAAGGTTTTATGAACTCTTTACGTTCAAAAAAGGCCCAACCCTCATGTAATTTTGTTAAACCTCGTCTATAAAAGTATACTCTAATCTTGCATGCCAGCAACATTATACATAACTTATTGTAATATTAATTCCATACATTTGAAAAAGTTTCACGAATATATTTGTCATATTCACAGTCGAAAACCGACATGTACATGCAACCAAAATAGCTGCTAGTCCAATTGAAGAGTCTTGCAGTAATATACTTAATATTTGTATGGCGATTTCATGGATCACTGCCCAAATCAACAAACATTGCCATGTGCTTTATACCTATATAGAGTCATCCACTCATATGCCTGCCTACCTGATTAGTGTAGCAAACCAGACTTTAGGGAACTTGTACCCGTCAATGCTGGCGCAGTCTGGTAACTCGTATACAGCAGCCATTTTGTACCCAAGTATGATTCCGATCTAAGTATCCAAAAGTGGAGTTTAATAAGCATTTTGACGATGATAACAAAATCTCCATTACATTTAAAGTATATATTCTTATGATATTATAATCTAAATTATTCTGTAAAAGAATAATACTTGATTTTATCACTTACCTTTATTGCTTGTTATGAATTATTTTGTTAATAAAATTACATACACTGTATACTTGTACTCCTGTGTATGATATGTCAGACTTGTCAAAGTATTATACTTCTGAGATCGTGCAGAGAATAAAGGGAAACAGGCCTCCAGTAAAGCATCTGTACTTAGTTACATCATGTTTTCTTTCAAGGCTAGCTTGTCAGTACTCAGTGCAAAAAAACACATCCGTCCTGTTGATAGCTTACTCACCATCGTGATAAACAGAAAAGAAGCAGGTCGACTTGTCTTGCCGTTGACCTTTTAGTCTTGAACATATAAGTCTTTTACTATTATGACAATCCATTGTTTGGCTATGTTTTTATTGTCAGATGAAATGTGACAGTTACAAGGCAAATGTTTCTAATTTGCCGCAGTAATGATTATCAGGATTCAGGAGATAGAAATACACAGCTCTGATAAATTTTAGAATTTTCTTTCAGAAATGTCGCAGCAGCTTTTGGGTAATATTAAGTTCATGATTTATTTATTTTAACCATGGTTTTTGTTGATTGACTTTGACCAATTTTGTGTTGAGAAGAATAGAAATTTGTGATTACACTTTCTGGACATTTTGGTCTGGAGATTTTTATTCTAGTAAATTAACAATGTGTTTGTATCAATATTTAACTTTGAATTAAACTGTAACATAATCTCAATTTTTATTTAAAAATTTATTTTAGATAAATTATTATATTTCAAAAAAGTATTTAGAAATGTTGGAAAGTTCTACAACTATTTAGCCAATTCATTAATCTATTCTAGAGAATTACTGGCTACAAATATTTTTTGTCTAGGTCTTGTAACTTTGAGCTGCGATATTGCTCTCTATTTTTTATACTTTAATTTTCACATAGGGTTTATTCAAAGTAAACTGCTATTTTTTCTTTATCATAGAGACTTGTCAGTTTGCTTGACATTTGTTTTATCAGTTTAATGAAATCCTACTTGTACATCATTGTTTTAATATTACTGGTATTCAATTTTTCTTTAAGTAGCTTGTGAAATACATATATAAATGACATTAATTATGGAACCAACAATTAAGAATGAAAAATACTTTGGTACAACAAATCTTCAGTAACTAACATAGTAAATACCATTGATAGAGCAGTTCTACTGCATCAGGGATAGACAAATAAGACTTCTCGGGGTAGGTACAAACTTTGCTGAGCAAGTAAAATTTGAAAGAAGCCTACCCAAAGTGCAATAATCTTTTAAACTTTTTATCATCAGCAGACGTAATGTGCTTAAAAATCGATATGGCAACTAAAACTTTGGAGGGGCATGTGAAATATGATGCCAGCCTGTCCAAAGGAAAGATGTAATATATATATTTTTTCTATATATGTTTGCGATGATCGTGACCGCATGCTTTCAGCGCAAGACGTTTGCGGGGCTGCTGGCAGTGGAGTGGGCATTCCTCACTGTGACAACGGTGAATATCGCGGCGACGCTTGGCATGACCAGCTACCGGCTGTACGAGGTGATCAGCTTGAGTTATACGGACTCGGCAGACTTCACGCTCTGTATCCTTCTGCTCATAAATACGGGTGGGTGCTGGATCCGTTTGATGGACCCGTTTCATTTACATGCTTTTGTACATGTTGTTATTAAAGGGGGGGAGGGCGGTTGCCTTGAAGTAATTGATGGTGAAATACTGATTTTGTGTACATTTTACCTGACATTCGTTATACTTAAAATTCATAAAACTCTATATTAGTCCATAATCTGTATGTTATGTCCACCCAACGGCTGCCTTAGAGTGGTCCCAATAAAGAGGTGGTCTCTGTGAACAATTGCTTTCATAGCATTTTAGAGTACATGTTATGGGAGTGAAATACACAATGCTTTTCAAAATGTGAACAACGAAAAGTTTTAAATTATAGAGAACATAAATGAAAACATGTGAATGCACTGATTTGCAGGTTTCTGTGCATTCTACTTGATCAATGGGTTGCTGCGGAGCAGGAGTTTGAAATCTATGCGCTAATGGCAGCGATTGTTGTGGTGGTCGGCTACTGCACCATTGAGTACTCTATCAACAAGGATGGGAGGAGCGTTATCAAACTCGTCAGTACCATTTTACTGCATTTTAAGTACAAGTTCAATATTTCCACACCTAATGCTTATTTCAGAATTTAGAATGAGATATTTGTATTTTGAACTAGACTTTTCTTGAACTCTGCTCTGATTTCACCCCTCAAATAGTGGGGATAATCTTCCCGAGAATCTCGTCTAAATCTATAATTCATTTC
The DNA here is from genome assembly GCA_019095985.1 of Streblospio benedicti. Lineage (NCBI taxonomy): Eukaryota > Metazoa > Annelida > Polychaeta > Spionida > Spionidae > Streblospio > Streblospio benedicti. Next base: position 32,441,934 of record CM032663.1, on the reverse strand, counting down.
CATACAAATATATTGAAATTCCATCACCAATTTCCCAACAGACGTTAGTAAATGACAGCTGAATCTTTAATCAGACAAGAGGATGGTTTGCTTACAGGCTTTTATGATAACACACTTGTGTCAAAATATCAAGCATGGACAAAAAAATAAGAAAAATGATGTTTTATCATGCAATTTTAAGCTCCTTCAGTAATTTTGCGTTTCTACTTGAGTTTTCAAATAAGTTACAATGGCTTATTTTATATTATATTAGGCTCGGTTAATCGTAGTGTGGGTGGCAGCCCCGAATCAATATCCTGCTAGCTTTCTTTGTCGCACGAGGCTTTGGCTGGCTTGAGTTCCGCATCGTTGGAGCATGTCAGGAACTGCAATGTAAGTACCATGACAACAGTACTTAAATTATTTTTTTTTAAATCTCAACAGTAATCACTAGTTTTTTTACATATTACGAAAGTAAAATTAAGTAGATTGAGAAACTTTTGTTATACAATTTCATTTAAAGATGGAGATCGAAGTAGTGATTTTTAAATCTGCACTATTTGTAGATGCGTATGAACAGGTCTGCAGGTTTACATCATTTCTCAAGTTTGATTTCCAAATTGCTGTAAGTCTCTTCTATTTATTATTTATAACTGTTATTTATTGTTGAGCCTTTTCTTTGATTTTTTTGCCTACTTTTATGTCAAATTAAATTTGTGTTGAATTTATATTGGGGTAACAAGAAAGATTTTTTGCCAAAGGATTATCATTTGCTACATTAATGTACCAATAGTTATCATTGATTGATTCAGTCCCGTCAATGATATGATGTAATTAATTTTGTGGATAAATAGAGCATTTTTTTAATCTGCAACCACTTAACATGTATAATGCACATGCGAAGTATTATAGATATATATTTTGTTTACTCTGTTACCGTGGTGATGTGTGTTCCAGGTAAGCATGGTGGTTCTGGTGCTAAAGACAGGAGCAGACGTCTCTCAGCCTGAAGTCATTGTGCTGTCTGTTGGGCTGCCTCTTTGTCTCCTATGGATGCTGTTTGGTGTAGTCATGGTATGTGTGTTTGTTTGGCTGTCCCTCGGAACAATTTTATTGTAAGGATGGCATTTGGTGCAATCTGAGGCATGTTTTAATAAGGGTGGCACGAAATCTGTAAAGACTAAAGAGAGGGCTCAAACACATGATTTTGGCTGAAAGGTTATTATGGAATCACTGTATTTGATAATGCAACAAAAATATTTCAGGGCAGAGCTGTTAAAATGAATACCTAGTGATCTATAGAGTTGTATCATGTTAATGATTCAATAGTTTTATGATTACTAACTGGTTGCTACAGGTTCGTAAAGAGTGGCGATGGGCAGTCCCTATCTTCATCATCGTTGGACTCCTGGAACCAGCATACGTTGTCTACAAGTTATACATGGTGAGTAAATGTAATGTATCCATGCAGAATGTATGAGTAGCACTGTAGCCTATTTGGAAAAAGATGGGTTTAGGACTTAGGAACTACATTAAGGGCTAGATATGTACTTCCAATATGCTACCTCTGGTCAGTTCTTTAAATCTAGATGCGCACGCTGCCAAACTGACACGTTCTTTCAAGCTGACACATAAGTAATTTGCCAGCGCATGTCAGATTGTCGGCGAGAACATCTATCTCATTAACAGAGTGTAGATTAGTAGCATTAGGTTAGTAGCATTATGAAATTTTTTGTACGCCTAATGCTTGTAATTGAGACTAAGTAGTAGGCTTGAGAAGCATGAGTAGGCCGTGCTGTACTTCTCCAGCCTAGCTGTGCTGAATTGTCCCCATAAGAAGCCTGGCAGTTGCCAAGGCCAAATGTCCGTTTTTGACGTATTCGTTTAATCTCGTTTTACTGTATATTGTCAACTGGCTGTGCAATGAATATGTTCTTTATTTCAGGTGTACTCTGTGGACCTGAAAGACTTGTCAAACCTGAAAGTTTTGTCAGAAGTAGCTGTGAACATGGTCCTAGAGTATGCAGTCATCATTGTAGGTGAGTCAATACCAACCTTTGCACAGATTCTAATGTGGAAAATAATGTTCTTTATCAGGTTATCTTAAAAGAACAGGCCTCTGTACTATAGTCAAGAAAGGATAAAATCCTTAATCAGATGCTTCTTTTAAACGAAGACGTTTCGAAGGACATTCCTCCTTCATCAGTTTCTGGTGGCAAAATGCGACTGAAGGAAGAATGTCCTCCAAAACGTCTTCGTTTAAAAGAAGCATCTGAGTAAGGATTTTATCTTGATTATGATGAATCCAGATGCTAAGAAATCTCTTTTAGATGATAGGCCTCTGTAAATTTTGAACTATCTATCAACACACTTCCTGTGATATCAGACGGGGATTGTTCCTCCGAAACTTTTCAGTACGCAATTTCATAGCTCACTTTCATAAAGAAAAAACTATTTCATAGCAGGATATGACATAAATGTGTAAAGACAAGCAGTTGAAATTAGTTTAAAAAACCCTTGAAAATGGCAAATGAGAAACCTGGTATGGAAAGAGAGGTACTTTGTAGCTACTGTCCTACCATAGAGTTTTCATAGCTGCTGGACAGTGGACAGTGAAAAGTAACTATTCATAGCTGCTAGGGAGGGTGAAAAAGGTGAGTCATTTGGGGGGAGCATACTTGTCGACCCCAGAAATCCTCCTACATTATCAGTGGGTAAATAAGTGTCTTCAATTTTCACAGCAGCATCGCTGTATCACCATCATAGTTCTATCATGTATATTGCAGGCCTGCTGTCTCTGCTGGTTCGCGCTGTTATCCTGTACGAGTTGTACGTCGTGGTGCGGAATTTCGGTGAGGGTCTGGTGGGGATCGCCTTCAACAACCGGGAGCACACAGAGAGGACGGCGTTGCTGCGGGGTCAGCCTGCGCGTGAACGCCTGCCTTACATGTAGATGTGGACGTTGATATAGGGCCTCATCAAAATTGCCAAACTATGATCATTCTGTTAGATGTATACTGCAAATCTTCTAAAAATAGGCTACCTCTAGTAGTACTTGCCTACTTCTATCAAACACCCCTCTGAGCTGGAAGGTATATTCTGTTAACCGCCTACCTCTAATAAACGCAGCCCCCCCTTACCTGTAATAAAAGCATTTACTGATTGATGTGCGGGTCCACATTATGATGAGGTTGCATAGTGTAAATCTCCTAAAAAATCATGTATCCGAAAGATGAGTCTAACATAATACTCACTATAAAAAGAATCTTACTGACTGGAGGGTATATGCCTGTGCCCAGTGTTAAAAGCACACCCGTAGTTCTGTGACAATGATATTTTTGTAAAATCCACGTATTCCATTTATACGGGTGCGATTTTCACTGAGTTTTATAAGATCTATTTTATATGGAGTGGACTCGACTGTCTCTGTTGAAATTCCTCAACATATGGTTTTTTGAATTGTTGATTTGTTTTTTCCCCAGTATTATGTACGCTTTTGTTGAATTTAATAGTGACATTAACAAAATCGTTTCTCAAGGGGGAGGGATGGAAAGAGAAGTGGATTATTGGTCTTGTGTGAAATAGCGTGTGACTGAAACAAGAGTGAACAAATACTCTTAATTTTTTTCTATGTTTTAAAAGATGTAATGAAAGTATAAGCATGTGCCGTTGCCAAGGAAGACGCATGTTTTTAATGGTTTCTACTGTTTTCGTTAGTGAGCTGTTAGGGGGTTCTTCTGAATCGTACTGTTACATTCTGCAGTTATTAATTATGACAAACAATTAGAGCCCTTTTGGCTCGTATTCATAAAATAGTGTTCCATGATGTTAAACAGAGTATTACCTAGTCATAATTTGTATAATAACAGTGTAACTTATTTTGTATATTCATTTTGGATTTTACTGTGATTTTCAAATACTTTGTGAAGTGTAACATTTGTATTTTTTACACAATTTCATAAATATGGTACAAATTGAACATTGCTTCTTTTACAGAAGATAGCTACTCATCATTTGTGTAGCATATCTTATAATTTGTTCACTTGAATTTGTTTAAAATCAAAATGGATTAAATTTCTATCTGCTATCAATTTCGATTCTTATAATACCTTTTTGAAGTTCTTTTATGTTTTGTATAATTCTTCATATATTTGTAATTATTTAAGACATAGTAATTTAAAAAGACAAAACATATTTAGCTTGTCAATGATGTATACATGTATTATACTTTGATGTATTTTGGATGTCACAAATATAACCATTGTTCAGTTTGTTACACTTACAGTGAAATGGGTATTTTTGCTAATTATGTATTATTTATTGAAGAGCTTGTAATAGTTAACAGAAAACATTTGTTATCATACTCTAATATTATATAATTCATAGTCATGTTTAGGGAGGCAAGGTTCAAAGTTTGTGATAATAAACAGAGAATATTTATTTATTTATTATTTGTGTTATTTCAAACTCATCCATAATACAGTAAATACATAAATCACAGCGGTCCATAGACTTTCTTGTTGGTTTTTTGCTGAGACTATTATTTTTAGTGATAAGAAGTGAGCAAGATTTTGGTCAACACAGGACATGGTTCATGTCATGGACTAATTTATTGGCTGTAACTAAGAATTAAGAAATCATATTAACAGACCATGACAGCCTCATAAAATTCTGTGTGTTGGACAGTGGACAATGTCTTTTATATATACAATTACTACATCGTGTGTGAGCGCAGTAAGGGGCTAAGTGACATATGGATCTGTGAGCGCAGTAAGGGGCTAACCCACATTTTGGCAAAAATGAGTTTTTTGTGACATTGTAAGAACCTATTGTAATGCATCTTCTCATGAAATATCTGTTCATTATATCAATTAACTAAAAAGTTATATTAGATTTTCACTTATTAGCCCCTTACTGCATTCACAGAAATTTTTTATGCAGTAAGGGTTTAAGTGATTTGTGTGGGGGAGTGCATTATGTTTTAAATAATAATTATTGTCAATGAGTGCTATGGCATTATGATACTAATATTATGAACGATATTTTTTACACATACAATTTCATAAAGCCTATTTATCTGTATTTACATAATTATGAACTTTTAACAAACATACAAATTATCAAGTAAGTAAATAAATAATATTTATCATTATTAGTAAGTTGGCTATTCTAGTTGTCATTTTGCTGTTTTTGGAGTTATTTTGTAAAGTTTGTTATACATATTTTTTATTGAATATTGTGTAACAATGCTCAGTCGAGGCAAAAGTTTGCTTAAATTAGCTTTGAAAAAGAACAAAGAGCATTCAAATTTATTGAGGGAAAATGTTGCAAAATTAGAAAAGGTGGTAGATCTAAAAATGAACATTAAAAAAATGGATAAATGAAGTGAAAGGTAAGTTCAGTTTGTCTTTTTAAAAATAACTCATGGTCAAATTACGGTATTTATTCTTCTTATTAGATAAATCTATGCTGTGGCTAGTATTAAGCATTACATATACATATTATTCTAGTAATATATTCAGATAAAGGCATTGCCGTATAGATGGCCAACCCTTAGATTTTGACCTACAGACTGTTGACAATCGACATAATTATTGCTTAAAAAATTACTTGTACGTGTACAAGCCATTATATTTAGAAATTAATTCTTCGCCTTTTTTCATGCAGTCTGGTCTTGTTTTTGTTTGTTTTGTCTTTTTAATTTTTTTATAACAATATTGTAAAACTACGGGGTTATATTATGGATAGTTCCCCCATAAATGTAATTTATACCTTTTGAATCAACATTTTATCATGACTCCAGTCAAACCAGTATCTTATAATGAGATCTACTTGTGTCACTAGAAATATAATAATGGCTATTTTGATTGGTATCCTATCTAGTAATCAAACCGCGAAGTTAATTAATAATCAAACTTTTAAATTGATCATCAAGGCACAATGTGTGAGTGCAGTAAGGGGCTAGGTGACATATATAACATTTATATACATGATTCTTTACATCACAACACATCTTTTTCACTTACATTGACAGTTTCACCAACTATCTGTTGGCATCGTCGGAATGACACTTCTGCGCATGACAGGAGGTCAGTCCCGCCGATCCCCGCCGAGAACCGGATCGTAAACTAGTGAGAGTTGGTGGCCCCCCTCGTCACGGTTCATGACCTGCCTGTACGTTCGGATATGCACTGCCTCTTTGATTGTCCTTGTCTTCCAGTCACTCTCTCTGTCTATTACACTTGCACCTTCCCAGTCTATATCGTGTTGGTTCATGTGGTCCGTTAGCACTTTTGTTAAGTTCCGTCAGAGATTCCTTCTTTGTGGCTCTAGTAAATGCTCCTTTCTTATTCACTTCTATGTCTTTCAAATGTTCTTTCATCCTTGTCCCAAACTTTCTTCCTGTTTCCCCAATGTACACTTGATCACATGATTTACATGGAATTTTGTACACTATTTCACTCTTGTCCAACTTATCCACTTTGTCTTTTTTGTTGTACTAGCAAGTTCGGATTGTCTGTTTGGGTTTGACAGCCGTAGACACACGATGTTTATTCAGTATCCTGGATATGCCCTCAGTCACACCTTTCACATATGGTAAGATTACTAGACCCTTTGATCTTTCAGTTTCCTTTCTCTTCTTGATCTTGTCCATATCCCTTTTCAGTTTGGTCGCTTTCTGGTGTTTCACTCTCTTAAACGTCCACTCAGGATAGCCACACTTGCTCAGAGCTTCAACTACATGTTGTTCCTTTTTCTTCCTGTCTTCCTCTTCGGTCACTATCTCTTCACATCTATCCATGAGAGTGCGAATGACTCCCAACTTGTGTTGGAGTGGGTGGTTTGAAGAGAAATGCAAATATTGGTCAGTATGAGTCTTCTTTCTGTATACTAACACTTTCACAGTTCTGTCTTGTTTTCTCACAATCAGAGTATTGAGAAAAGAGATTGAGCCCTCACTTTCCTCTTCGTGAATAAACTTTATACTCCCGGTTTCATCAACCGTGTTGAGATGGTTCGTGAGGTTTTGTGTCTCTCTAATATTTATTTTCTCTAATACATCATCCACATAGCGTTTCCACAGATGAGGATTACAGGTTACAGGGGCAGTAGCTATTGCTTTGGACTCCAACCATTCCATGTAGAGGTTGGCCACTATGGGTGATACAGGGTTACGAGTTTACGATCCGGTTCTCGGCGGGGATAGGCGGGACTTACCTCCTGTCATGCGCAGAAGTGTCATTCCGACGATGCCAACAGATAGTTGGTGAAACTGTCGATCCGGTTATATACTGAAATGATGTATACTTTACAATCAAGAAATGGGAGGAGAAAAACATCAGAATGAATGAGACTGAGGCAAAAGATCCAATGTCAATCAATATCAGTTTCAAACCCAATGCGCATTGGAATGTGTTTTTCATTCCTTAATTGCATTGAATATCAGTAAGAATATCATGACAGAAACCACAGTTTAATTGTTGGATTGAAAATCTGTCTTTGGTGTCGCCTCAAACCTCATAGTTGTGTAAAAAAATGTTCATCGGTGATGTCCGGAGAAGAAGTTATGTATATTAAAACGAACCAAACCTGCTTTGCTTCAGCAGCTGAGCTGAAGCGACACAATGAACACGTTCAAGAATGACATATATAACAGTCTGTAGGCATTAATAAAATATATCAAAAGGTCTATCCTGTGTAGTATTACATTAGTTTATCTTCAGTTCCTCAGTATTTTTATATGATGAACAAACACTTTCTTCTAATACAGTACCAAAGCTAGCCATATTGTTTCAATTATCTTGATTATACATTATTGGGACATTCATTCAATGCTGATAATCATTAATTAAAATAATAATTAAGTGCATTATCAATAGTCTTACATAGAAAAAAGGTATCAGTAAAGTTATATCCAATAAGCATTAAATCTGAAGTGATAATTCAAATAAATTATTAAAACAACTTGAAGATTTGTTTCTAGTCGTTTTTTGCTTCTCCTGAAAACTTTGCTTTTTTCATGTAGCCCCTTACTGCATTAACGGGTCCAAATGTCACTTAGCCCCTTACTGCGCTCACAGATCCATATGTCACTTAGCCCCTTACTGCGCTCACAGATCCATATGTCACTTAGCCCCTTACTGCACTCACACAGCGACATAATGTTAGATTCATACAAATCAATACAAAATCAACAAACAAAAAGACCATTCCAAATGTCTGATAAAACTATTCATACCATAATCCCACCATTCATTAGCAAAATTATAATAGTCTTCATAGGCCTTCATAAAGATATTCATTAGCAACATCACAACATACTTCTGTGGCTGAATGTATAGGGAGGTGGATTCGTGACTAGAAGGTCGTGGGTTCGATTCCTGGTCGGGTCTGGTTGTGGGTGTATCAAAACAGTTGCACACAGCTCCGTGGTACCTACACGTTAATTAGATACAGGTCATTGAGTTGAAAGAGTGAGTGAGGGATTGTGTGAGTGATTAACATTGCGCGCTGAATATGAGCTGCCATTGCAAAGTATGTGAGAAATGATCAATTGTCAATTATTAAGTGTGCCAATGACCTGGCGTAAATATGTAAAGTCGTGAGAGCAAAATACTTGGATCACGACTATAAATCACCACATCATGACATTCTTTTGATGGAAAGAAATATACAAGTTCAACTAGATCAAAAAATGTTCAAAAGAACACTGCGTCGCTAGAACGATGTTGACTTATGGGCAATTAAGATATACTAGCTTATACCCATGTGGACGATAAATTAATAAAGACATATATTATATTACATCACTATTATATTACTATTTACACCTTTGAATTTGTTATGACTATGTTCAATGAGTAATAATATTTTTATTTTTGTTTTATGGCAACAACAGAAATAATCGCAATTTTAGTAGAACATAATGTATGTAGTAATATTAACAGCCAATTATTCATAAGCAACCATTATATTTCAAATAATGTTCAAAAGTAAGAGTTATACGTATGTTGATTTACATAAATAATATAACATTGTACATTTTGCTAATGAATGAATGAGAATAAATCTCCCCCCCCCCCTCCAAAAAAAATAAAAAAAAATGAAAATAATGATAATAATAATCTACATATTATATATAACATGTTAATTTTCTACTTCTTCCTTTGTACAGCTGCATTTATTTAAAAAATCAAAAAAGTTCAAAAAGTGAATTGTAATTTTAAAAATTTTATTATGACATTGTTTCAACCCCTTGGTCTTTTTTCAAATGTAAACATTAGCTGTATACACTGCTGGTAATGTATTTACATTACATAACAAGTAATTGCAGTAACCTTCCTTGCATAAATTTGTGTACAATTCTTAATTCTTTGCACCCTGTTTAAAAACAATGAGTCCTTTCAGAAACAATTTGCAGAAAGCGGGGATGGCGTTTCCAAGGGGGTGGGGGCTTGGACTTCATCTATATCGTGGATCGAGCAAGAATAATCTTGTTTTTCTGTAGCGAGCTCCCAAGAAGCGTCGTGTGGAGAAGAAAAAAGTAGCGGAGGACGACACAACGACCCCAGTGACGACCCCACGCAAACGCGACAGCAGACTCAGACAGGTGGGCGGAGCTTCTAGGTCGTCTGTGTGCAGACTATACACCAGTTTTCGAATCGCTGTCTCAATGAAATATTTAGTGTGTACGATTGTAGTGGTGTCTCAAAATAGTTACTACAATTTTTACCCCCACGTGGTGCAGGTGCAGTCTCAATCAACCAAAGCTCTGTGATGCTACGGCGTGGCAGAAAGAAATGATAAAGACTGATACTGTTTTTCTATTTTTTCCCAGAATGCAATTGAAAGAAAAGAAATGTATCGTTAGTAGTAGGAATATCCATTCAGATTGAATTTAAGAACAGAACTTATTACTTATTATGACTGAACGGCAATACTGACCGTAACATCAAGTTGTTCGTTAATTCGTGAGTAGTAGTGTTCTGAAACTAACATGTTATTTTTCTAGATTATTAATAGATTATTCACTTTATTCTATGATATTCAAGTGTAAGTTTTGGCATCCAATTTCATTCCGTCAAAAAAAAATATCACAAATAAAAAACATCCGTATGTGGATGCAATATCGTGGGGACTTTCATATGTGGGTTTAGCAAGCATTTTTCTACCAACGATAAACATAGCTGAAGACAGTTTTTACAACCCTAAGCTTCTATTTGACTATATCAAGTGGCCCTGGTGGGACTCAAACTCAGGACCCTAAGGTTGCGAGACAAGAATGATACCATAATCCCAAACAGCGAGTTGTTAAAAGGTTACATCTATCTTTGGTAGATGTATGCTTGCTAAAAACAAATGTGAAAGGGAGAGAGAGAGATGTTTGAAAATGTGTCTGCAAGCACTGTGAAACACACATATATTGCAAAGAACTAAAAATGCTAATATCGCGATAAGACCTATCCAAACTTTCCTCTTCATTTGGGATTCAAACCCATGAGCTCTGGGTTCAGATGATAATTGACCTTGGCAGGTATGTAAGCTGGGTGTTAAAGAGACACCAGCACAACCGTATAACCTTTAACAGCTCGGTCTTTGGGACGATGGTATCATTCTGGTCTCACAACTGTGGGATCATGAGTTCTAGTCCCACCAAATGGAAGCTTAGGGTTTAAAAAACTAAATCTAAGGGAGGAAATGTTAGTGTCCATGTAAATGGAACACAATGCCCTCCATGGGCATAGAAAAAGGACATATTTGGTAAGCCGTATGAATATGTTATTTTTACAGCATTTTATTTTTCAAGCACCCTTGCCCTGACGACACTTGCCCATGTCCTGATATTACCACCCATCCTGAAAGCACTCTGACAGTATCCCCATACACACAACATCCAAGATCAAGCCAAGACATCATTCATTGAAAGGCAGTTTTTGACTATGGCGGGGTGACC
>CM032663.1:32367361-32430901 GCA_019095985.1 Streblospio benedicti | reverse complement strand
ACATCCATGAAAAATGCAAGGGAACAACCCCACCTATCGCTCCACACATCCGAAACTCACCCTGGAACAATAGCTGTAAGAGTTATAAATAGATTTTTCCTGTTAACAATGAATTTACTCACATGCAGTCTCAGCCTGTGTCAACATGGCGGCGAGTGGCAAGCACCAGATCAAGGTGAAGAAGTCGTGGTTGCAGCAGGACGCTGAGGAGCAGGCAGCGGCCAAGAAGAAGAAGAAGGTGATCGGCACGATCGTGTCAGCCAGTGGGGGCGAGGACAGTGCCACAGGTGAGTGTTAAATTCATGTATGTTAACTGAAGTACTTTACACAACGTAAAATTGTACGCTTTTTTCCCCTCCATATTTGTACACACCTTTACACACTGCCAGAGCTGACCCCTGTGCATACTTACTAAATAACCTCGTTAATTGACAGCCTTGTTAGCAGGCACTACAAATATTCAACAGTGCAGGCAAGCGGGGAATGGGGGGTTGGAGGCAGGATTAGTATGGAAGTGCTCCTCTAAGTCATAATTGTCCTTAATAATACACTTGTAAGTTTATTTTCATGAAAAATCCACTTGTCCTGCTTAGAAATTGATTAATTTCTACCAAATGTCTTGGGATGGGTGCCTTTTGCAAAATCCTAACCTGGGTAGGGTTGGATGAATGAGGCAATGACATACGATGGATTATCAGATGCCATAAATGCCAGGCATAGTACTATCGATCCGCGGATCGTAGGTTGGAAAATCAAATAAAGCTGTACATTATATTCACTTTGTTGTTTTTATCATAGACATCCCGGAAGTGTCTTGTCACTTGGTGTCAAGCACACGGACTAGTCAATCCCTGAACGAGAGCCGATTGTACCACATTCATTGCATCTTTAAGATTTTCCCAATTATTTGCACTATTTTCATGCTGTACTGTCATATAGTAATGTATTTGGATATAATGCGTGGTATGATATTTATTTCTAAATATTTCAATCGCTTTATTCTAGAAAATGATTCTATTAGTTTAAAGGGTAGTTTTTAAAGATGCCGAAAAGATGCTGCTGGTGTGGCTATGTCTAACAAGAAAAATGGCGCGAAAAGTTTGATCGTGGTCAAACACAAATACATAGAGTAAAATTTCATAAAATATGAAAGTTGAAATTTTAATGTTTTTTATTACTGTTTGCCTGGTTTTTATCAAAAGATGAATCATACAGATGAAAACATAATTATCCAAACAAGTTTTGGTTGAGATGAACAAATAATGTTCCAAAACTATCGTCCATTTAATGAGAGGGTTTTAACTAGAACCAGGTGAAATTATGCTTAAAACCCAGTAATATGAGCCATATTTTCGATAAATAAAGTTTATGTTTAGTCCATGGTGATTCACCTCTGTTTTAAATGTTTGCTCATGAATGAGGTTGTGTGATTGTTCATAATTTGCAAAATGTAGCAGTTTATGCCCAGAATTTGCTCATGAATGAGGCAATGCTCTTATATGCATGATATTTCAAAATTTCAAAAGCATCTTTGTCAATAAATGCAGATATATGATTTGTTTTTACAAATGAACACTTTCTATTTCTCATCACATCACGTGCTGTCCATTTGCTACAGAAGGGGAGGCTGCTGATGGCTCGAGTGTAGTGTCAGACGCCCCTAGTGAGCAGGGTGATGTGCCTACCCCAGGAGGAGAGGGTGCAGAGGGCGAGGGCACCCAGAGGTGGCAGAAGGCGCAAACTTACCTCCTGGGAGAGGGAGAGACCGAGGCAGGGCAAGGTGATGGGGGAGGACCAACCGAGGAGCCTGCCACGGAGCAGCAAGCAACGGAGGGTGAGATGAGGCTATTATTGATATGGCTAGATTGAAGAGATCCAAATCATAGAAAAGCCTGGAGTGGATTGTTGAGAAATAGACTGGACTTCCAGGCTACGCCCTCAAATTGAGGAATAACTAGGGCCTGGTGAAGTAAATTTAGGATTTGATTGTTTGATTGATGCAGATATTTGGTAGTCCTTGAATATCCATTTGGAGACGTTTTTTTTTGCTTTGTTAAAATATTTTTGCATAATTTAAGATATTAGCAGCAAGGAATTTATTGTGATTGGCGGCCACACCCTCAGATCAAGGACAAATTTAGGCCTGTATTATATAAATTTGGGCAGTAGCAGACCAGCAATGCATTGTAGTATTAGAAGTAGTGTGATATTGACTTAAGTCAATGTTCCAAGGTGAAGCAATGGAGACTGAGGCTACAGAGGCGGAAGAAACCTGGAGCAGGAGGATGACGTGGCAGCAGATGCTGAAAATGATGAATCGGGTATGAATTTCTTGTACATTATCATTATAAGTAGAAGTCCCCGGGTAGAAGAACATCCAAAAAGTAGGACCGTGTTTTGAGTACAGGGCTTAAAGGTTATGCTCAGTGGCCGACCAAGTATGCTTGTAGAGAAGCAATATGATGTGTTATGTGCATTCTGAAAATTTCTTTCATTTAAACAACTTATTAAAGCATGTAGAGCAATTTAAATATCACAACATAAACAGCCAGCTTGTAACCATCAAAACACGCGTAGGCGAGATATGTAAACCGAATGATTTTCGTCACACGTAACTTACACGGTAAGAAGCGTCCTATCTCTTCCATGTTAAATGGGACGTCTGCCGGCAGAAATCCACGATACGTTTGGCGAAAATCATTCAATTATGCAAAATATCACGTGACCTTGTGTTTTAGCTAACAAGACGTCGTGGCATTTTTATAGGTGTAATATATAATTAAGGTGCAAAATATTAGTATTATTCATGGTTCGTACAGGGCCTGGAAAAGCCTGGAAAACAGAAAGGGGCCTGGAAAAGCCTGGAAAACAGAAAGGGGCCTTGAAAAAATAATTTTAGTACTTGAAAAGCCTTGAAAACTAGGGTTGGGGCTTAAAAACGTCTTAAAAAATCATCGTAAAGGGGAAACGCCGTTCTCTTCAGTTTAGACTGAGGCGATTCTTGTTTTCAATGACGTCACTAGGAAATACCTACTTAATATTCCTGCTTCCAAATAAGGATATTAATTAATACTCAGCCTCGAGCACATCGTGCGTTGTCACCATAACCCCGCATTTTCTCTGCTTTGATAACGGCTAATGGAGCAGCTACTGTTAATCGCATCACGCTATGGTCGGTGTTGAGATATGACGGCGTGTGATAAAGGCTAATTTTCCTTTTGAAAATGGCGCCTTAGTTAAATTGCTTGGAGGTAAAATAATTTTTGAAACGAATGGATTTTCATCGTCACATTAACGTAACCATCACAAATTCACGTGTCGGATCAATTATAAACCGATTATGAAGTCATGGACGAAAGGATATTTCTCAAATCATAGGCATTGTTCTATAATTCGTCTTTCTAAAGTGTATCTCGAACCTGTCATTTTTAATCGAGGCCGGCAACAGCCTCACGTTTATACGTACGTTACGTTTTCACGTAAGAATACAATAGTTGTTAGTTAGTTTTGCAGCAATATATAATGGAAGCAAGGGTTTTTAAAAATTAGATTTAGGGCCTTGAAAATATGGTGACCTGGCCTTGAAAAGCCTTGAAAAGTCCTTGAATTTTGTGCATGATCTTTTGTATGAACCATGGTTTATTTCTTTACACTTCCAATGGAAAAGACATCGTTTATTGATCCTGGAATTCACTTATATTTTTGACTGAGCATTATCTTTAAGTTTTGTTTTTCTTTCAGGGGACGTAATTGTATCAATGAAAGCGTCTGTCAATAGCAAACAGAACTCTGTTGAGTTATGGAGCGTGGAAAGAAACCCTGATGGTAAGACTGCTAGATTCGGGGTTTATGTTACAGAAAGGTGCATGGCTATTGGCTGGTTTAGTGTAAGTTTTGTGATAGCTTTTATGTGAAGAGAATAAAGTCAAAAGTGAATATGAAATTGTTTAATTATTTGTGAACACAAGTGTATGAACAATATGTTGTTGTTCAAAAAACATAGAAGTGAAGAATTCACATTGCAACAGTTTAAATTTTATTTTTGTAGAGGCAACAGACGAATCTGAGGCTGAAAAAATTGCCGCAGAGGCAGCAAATGTGCAGGTGAGAATGGTTATTTTTAATTCTGGAATAAATTAGCAATTAACTCTTTGTCAGAAATTATTAAATGACATGCACCTATTTTGCTTTCATAGATTTACTTGAAGGCATTTTTTGTAAAGATATTTTGTCAATCGTTTATTTTCTCTGTTGATTAATTTTGTATAAGAACGCTAGTAACATGGCCATTGATAGTTAGAAATTTAGACCAGAGTGGTTTTCAAAATTAACCTCGGTTTTATGGTGTAGGTGATAATGCCATTGGAGTCTGACCAGAAGTCCCAGGAGACAGAAGACAACAGTGTGTCCACAGAAGCTGTTGTTGTCATTGCGCCTGCTAAGGCAAGTATATGCAGAATAACTTGTTTGTTGCTGGTTTCATTTTGAACTAGCGCTCACACTGTCAGGGTTGGCAAGTTTCTCCCCATGGTTACGGGAGAAAGTCAAATTTTAGGGGAGAAATTGTTCCTCCCCTGGGGAGAAATACTTTTCTCCTGCTGAACAGTAACCGGTTTGAAACCATCAGCACCAAAGATAGCAAATGCTCATGTGTGACTTAGACTAAGATATGTGACAATCATTTTTGAAAGCCTATGATATATATGAGTTATTTGACTTATTTCATGGTTAGAAGGAGGAAGAAGAGGAGGCTGAGAATGTGAAAGAAGAGGCGATGGAGGGAGCGAGACAGGCTGGGGAGATCACTGAACACCCGCAGGGCGGGGAACAGCCTTTAGAAATCACAGGTACGTCCAAATGGGAACTTCTTTAGTCAAACCTTGCTTGGGACTGGCATATATCGGTCCCATTGCCATGGTGGTCTCTATGGAGTCGAAGTTGATGCGTTAGCCCTCTCGAAGCCAGACGTAAATCCACCATATACCCACTGAGTGCCAGACACGCATTTTGCGTGACGTGTTATTCACTGTGGGGGTCTTCAGTTGTCATAGTTGAAATATGATCCTTTGTAGCTCTTACGTTTTTCATCAGAACATTTTCACATTTACAGTACACATTCAGGAGACGGTCTAGTTTCTTATTTTTACCATTATAAATAAAGATACATACAGCATAAGTTAAATTTTTCACAATTTTTTTCATTTGACAGCTTACAGTATCAGTAGAAATTTTAAGTGCAGCGACATTTTATCCAGGATAGACACAAAAAATACCATAAACAATCCCTATTTTACAGGGTCAGGATTATGTGGGAAATTGCTACTCATAACACTAAAAATCTAAAAAATCTATAAAAATCCACTCGACACCCAAATAAACTATGTTCATTGGAATTGAATAGTTTTATACAAAAACAACATAACACTTTCAGTTCATATTAACTTTATTCTCTACAAACTAATAATAATCAAATAATCTATAAGTTTTAACATCGCATTGTTGCTACGGACGCTATCGAGCAGACGACTTTTGTGGATCAATATTGAAACCAAGCATTGCTAATACGACTAACGCTGCAAAACGGTATTGATTTTAAGTACTTTTGCGTCGGGTTACTTAGTCTAGCTGAAGCCTCGGTTTCGTTATTGCCAAAATGGCGACGAAGCAAGGTAGGTTTGGCGCTATTAATGACCGAATATTTAGTTATTTCTATGTAAAAACAACGAGAATTTGCTACTCGTAAAAAGGACGAGTAGATATAATTAGAGTGCTCGTCCGACACAAGGTTTTACTCGTCAATACGAGCGGACGAGTGACTAATCCTGAGCCTGTTTTATAATAATATATTTTTACTTACAATAATACGGACCAAAAACATGTTCAAACTTGATTTCTTTATCGTCGTGGACTTTGACAGGCATCATTCTATCACCCGACAAACACATCATCCATTTTGATAGAAATACTAGATATCCGACTTCCACATTTATTGGGTGGATTGTCAAACGCTTTATTTGTGATCCGTTATCCAAGATACAATAAGATGAGGCATGGATGACGAATAATATGATAATTCTTCTTCAAAATGTTCAAGTTCGTCACATCGTTAAGAGCGCTCTTGATAAAGGCTAATTGGGATTCCTTAGCAGTGTCAACGTAGTTTTGCCGGCGATTGAACCTAAGAATACCGCTTTCAAGGCTCAAAATAGATATCAGAATATGACATTGATGAGTCTAGTTTTACATTTGTTTAAGGTCTCTTTGAATAACTGGTTTCACGAGGATTCCAACCATATACGACAAGCCATGGTTTTGCGAACACAAATCAAGAGTATTTCAGGGCTCAAAATTGCAGCAGATAATGCGTGTTTGGTGGCTAAATATTCGTTCACGCTAATAGAATTAAAATGTTAACACTATGCTGCTTATTTACTTCTAGAAATACATCGAAATGTCAAGGTAAAGTTGTTGTTGTTGACACACCGGACTTTGGGACTAGAACCACGAGTGTTTATATACGAATATGGCAGACAAATTCAAATTGTTTTTTCTGTAAACTCGGGTGCATATATGCGCCCCGGCACGGAAAGGGTTAATGAAGGTGTGGGACAATAAAAATTGTCTCAAGGTCTTGCTGGTCATACTATAGATATTCATGCATTGCAACTTTTTGGCACTAGACATGTTCCAACCAATTGCATAAATATGTAAATATTGGTTTAACATTTAAAACAACTTGATTAATGTACCCTACTCGTGTCTCAACACACACTTCCATATATATCCCATTGAGCAAGTGATCATGATCTATGTTGCAGGAGAACTCACCCAGTTTGCTGCCAAGGACCTGGAGGAGGCCCTAAAGCATGTGAGACAGGAAGGGAGAGAGCTGTCGGCTGAGGAGGCCATTGCGGAAGACATTCAGAACGCGGTGGAGATCCACTTTGAGGAGACTCCTCAGCAGGAGGAAGGGGCAGCCTCGGACGACACCATAAAGAAGGTCCGCTCTTGATTCTTATAATCTTATAATCCTGGGATTCCTTAAAAAGTGTTAGATTTTAGAAGTGTGTTGTTCAGGGTCAGGATTAGATGCGAAAGGGATAATAATTGGCTGCAAATTTAGCGCTCGACAATTTACTTATTTTCGTGAAAAATCGAGATTGATGAATTTCTGCTGTGTAAATTTTCTACACATTTTTGCAGTAAGTAATGAAATATAACCAATTGTTGTAAATCTTTTTAGGTGGAGACCTTCCTGAAAGACCTTGTGAAAAAAGTTCCATCTAAACAAATAAAGATGGCTTTGCTTGCATCATTAGCTAAGCATGAAGATGGCGATGATTCTAAAGAGACCGTCCAGGCAAGTACTTCAGAAAGTACTGAAGATCTGCAAATCGAAGTATCAACAGCAAAGACCAGTGCTTCAGAATCACAGCAGGGTGTTGCACCAGTAAAGCAGGCAAACAAACAAGGTAAGGTTTTATCGGTGTTGTTTTGCATGATCAGTCTCCCAGTTAAGGCCTCAATAGTTACTCTTGACACTTAAAATATAGGAAAGGTTTTGACTTATTCAATGGGCCATTTGAAAATGATTTGGGGGTTATTTATCTGATCAGTACTTCTTTTTTTTACTATTTACAGTGCTGTCGCAAATAGAAAGTGTACGGGAAAGCAGTGTGAAAATCCTTTAAGCTGGATATGTATTCAAAAAGTAAAACATACTAGCAATAGCAGTGTTATAAACTTCCCATTCACTGATTATTCACTATTTTTCAGGCAAGAAAAGCACAGATGCAGCTGCCCAGCCTCGCTTCATCAAGCTCAAGGAAGAACCCAAGAAGCCCAAGTGGAGTACTGCAGTGCTGCGGACGATTGAGGATGATGACGATGAATTCGAGGACGTGGAATGGGTGCAGGATAGTGGTGGTGAGTGGTTATGCAGCCATGACTCGGGCTGTTTTAACCCTTTAGCAGACATGCCAACCCCTACGGATTAGTCGTAGTTACTACGAATTTTGATGAACATTTTACAACTACGACCAGTTAACAGCATACTACGAAATTCTATACAAATCACCAAATTTATGGCACTTAATCAGAGATTGGGAAGACCATGCGCGATATTAACTAAAAAAATCCCGCATGCACAATAACACTTATATGCGCCATTCCCACGCATAGTTTTTTCACGCCTCATCAGTAATAATATTTGGTCATTTAAATAGTCTACAGTATTGATCGCACTGCAGCCATTATTAAACAAAGCAGCCAGCTGCAGCCTGGCAGCAAATCTTATAAGCCGAGCTATTTTTTAGACTAGACTAGCACCAATATTGATCGGGATGTTGCATTTGCGTGTTTTATATTGACATGAATAAGTTGATAGCGGGGAAAATGAAAGTAAACCTCATAACACTTTATTACCCACATAAGTGTTTAGATTATTATTTTTTTTTTTTATATTCTTTTAGATTACAAAAACAAGAAAAATAATTTATTTCAAATTAGATATATAATGCATCCAAATCATGTGTGTATAAACTGTACTAGCTATGTCATATTGCCAATGACAAGTACCATAATAAGTTGTTTCGTGTTTTCTATAAAAAATAATGTAATAAAAAAAATTAACATATTAAATATATAATTAATATTAGTTTCCAATTGCCAAATGCAGTCAAATATGGTCAATCTTTAATTTATGATTATAAAATCTCAGTCAGGTTAGTGTAACTGGTGTATTAAAGATTGACCATATTTGAATGCATTTGGCAATTGGAAACTAATATTAATTACCTTAATATGTTTTTGATTAATTTTGTTAGATGGATGTTTAATAAAGTTTAAAAAAAAATCTAGTATGCTTTATTTTGTCTTGCTTTTGAATATATGTTAGTTTAACTAATATTTCACGGGAAGGTGAGTGGGTAGAGGTGGCGATTCTGACAAACTACAGATTGATTGTTCAAACTACTAATTTTCATGATCGGACTACTAATTAGGATCTGTTGGGGTTGGCATCTCTGCTTTAGAAATGTCAGGAAAATTGCGTTGGTGATTTGTGTAGAGCAAAGAAACTTCATTGCACTGTTGTGTATTTACTGCCCCTTCTGTATTTTGTAGACAGACAAGACAGTGGGTCATTGTATATTAGGAAAATCCCGCCTGGTGGACAGCCAAAAGTATTCAAGAAAGAAAATGCACAGGTGAGTATTTCAATCAGTCTTACTTATATTTCCTGTTTTTTAGAGACATGTAAGTCTCGAGTTTTCAAAGTCTCATTTGCCGTTAAAGGCATGCTTCGGTCATATTAAAGATCCCATTGTGTAATACATTATTTATTGCAGTAAGAAAGAAATAATTGAACGGCCATTATAGGGGTAGACAAATTCCTGGATATTCACCTGTCTTGGAACTAACTACCTGCCTCTATAAAAAAAAATAAAAAAACTTTGCAACTTGCCCAGTTAAATTTTTACTTGCCTAAGGTGGGAGGACAGTTGAAGTTCCATCTCATGCGCAGGGTCAGGATTAGCCTCTCGTCCGTTCTTATTGGCTAGTAAAATCTTGTGTAAGACGAGTAAGAAATTTAGCAATTCTTCCTGTTTGACAAATAGCAATTCTAGTCAATTTGGCATATTGGTATAGAGTTTGTGCAACGAGGACGAGTTCAATTTTTGAAGGATGAGTAGATATTTGAGGGTTACTAGTGCTACAGACGAGAAGCACTTTTCCACCTAATCCTGACTGATCATGCGCTTTTGTTGCAAAAGATATTTCTTTGCCTTGCAGTCTGCTACCCGGGCGGAGTTGAAGTTTTTAGTGCAGCAGCACGCGGGCAGGCAGCAAGATCACAAACAGCTCAATGGCGGCATCACCTACAACGTGGTGGAGAAAACCTTCAGGTGCAAGGTCAGTCCACACTACGCTACTTACATCTCCATTAATGAATGCAATATTAGTGATGGTGTCATTAAACCTGCTTCACAAGCAAATGTCAGAATTAGACACATTATATTAGATGTTAAGAAGGAGAACGACCATGAATATTCAAGAATGGTAAAAGGTTTGCAATTTTGGAACATAGCCAACCCAGACAAAACAGCGTCCATCTCCATGCTGTTAACATGGCTATCCTAAATTAATAGGCAGCCTGTAGCAGCGTAGCTTCATGAGCTTTCAAAATAACCCACACCTCTGTCCTGGCTAAAATCTAAGAGTCTTGTGTTGAGGTGAGTGCATTTACCCTTTATGTTGGTATTAGTGTGGGTTATAAGTTTGTAATGGCGTGCTTTGCAGATTTGCCACAAAGAGGCTGAAGACATCATTCGGATGCGTCGTCACATGAAGGTGCACACTGGGATACGGCCGTACCAATGCGACATCTGCAAGCGAGCATTCACAGAGAGAGCGAACCTCAAGAGGCACATGTCCGTCCACTCTGATACGCAGGTATATACATTTTATTCTATGTCTAGGACCATCCACGCACCCAGGGCCACTTAATTCTAATTTCTTTCTAACGTAACTTGGGGCCCATACATGTTGTGACGTTTCATTGCAACATTTACTCATTTATGGAATATGTAATGATTTCAGTTTTAAGCATATTGATTTATCTGCCACCAGGTTATTGTGTGCCATTGTGAATACTGCGGCAAACCATTCAAAGATCATTCCGATATGCGGCGTCACGTGCGTATCCACACTGGGGAGAAACCATATCAGTGCTCGCGCTGTCCTAAGGCATTCAAGGAAGGAAATCATTTGAAAGTAAGTAAATAATATGTAATGCTGTTTGCTTTGTTTTTCTCACAAATTTAGAAGCCAATATTGTACAGCAGAATGCTCAATGTTACTTATTACATGGATAATAAAAAAGTTGTTACCTTTCAGGTTCATTTCCGCACCCACACTGGAGAAAAACCATACCATTGTCAATATTGTGCAAAAAGGTTTGCTGAATCCTCCAACTTCAAGCGCCACATGCGAAGTCACACAGGACTGAAGCCATACAAATGCGAGGTGACAGTTCAATACTATTTTGAGTACTGTTAACAGATGCAATATTTTGAGAAGTTTAATTTCTTTCCAGAAGGTAAAAAGGAGGCACCATAGATTAACGTAAAAATAAAGAAATATTTTGACAAAGCAGTTTTTGAGCACAAACACTTTCCTTGATTAAGTTAATGTTTTTTACACACTGTAGCAATGTCTCAAGTCATTCCGCGATTCAACTACCTTGAAAAAGCACATGCTGACCCATTCTGGAGAAAAGGGATATACATGTCCCGTCTGCAGCAAAACCTTTAACTGTAAATACAACATGGCGACCCATTTCCGCACTCACACTCACGATAAGGTAAGAGTTTGTTACATTTACATGATAGCTATTCTGAAATATTGCTAGGTAGCATTGTTCATATTAATGTTCTTCTATACAGTTAGGAAAGCACAAACATCTTATTTAATATATATTAGTGCAATAAGTATCTGTGAATTATTTTCACAAAGAACTCATGTGAAAGGTTATCAGTCCCTCAACAATTTTGGTAAGGGCTTGTTGGTGTCATTTGTCGCGATGCAGTCAACAATCTACGTTTGTTACGCTGTAGATCTACACGTGTGGCGTGTGTGACCGCGGCTTCACCCACCATGGCAGCTTCCAGGTCCATCTCCGAACACACACAGGTAAGAACATCAATATGCAGACTTCAACGTATAGCGAAACCCCATTTCAAGTTAAAATGGAGCACAGTAACTTCTTAAGCTTTTAGTAAGTGCTATTCTGTCTTTATAGATGTAACAAATATCCAAATTCTTAAACATTGTAAGAATTGACAAACAAAAGCCAATTGCTCGTCTTTTCCCACAGGAGAAAAGCCATGGAAATGTAACTACTGCAACAAGCGCTTCTCGGAACAGTCCAACTTCAACCGTCATGTGAACATGCACATTCGCAATGGCCATACTCTCCCAGAGGGCAAAAAGACACCTGGAGAACGAGTTACACTACTCCAAAAGAATGCTGAACAAGTCAAAAGGTGGGTATCTTTTTTATTTAACCACAGACGGATTCACATTATTTTGTAATTACATAATCTGATATAAATTTTCGGCAAATTTTCAAATGCTGGCTGTGTGTTTTGAGATTGCGTCCATGTCCACCAGTTCTGATGACAACTTTTACTCCAATCTTTTCCGTCGTCAGATGCAATATAAGTATTCCTTTTCTGTTGAACAATATTGATGTTTTCCCTGTCTGCATGTTGCAATTGTTTTAGCATGTCCTGTTGACTAAGCAGAACTGTCATGCGCAGACAGAATCCTCCCCACCAAAGTGTTAAGTTTATTAGGATAATGAAAGTCGAGTTGTTGGAAGCAGGCAGTGCAATTCATCCAAGATGTGATTTAGTTGTTAGCTGCCTGTGTGGTTTCTTAGCTGTAGGCCAAAGCTTGTGTGTATTTGCTCTTGGGATTCTTCTGCTATTTCTTTTTAGCGGGAAGATTGATGCAGCAGGTTCAGAAACAATCCATGTCTTTTATGTTATTTTTAACCCTTTATTGACGGCCCATGTGAAATGCAATATTACCTTGCCGCCGGATGCGCCCTGGAATACGCATAAAACTACGCAATTGCTGGCAAAAAAGGACAAGACATCCAAGCATCTTTTTATAAATTCCGGCGACCTTGACCCCATAATGATACTTGAGAACTGAAAGAGCATAAACAACACATTCCGATCTAAATTTTGTGGCAAATATGAATTAAATTGCTATTATTTGATTATCCATTGGGAGAACAATTATTTACGCATTATAACAGCCATTTAGGACGCCTATATTCTAACCCAAAGTACTCGTATTTCTACGATATTTACCCTGACAAATTATATATATATATATCACTAGCCTTCCCCCGTCTCCTATGGAGACATAACGCACGCAGCAACAGAGACAAACGCACACACTGGCCATACAAACATCGTGTTCTTGGACCACTGGATTTCATAACCCGTAAGACAGACATAACGCACGCAGCAACGTGATGCTGAGACCTGAAGTGTACTGTAAAAAAAACCCAATCATTTGTAGCCGAATTTTGATGGTTAGTCAGTTTTCTCGTCAATACTGATAAAAGCAAGTGCACAAAGAACAAATAAACTCGTAAAAAGTGATTTCCCATAAAGTGCAACACTCAAAATGTGTGAAAGCGCCCCAGGAAAGTGTTGCAGGCGAATTTCCAAAAAAACAACAAAACAACCATGGCCACGCTCATCTCTTCGTAATTATATATAGATTCGAATGGGGAAAGTCTGTGCTCTCCTATAGGGACAAGTAAGGTTTGATTTTTTAATGACGTCATTAGCAAATAAAGATAAAGAAATACCAGATAACAGCCATGATAACAAGGGATTTGATTTTTAGAATGGGGAAAAAATAATTTTAGTACTTGAAAAGCCTTGAAAACTAGGGTTGGAACTCTCCTTAAAAAATCATCGTAAAGGGAAACGCCTGCAAATAGTTTAGACTGAGGTTCTTGTTTTCAATGACGTTTACTTAATATTCCTAAATAAGGATATTAATACTCAGCCTCGAAAGCATTGCGTTGTCACCAAACCCCGCATTTTCTCTGCTTTGATAAAAGCAGCTACTCTTAATCGCATCACGCCAGTTGAGATATGACAGCAAAGGCTAATTTTTCCTATAAAATGGCGCCTTAGTTAAATTGTTTGAGGTAAAATAATTTTTTAAACGAATGGATTTTCATCGTCACATTAACAACCATCACAAATTCACGTGTCGGATCAATTATAAACCGATTATGAAGTCATGGACGAAAGGATATTTCTCAAATCATAGGCATTGTTCTATAATTCGTCTTTCTAAAGTGTATCTCGAACCTGTCATTTTTAATCGAGGCCGGCAACAGCCTCACGTTTATACATACGTTACATTTTCACATAAGAATACAATAGTTGTTGGTTAGTTTTGTTTATAATGGAAGCAAGGGTTTTTAAAAAATTAGATTTAGGGCCTTGAAAATATGGTGAAAAAGTCCTTGAATTTTGTGCATGATCTTTTGTATGAACCATGGCATTTGATAAAGGCTAAAGTGAATTGAGCTGTGAACTATTTATGAAATCCTGTGTTTGATTTAAGTGAAAATTCTATGTATACAGTATGCATGAATGAATAATAAATACAGTATTTGATAGTGTTTATTTGTAATATTTATTTTGTATATAAATTGTTCTTCTTGTATCATACATTGGGACTCACAAAAGCCTTGGTGGGACTCACACTTTTCATAGGAGCGCATTCCAGGGACTCAAAAGGTTTTGAAAGGTAAAATGATCACTAAATCAGTGAATTACTTCGTGCCACATTTCTATTGAAATTTCCAATGATAAATGTTTCTTGTTGAGTGAACATAGATGGACTGTTTGGTTATTGTCTGGTGTCAGGGCTGTGACTTATTCGGGCCATCTACTGACCAAGGTGGTTAACTTGTTTCATCGTGTGACAGGGTGTTGATTAGGCACTCGCCACTCGCCCCTGGCTAGTGTAAATTTCTGTTGGCTAGTGTAAATTCAGTCACTCGCCACGGTCGGCGAATATGATTATTTGATTTCAAACCTTTAATAACTAAGGATGGCTAGTTTGGATTGAACATGGCGAGTATAAATTGAGAGTCACTCGCCACAGAAGGCGAGTGTTCTACTGAACGAGTCACATTCCCTGGTGTGAGCTGGCAGTTGACTCCCACCACCGTTTCTGTCTCATTTCAGAGATGTGACGCAGACGGGAAGACGCATCTTCAAGCAGGAGGATGAGGCGGACGCTGGTGATGTGGAAGAGGTGCCACTCTTGTGAGTACATTGTGATTGCACATTTGTTTCTCTACTCACTCGTGTAAGCTTCTTGTAAAATTTCAATGAATAAGCTGGAAGTTATTCATAAAGGTATGAAATAAATTGAATTTTGTATTACAGGATGTATTGATGTGGTAGTTACGAAATTAGAAAAAAACAAAACATGGTTTATCACTTGATCGAGATTTTAAACCAATGTAAATAAAGAAGTCTGTTATAACCTTATTAATATTTATAAAGACATAATTTAATTTTGTATCATCCATTATAGCGAGGATGTTGAAGACTACGCATTGAAGAGGAAGAATGAGGCTGGATCGTCCAATGCAAGTAGCAGTCCTGCACCGAAGAAATTGCGAAAATCGCCAACCAAATCACCACGGAGCGCAGTAATTGTAAAAAAGCCATCCATTGAGGAAGCCATGAACAAGTATGCATGCACTATGTGTCACAAGTTCTTCGGCTCAGAGGGAAATCTGAAGTTTCACATGAGGGCTCATACTGGAGCCTTCAAGCCTTTTCAGTGCCAGGTGAGTGTCATATATTTTACATCATTTGTTTTTCTTCTGTTGGTATAAATTTGTGTAAGTTTCCCTATCAGGTAAAATACCTGTGCTTGACCTAGAAATTTCTGCTCTGGTCTTGCCTTTTAAATACAGTAAGTACCGGTTATCTAAAATTTGAAGGGATGTGATGAAGATGGAGCCAATATTCCAGATATTCAGATTGATGTATTCTAGATTGCAAATGGAAATTAACCTATCCATTACCTAAATGATTAATAATTCTTTCAAATACTCTGGTGCCCCTTCTACTTGTATCCTTATATATTTGGAACTTATTCAATTTACAAGTTATTGAAAAAACAGGTGTATGTATTAACTCTTTGATTTTGGACGTATGACGTAGATTCACATCACACAATGTCATTGATTTTAAGATTTTATTGTCGTTGATACTGCGAGTTCTACAGGTATACTGAAGAGTCCAAATATTATAATACTTACACAGGAGACATGACATGCGATGCAGATTCTTATTTTCACACTTAGAGCTCATAATATGTTGCATTTTTAAAGAAATGGCCATAGAAGCCACCCGAAGTTTCATCTCTCGATTCAAAACATTGACATTTGACAGGCCGAGGTGATCCGATGTTATGGTATGACAGCAAGGTGTTTTGTGACATTTAACCTACCATTCTCTGCAGAAGAGCATTCTACATGCAGTGAAATTGTTAATATCAATATTGGACATACGTTTCATTCACAAAATGAGCGATTTCAGTCCTGTTGCCTTGCCTTTGTTGTCTATTGTCGAAATTGTACTTGCTCTGGTCATGTAGACTAATCGAACGTTCCAAAACTTTACCAGTGTATTCTATATCGTATCCGGGTTAATCTTCCAAATTTGAAAATCGGAGAAATATTTTCAGTCCATGCTCCTTTTAAAGATGGAATTGGCTGTCAATTTTTCATCAATATTCCTGAAACAGTATTCCCCAGATTGAATGCTGCTATGCTTGAAATTAGAGGCTACAGCCTCGAAATGGTCGTATCAAAAATATAATGAAGGAATAAATTATTTTTGAGGTCAGGGTTCACCACATGCTAATGAGATGTTTTTCAGATAGGAAAATGGATGCCGATTCTTTTGACATCAAAGCCGATGGGGTTTTCTGACGACAAATAATTAGATTTAGTGGTCAAAGTTGAGTACTGGTATTTCATCTCTAAGTATGTCTTCTTTGAAAAAAATTATTATTTACCATAAAAAGTGGTTTATATCAATAAGGTGATGGCTAATGAATGGAGTAGGCGATTTTGATTCAACACGTCTTGTACGATGCATGTTGCAAACACTTTGAAATAATTTGAAGAACGTGTATTATTTTAAGTGCATTAAGGCATAAATGCCTTCCGACCCGGCAAAGAAACAATATATATTTGTGCAGTAAGATTCTTGTAGACGAGCGACGCGTTGTATAGATTAAACAATATATAACTGTGCAGTATGAAAAGATTCCTGTTGTCTAACGATGCATAAAAAATTAGAAAATATTTATGTTTTTGTTTTCAGAAATGTGATGAAGAGTTTAACTTCTCGTTCTCACTGAAGAAACATCTGATACAGGCGCACAAATTTGACCCTTCGATCATGAAAGTTCGTCCCAGTGCTCCCAGCCCCCAACCTGATGATGACGACAGCCGCTTCAGGTAAACTCAAATACTTAGACAATAATCAGTTTTCTATTTTTCTATGATGTAGTGAAGGTCTTCAAAGATCTTTGTATTCGTTAACCAGAAATATTGTGCAATATAGAAAATTTTACTCTACAGGCTCGTTCAATACAATATATAAGCAGGGCCCCAGATTAGCACTCAACCCATGATAGTCTGTGGGACTACCATATTCTAAATCTTACTAGTCCTACCCAAAAAGATGGTCGTCCTACTTTTCGCGTAAAAACGTACAAAGTAAAGAAAAATCAATGACAAAAGTCTTTTTTATTTTGAACCATTTTATTCTCTGACTGCAATTCTCATCACAGGCCCATACATAAATACATCAACCACAGACAGACCCATTATTTTTAAAAGATTTGTTTTACAAGTTTATAATATCGTCTGTTGTCAAGCGCCACATGTACATCTTGATCTTGATTATATACATCGCAGGAAGATACTAGCTGTTATCGAGGCGGCGGGAAATGTTAACACGATTCTAAGAAAATGTAACATATACTTACGATTCGTGCGTCCTAAAATTGACGTGTTTGTTGAAAATCGATAATTTTAACAGGAAAACCACAAATAGAACATCATTTTACTTTTTGTATGCCAGACCGATCAAGTGATTCACGGTAAATAAACAAAATGGCAACGCCATGAGGGAAGTAAAAAAAAATCACAATGATTTCTATCAAATATTAGCATTTAGAGGTCGTCCATCGGACCAGTAAGTTGGAAATTGATAGTCGTCCAGTGCAAAATCATAGTCGGCACGGACGATCGGACGAGTGCTAATCTGGGGCCCTGATATAAGCGACATGTATGGTTTATGAATGTTGCTCAAGTGAATGTCTGTTTTTGTTCTTCAGGAAAGCTACTTCTGATGAGGACGAAGATGGTGAAGATGATTATGATGATGATGATGATGATGATGATGACAAAATGGAATATGAAGAGAAAGTTATCACTCCTTCAAAATGGTCGGGTGTAGTAAAGTCTGAAGTCTCTGAATCTAAAAAAAATACTCCTCTCAATACAAAGACTGGAACATATGTGGTAAGGCCTCGCCGTGTAATGATGGATGAAGAGGAGGATGAAGAAGAGGAGGCAGAAGAGGAGACCGAGGATATGGGTAGTCCATTTGTACGCAATGCTCACCCAAGAAGTAAGAGCGCTGAAGTCAGCATTAAGATAAATGATGCTGTTGTGAAAAGTAGTCCTCGACCATCAAAAACAGGTGCGGGATCTGCTAAAAAAAGTACTCCACAGACTGTTAAAAGTGCCCAAACAGTCAAAATTCCCCAGCCTGTCAAAACTGCCACTGCAAAGGCAAGTGTGACACCAGGACGGAAAAGTGAGAGGACTGCTCCACCTGCAAAAAGTAGTCCAGCTGTGGAGACGCCAAAGACACCGTTGCAACGAAAACCATCATTGGCCCAAGGTAAAGAAATAGGAAAATCAGGTGCGAAGAGAGGACGACCTAGAAAAGAAGTGAAAACTGAAGAGGTTGTGGCTTCGTCGAAAAAGCAACAACACCAAAAGCCGGCTGGCGCTAGGAAAAGTATAGCGTCTGCTAAAAAAAGTATGGCCTCGGGTTCAAAGCGCACACCGAGGTCGGCGAAGAAGTGACTGGTGAAGGGTGTGAATTTGATCTGATATTATCCATACACGTTGTGATGGAGAAAACCACTGATAGTGTGAAGAAAAGTATGAATTTGCATTGCGTAGCAGATATATATTTTTATTATGTCCAAATGATGAATCACATGTATACAGGACATAAAGTGATGAAAGTAATAAAATTTTAGATGCAATGATGTTTTTATAGACACAAATAATGTACCAAATATAGGACTTTTCAAATAGACAAAATGACAATGAAATGCTCGTTAGCCTTGAGCATCAGGTGAGGTAAATGTCCATGCAACAATATGATTTTATTTATAAATCAATGATAATGTTATTGATAGAAAATGAATGAAGCAAAATATTGTTAATATGATAGCCTTAGGAGTCTTATATTTTATGGTGAGAAATGATCACGTCCTCTATTGTGTACGTTGTTTACATAATTCATTGAATGTTAAGAATTTTACATTTGATTATATATAGATATATTGGAATCATTGACATTGGAGGCCTAGTTATATAGACTTGGAAAAGGTATCCTCTAATGTCAATTATACATTTGTCTTACATTGTCAAATTTAATTGTTTATTACATTTGTTGTACAACAATCAATTCTTGTAAGTTTTAATTAATATATTTTTATAATGTGCTGTTTTTCCTGTTAGTGAATTAATTCGCGACCATTTTCTCAATCAGTCACTTCGGAGGTTTCATGATCTTCTAGATTTGTGTTGCTAATATATTTAGGTGATTTTAGGCTAGTATGGTAACGCTCTATTATACCCATGTATCTCTTCAAAAGACCAATATCACATTGTAGCTATCCTTATACTTTACACCATTTATTTATTGCTGTAGTGATTTTGCTATGAGATATAATTGACCTCTGATGCTTTTGACAACACAAGAGCAGGGCGAGACAAATTTGGCAACCATGCATCAGAGTCTGGTTGCTCAACTTACATTTAGGTTGTCAAAAATCAGATCATGAAAAATTAAGACAGTGCTAAAAAAGAAACTTTTATAAAATGCTGCTGTCCTGCATGCTGGATTTCTTCATAATATTCACGTTTGAAAGATGGTTGTGCAGTGAACGACCAGATTACAGCATTGGGTCGCCCAACTAATTATTGTTATCCTGGGTTTTGTAGAGCCCTGAAGTGACTGATACTACACAGTTGTTCATGTTTGTATGTGCGTGAAGTAGAATGTAGGCACAAGTATGTCAAAAAGCACCGCAATTACATGTACTGCATATGTATGGTAAGTTAGCAGGCTTAATGAGTTTTTGATAGAAAATTTGAATATGGATTTTAAACGCTTTTATCAAATGTGTAATATGTTTGTTTGAGATGTTGAATCTCGCTTTCATAACATCTTAATTTTATTGTGCATAGATTGTTTGATAATTTCTGGATTCATAATTTATTTATGCAAATATATATATATGTATTTTTGTGACTTGGAAACTTGCATTTCATTATGTTTGCTTGTGCATGTTCAATGATTTTGATTTTAAAGCATTTTTTGAATCTATATAATTTAAATTTGGACAATCATATTATTTAAAAATATCTTTTCTGGTAGTTATTATTGTGTAATTTATAGATTAACTGATCATGCTGAAAAATAATAAACTAAATATATTTGATGTTCAAGTTTCAATTCTTACTACTTGATATTTGAACTGATATTAAGTCTCCCCCTGTTCCGGAGGGAGACTTCTAGCTTTAGTGCTGTCCGCGTCCGTTCGCGTCCGCGTCCACATGCTTTTAAAGCTTATAACTTGAACACCATGAGAGCTATTGCTTTGAAAATTAAATATGTTTAGTTTGAGGACAATCATGTCTCAAAAATTTTTGTTTGTACTTTGGTTTGTACTTTGGCCTACTTTTGATGAATTTATGATCTTAGCTAGGTACAAATATCTTGTTACCGCACTTTAGGGAGAAGTATTTGGCTGATTGTCGCCAAACTTCATATTTAGCTTCAATGTACTACTCTCCAGACCTGATTAGGTTTTGGTGTACTTTGGCCTACTTTTGACGAAGTTATGGCGGTTTTAAAAAAAAAATACTACGCATTTATATTTACCTGTCTCCTGTGAACACTTTATGGCCTTTCATCACCAAACTTGTCATTTGGCATCAATATATTACCCTCCCAACCTTATTTCACATTTCTGTACTTTGACCTACTTTTCAATAATTTATGGCCCGTCCTCGTCCACATGCTTAAAAGCTCATAACTTGAACACCATGAGAGCTATTGCTTTGAAAATTAAATATGTTTAGTTTGAGGAAAATCATGTCTCAAAAAATTTTGTTTGTACTTTGGCCTACATTTGACGAACTTATGACCTTAGGTACAAATATCTTGTTACCGCACTTTAAGGAGAAGTATTTGGCCGATTGTTGCCAAACTTCATATTTAGCTTCACTGTACTACTCTCCAGACCTGATTACATTTTGGTGTACTTTGACCTACTTTTGACGAAGTTATGGTGTGTTTTAGAAAAAAATATGAATTTTTATTTTGTTACCGCACTTTAGGGAGAGGTATTTGGCCGATTGTCGCCAAACTTCATATTTAGCTTCAATGTACTACTCTCCAGACCTGATTAGGTTTTGGTGTACTTTGGCCTACTTTTGACGACGTGTTTTAAAAAAAAATATTACGAATTTATATTTACCTGTCTCCTGTGAACACTTTATGGCCTATCATCACCAAACTTGTCATTTGGCATCAATATATTACCCTCCCAACCTTATTTGACATTTGTGTACTTTGGCCTACTCTTTACATTGACCTATCTTTGAAGAATTGCGCGGGGGAGACTTTGGCGTTTCTGAACGTCCTGTCTAGTTTTTACTGTTATTTTGAAAGATCTTTAGAAAAATATTTTATATATAACTTAAAAATAGAGACACTACCTGTAATGGCTTGTACTCACAGCTAGTGAATGAAAGTCGATAAGAAAACTAATATATCCTAATTACACCACAAATAAGTGGACCGAAGGATCCTGGTCTTAACGTCTGAATAAATGATGGAGCATAGAAATCCGTTATTTTATATATTTCAAATTTTGACAAGTTTCCAGTTCATTGTATTCCAGAGGAATTTCCGACTGTAAAAACTGAATTCGAAGCACTCCAGCTGTAGTGATGTGACACATGGGTAATGAAGCAAGAACAAACTGATAACCGTAAATGTAAATGGACCTCATGCAGGCCCGTAGGAAGCAAAATGAGATTGGTAAGGCCATTTATAAGTTTTGGTCTACAATCATGGATTTTTATTTTTTCACAAATGATTGGTCAGGCCGTAATTAAATTATTGCATTATTTTTTCCCCACACAAAAATTATTGGTCAGGCAATCGCCTTACCGTCTTAGCCCTTCCTACGTGCCTGTCATGGTGGGAGGGTGTAGGGGGTTCATGAACATTGAAAAATCCCGGTGAAAAATACTCTTAAAAAGTTTTACTAAAAATAGAATGTGCTAGTTAAAACGGTTTACAATGGCATCTAGATTCATGTTTGTATCACTGTTGTTATACAGATCCTCTCTCTGTTCTCTATAGTACATTGTCGTCTCACGACTTAATTTTGATAATGAGCGCTTGGGCTTGTAAAGACCGTGTGAGTGAGAAAGCCGTGAAACTGATGTTTTAGCAAGCAGTTGTTTAAACACGTCCAGCAAGTCACCATGTTTGCATTATGTTTTGCTGACTGTCCTGCCAGTCTATGATACGGAGATTCTGGTTTTGGCATGAGCATATGAAATGTGTTCTTTATATAGGAAGAGGATGGCTTGGGACTTGAAAATTGGAGGAAGGATGTGGACTTTTTATTAGAATATCAAAGTACATAAACTAAAATCAACACGCTTCAAAGATTCATTTTTGTGTTCCATATATGTATTTAAGAATGCAGGTGCACTTGGTAGAATTCCCATGATTTATAGAATGTTTTACATGTAGATGCGTTAGATCTAGGAATTGAGAAAGTAATTAATCAAATAAACAATTACTTGAAATTGTCCATTTAAATAATCCGTTTTATAATTCGCATTCACAAAATATGGAAGAAGAAAAACTAATTTCACAAGAAATGTAATAAATTTATTCCATTTCATATCAAGAACAACATTATGTAGAGCAAGCTAATGGATAAATGGTAATTTTGAATAAAATGTAATGTTTAAAAAAGCTAATAGATATAAAATATTCTACATACACATCTTTGCACAAGATTTGTACAAAGTAACATCTAAAACTAGAAAAACTCACATTTTGTACAAAATCTAACAGCAAACTATACATATTTATGACCAACGTTGGTGGTAAATTATAACACAAAATTTTCCTCGGCATAGTAGATAAACTAACACATGAAATAAAGACCGTAATAATTAAAAATCCATATTTATTTGGAAATAAAGTTGCCATTTTCTGAATTCAATGGATTATCATAAATATGGAGAATACAAAATACAACGTATAGTGTATGTTGTTATTAGGAAAATGTGGAAAATTCACATTCTAAACAGCTACAATTTTGTAAATGCCCAAATGCTAAAATGTAAACTAATTCATCTCAAATTGGAAAATTCATCAAACAGATCTACACAATTTTTTATTGGATTTGTGGTAACTTCAAATATGTACTCATAGAACACACACTATTGAAGAATAAATTACCTGAGTTATTAAAAATAATGAACCAGCAATATACAAATAAGCATGTCACCAACTGTCCACTATGAGCATCCATCTTCAAGTTTATGCATAAATTACAATGCCTCTTAGACTTTTAATGGCTTATTTCAATATGATAATAAAAATTAGCTGTAAATAAAGTTTTTACACTTCTCATTAAAAATTATTAGAGACGAAAAGTTGTAATGAGACTAGATTTCGGGCATCATCAACTTCATATATGACCATTTAGATCTTTATAATGAACTAGCTATTGTCAATATGGACCAAATGAGATAATATTATTAAACCTAGTTCTGATTGAGGAAAACTATGGTAGAAAAGGTGTCTGTGATATCTTTCATTTTTCATGAGGTTTAGTAAATAAATGATATGAAAGTTGTCACTAGTAAGCAACATCAAAGCCAGACGACTATGGAAACTATCAACATATAACATGTACGTTTTTCACACAACAATGAATTTATACACTTATATCAATACTGTATAAAGACTTGTACAAAGTTTAAATGTATTTTTCTCTACTGGAAAAAGTATATAACAAACTTTTTGACAACAATAACGGGTATTATTTTTAATATCCTATACACAAAGTCTAGGCAACAATATTTACAATATCACAAACTCAGATTGTAAATTTCTATTAAAACCCTTAGACCAAGAATTTCAAGCCAGTGTATGATGCATTTACATCATCATTTACAAAACCTTGCAATCTCAATAATGATGTAATTACTACAATAGGACAAAACTGTTTCAAATACAGATAATATGGGTACACTATCTGATCACACGAGTCCTAGTTGTGCACTATAACTTTCAAGTGCCAGGAAGCACTATTCCTGTAGCGACAGTATTAGACTTGAGTGTCCAGATGGTAATGTCCAGATGATAACATCTGGACAGTGACAAATAAGTCATTTTTTCAAAATAATATACATTGTATTTCACAATGAGAAAATTCTCCAAATGGATTTTTACAAGAATCAAATCATATTTATGATATACCGGTACTATTCAATTTAAAGTATTCCTATTATAGCCGAACTGTTAATACTATCACATTTTACAATATATCTATACCGTTTCTTTATCTCTAATCCTTTCACAATACAAACCGTTGCATTTTGAGTATTCTATCTCTGTATCTTAAATTCACAGACTGTTTGCATTGTGACTTTCAACACATAATCTGTTTCTTTATATGTTATTTTTACGTCTCTGTTACTTCTGTTTTTCTCTTACACCGCTGTCATTTCGTTTAGTTCTTGTTGCTGTTTGTACGCCTGCGAGTGTTTGATTGGTTCGTCTACGTCTGGTCTAAACAGCTTCTTGCATCTCTGAAATATTTACCAAATATATTTTTTTTTCCAATTGAATCATACAACCTGCTAATTCGTATGATATGGCAACAATGCAAAGAGAAACCAGTGGGATTTCTATTCAATCTGTTTAGTTGTCGGCAAGGTCAAATCAAACCAATTGCAATAAATTAAAATTGTTATCTATTACAAGATAAGTATACGTTAAAACCCTTTGCAAAGACACAATCATTTCAAAGACAGCAGACAATGAAATTGACAAACTACCCTCAACAGATCTATATAATTCTTACTAATGATTGTACCGGCCATTTGCTATTATCATTATGTAAACACAGTAAGTTATCATTTTTAAAATTTACAATGTTGATCATTCCAAATAAAATAGTATCTCAAACCTTATAAATACAAGCCCGCATAGGCAGATCCGGGGGGGGGGGGCGCAGGGGGCCCCCCTTTTCCGAAAACCTGGATCTGCCTATGAGCCCGCATAGCACTAGACCACAGTCATCAGCATTATTCTCTGTACACTTCTAAACATATAATCACCAACTTTCTTTTTAATACAGTTTAACGACACACCAGTAGGTATATGGCTCACCTCTCTGAATGTTCCCGGCGTGACGATGAACAGGTAGATGGCGTAGCCGGGCATCACGAGGATGGAGGAGAGCGCCATGAACCAGCCGACCAGCTCCGCCCACAGCGGGTACCGGTACCCCAGGTACTCGATCGGCTTGTACTGGATCACGCTGAACAGGAACACACCCTGCAGCAAGCACAGTGGTCGTCAATGTGGGGGTTTATACTTGTGATCCAAGTCTTGCTCTCATGAATTAACAGTTTATACCAGGTTTATACCAGGCAATTGATCATTTCTTACGTACTTGGACTTTACATTTTACACCAGGTCATTGGCGCTCTTGATCATTTCTCACTTACTGGCACCGCACCGGCTGCACATTCAGCGCACAATGCTAATCACTCACACAATCACTTGCTTAATCTTTCAGCCCAATGACTTGTACCTAATTAACATGTAGGTGCCACGGACTTGTGTGCAACTATTTAGGTATGAGTCTGCTCAACACCCACAACCACACCCGACCAGGAAGCGAATCAACTCCCTATCCACTCTGCCACCGAAGCACACTTCACTATAAAGTGGAACCTCATTATTTCTTTATCTTTATATTATCTTATATTTGCTACTTTGACGTTAGTTTTATTTCATCCAGCCACATTATGAACAGATATCAGTAGGTTATCTGAAATATTGGGTATCAATCAATCAATCAATCAATGAATCAACCAATTGATCAATCAAATCCTGAGTTTATTTCAGCAGGCCCTAATTATTTCTCACTCATTGGGTGTGGTCCAGCTGCCCAGTCTACATCTCAACTGTCCTCTATAAGGCTTTCTCAGCCTGTTTTACAGTTATCCCTACAGATTTGATTTGATAAGTTTCTACTGTATAAAACTTTTATCACGCATTGGTGTGCTCATTTAATTTTATCCCACACAAAAACTACACCCAATTAGCATACTCCCACACACTCAGAACTAACATGTTTTCACTTTGAAATTTCATATGTTTAACCACCAGGCACATGTATTTATCCTTGCATAAATTCTACCCCCATCTAACAAAATAAATCAATGCATGTGGCTTTAGCACGCTTGTAATGAAGAAACCTGAGCTATTACAGCAAAAAGTAAATGCCACTGCTTTCACTATTTAAGAAATAATGATGTCTTTTTAAACATATTGCACCATGGTTGAGCTAATAGGTGATAGTAGAGAAGCCACGAGGAGTTGTAAAACACTCCTGCTGTCAGATGTTCTTTCCAGATGGCTAATCTCGGATGTATGAAACACATGAACTCACAAAATGTTACTGGCATTGAGATCAAAAGTTAAAGAGCTGTAGATACATATTGCTCTATAGTTTCAACATGTTTATTTGCACATTTATGAAATAGCACAATAATCAAATAAAAAAGATAGCAAAATAATCAATCTCTTTGCAACATTGTTGGCTTATACAAGTTAAAATATCAGCACTATATGCAATGGGATGATGATAAGAGTTTAATGTACATATGTATACATGTGTTTGAATGGTTTGATTTCATAGAATACTAGAATCTAAAATTTTACTCTCACTGTTCTTGCAAGCAAGCTCCTACCACTGTATTGATATAGCTGAAGACACAGCTTCCATTTGGCATTATCAAGTGGCCCTGACAGGACTCGAACTCACGACCCCAAGGTTGTGAGACCAAAATGATACCATCATCCCAAGCAGCCCGCTGTTGTATGAACAGTTGTTCATAGAAGCTAAAATGTTCCTTACATCTGCTTCACAATGATTAACTTATTACACGTTAAGCGATTTCGCCACTTCCCACAAATCTTTTGTGGTTTCTTGTATAACTAAGCATAAGTGAAGAATAATACAGCATGAGGTAAATAAGCGGACACAAAATTACCTGTCTAATTACGAGTATTGTCTCCACCGGCCGTTCATAAATACGGATAGTGATTCTATTAGCCCTACACAGCGTAATGTCAATGGACTCATTTGTCTGGATTTGCATTGCGTGTTATGTCATTCTTGTTTGCGGCCAACGGTATGAATCAATTTATCCGAGCGCATAAAAATTAAGATGTGTGTAAAGATGTGAAACTTGATCATCTATACTTAGAGCTCCAAATTCAAAGGCGGATGAAAAAAAAAGAAGATTAAAAAGGAAGAAAGTGATATCATCAAAGCGTTTTTTGTTGTTTTTGTTTTGAAAATTTTATGATGTTTTTAGTTGCTCATTTGCTTCATGATAAATACAGAATGCACATGATATTAAGCTGGTAGAAGTAAACATTAATTAAATCTGTCATTTCTAAAACGCCTTAAAATGAAAACATTGACAAAACATTCAAGTACATTTAATTTCCACTAGCAATGTATACCCGTAGAACCCAATTAACAATTTAGGTAAACGTTATTTA
The DNA here is from genome assembly GCA_019095985.1 of Streblospio benedicti. NCBI lineage: Eukaryota > Metazoa > Annelida > Polychaeta > Spionida > Spionidae > Streblospio > Streblospio benedicti. The sequence goes on along the minus strand of CM032663.1, from coordinate 32,403,107 downwards.
CAATTTCCACATCAAGGGAGATTAAAGTGCAATGTATCGTGCAGCAGTCCAGTATCTAACCTTACACATATTTTTCACACTACAGAAGAAACGCAAAATCATGAAAGCTTCTGCCAGATCATGTGCGTTACTACTTTTTTTTCTTAAGATGTGGACTAGAATGTAAATATTTAGCGCCAGGATTTAGTGCCCCATCTGATGGCGTAAATGAGAAGTCCGGTGGCACCTCCACTGCTCCAACAGATGTGCTGTACTAAAGCAATATTTACAGTTCTAAGCAGATTAGACTCAATTACCTAGGCTTATGAAAACACTTAATCTGCAAGGTGCACCTAAACATTGGCGTCCGCACCATTGTAGAATTACATCCAGACCCTTAGTGCAAAGAGACTAACTATAGTGCACGGATGTATACTACAATAATCGCAAACTAGTTGCAATATATATAGAAAATAAGCTAATTAATGATTTTTTTTAAACATTCAGATAAAAGGATGAATATGTTTTGACAAATTCCATATCCATCATTCAGTACAGTTCATATATGTTATACACAAAATGTTATGATTTTAGATACTTACAATACAGATGATTGGCGTGAAAATCGTCCAGCACAGTTTCCACCAGATACAGGGATAATAACCAATCATGTCTTTGATGTTGTCGTAGAACCGGTTCACTCCTGTAATCAATATACCATATTAATATTGTATACTTCAAATTAAGATTTCATTTATAAATGGTTCTTGTATAGAATACAGGGTGCAAAAGTTGAAACAGGTAACTGAATACTCTCTAGTGAGTTGGCTACTAGAGGTAAAAATGGGAGTGTTCCTGGCTTGTTTGGGTTGTTAATCAGTTTGATATTCAATTGCATGCTGACTATGAGGTTCTTGACCATATTGAGTAATATTGTCATGTAACTGTTGAAATATCAAACCCTGTTCAAACAATTTATAAACAGTGAATGTCCTCAACAATGGAACCCAATTTACAGTCACAAATCATTCCATTGTTTACTACATAATTCATTTACATTATTTTAAGATAATGCATGAGAAAAGTTTCTGTTATTCAGTTTTTCTGTTGTTCAATCTTACGTTGTTGTGGACATTCACTGTAATTGATTAAGTATGTCTCAAAAACTAAATGCACTCCATTTTGGTGCACAAGTTCGTTAGCCTTGCTGACGACAGCCGCAAAAGGCACAATACGAAACAAAGGACAGATGATACAATTACATGTACATCAGCTGCTCTTTGAATGGCAAGAAATTGCTGCAAGTGATGCCCAGGAAGGCAGACGTAACTCAATGAAAAACTTTCATTTTTATCTTAACATGTCATTCGGCCATGATAATCATATTAGGGCAAGTGAGTTATACTCTCAATTAGATAATCCATAAAGGTGTACATCTGGAACAATCTTTTTGATGTCATCGTGTGCATTTGACGCACTTGAAAATTCACAGTTCTTGACTCCTCTTAACAGATGCAGTCAATAATGAATTTATGTTTCTTCGTGTTTGATCTGTCTATAATATGTAATATCTTCTTACTTTATCTGTTCTTCCTCTTACAAATCTGTTGAAAATTACAAAGACAGCCCATATAGAATAATTTTACCGCACTGAATCTTATTTCATTTCTTAAATCTGCATGAAGACAAATCTGTTGAATCTTGGAAATCATTCTCTGACATAGGTGTTATGAATAATGTGGTCAATTTAGATAATAGCACTTTTGACCAGATACAAGTCATTTACCAATGGCATTATGAAGCACTTTGATACGATTAATAATTGTCTGACAGGCCTCAGCTTATACGGAATATATTCACATACACTAGAATCTAAATGTATGTCAACTTACCGTAAGCCCACGAGAATGCGATGCACTCGAAGAAGATGAGGAAGAGGAGACACATGCCGCTGGCAGAGTATGTGTTAAACAGCTCAAACACGTAGATACCACCCTGAAACAACGCAACGCTAACATAAACAAAATAAACATCATTGACCTTTTTCAAATCTTATTGTTCTAGTACGTTCCATATATACATGATCTAGACATCAATGTCTGTCACACATGCATGTGATGAAAAGAACGTGCTTCGAAAATGAATGAGAAATGGTGCCAATGTACAGCCTTTGTATGCTCCATCGTTGACATCTGAGTGTGGAGATAGGTCTCTATAGATTATGGTAGGAGCGGCTGATGGTTTCACAACCACCCCAGTGTGTGATGTGGATGCTGTCAATGTCCAACAAACATTTATATGAACGTGGTGGGAAGAACAATAAATGGTACCGTCCTAAGTGCTAACTGTCCACTGACCTTGGACAGGATAAGAAAGCTTTCTCTGGTTTATGTATGCTTCTTGTATGCTTCTTTACGAATTATATCTTGATTTACGTACAGTTCTCAAGTTTTAAATAGAAATGTATTTTTTTCAAATGCACCTCTTTAGACATAATAAATCTGGAAAAATGTATTTGTAAGTGATTATGAATGATCTAGTACATCATTATTGTATTATTGTATTATTGTATACATGTATTAATGATTGCGTTAAAAACGTCTTGCTTATATGTGGTAAGAAGCCAATTTCATCCCAAAACCATAACTTGTATGACCATCATAGCATAGAAAGTATTGCATGCACTGTGCGAAAGCGACTACAAAACGACTACCGTAACTCTGCCAAAATGGCGTCGTCAATAGTGCCCGATTCAGATTAGAAACACGACTATTCTGCTTATTGTATATTCGCTTTCATGATATTAGATTACACATGTGTAGATTTTATTATATTTACTCCAGAGAGCATGTAGTTTAAGAGTGCAACAACATGATAATATATTTTGCTCGAAAACAGTCACGTAAGTGACTACCGTAACTCTAACAAACCAGGCCCGAGAGTTACGATAGTCACCAAATAAATTAAAAATCCATTTTATGCTTCCATCAAAGGAACCTTCAATGAATTTATGCAACATGCAGATGACACATTCATCATACTATCTTCCTGCAAAAAATATAAAACCATTTAATAACCGTACCTTAGTTAAAAGTGCAAATGGATCTCTACATACATTATCATAAGTGACTACTGTAACTCAAAAAGTCGCTTTCACACTGTGACATGGGCTTGGTGTGAAAGTGTATTGTAGAAGATTGAATCAATTATATAGCTACCTATTGGAACCTGTCATTTTGTCTTTGGCAAGATTTTCGCTCTTGTCTCAAGAGCTTCATTAGGTCCTACGAAGCTCTTGAGACAAGAGCGAAAGTCTTGCCAAAGACAAAATGACAGGTTCCAATAGGTAGCTATATAATTGATTCAATATTTATATAATGGAACCCATTAGAAGCTTACATTCTGTGATTGTAGAAGATGTTCTCATTTTAGCTACGAATGCTACCTACAATTGTTCATGGAACTTTAATCCAGGTAAAATATTCACATTTTCAAATGCTTATTGCCTCAGTACCTTCGATATACATGCTCTAGCATGTGACCGATGTGTCACACATTTAAAACGAAATTGTTCATCCGACAAAACCATAATTGCCGACACACAAACACCTTCTATTTCATGCCGTGCAGCAGCACATTGTGGGGATCACGCAACTACTCCATAAATTAGCAGCTATCAAAAAGCCAAGACATTTTAAAACTAATCTGGCTAATGTGTTAATGTGTGCTCGCAATCTGTCTGAGACTCCATCATTAAGCAGCAGAGCAGTGGCTATACATCATACGTAACCACTAGCTGTGAAAAACACGAGTGGGGAGGAATGGCAATGAGGCTCGTACCAACACATGCCACTGCCACCGTCACATTTGCCGTGTGCCTTTTTTGCAAATTATATGGAAAAGTGCGTTGGTATGGGACACTTGGCGGGTCATAAGCTTGTTGCTTGTCGCCTTGTCACACGGCGTGTGGTGGGGTGTTCCTGACTGGCATATCTAATTTCACTTTGAGCTACTATTTTACTCTAAGTTTGGTATCTGGTATGTCGGCATAACTTGTGCAAGTTACATAGAAATTAATTCTAAACACCTGTTTTCAAGAAACGTTTTTTGCTTCACGTGATAACCCTGTAAGCATTCAAAAAAAATAAATTGTAAGCCATATGACATATTAGCAAATGTTATTTCCATCCACATATCTAATTGATCTGTCCCACGAAAGAAATCAAAAGACAATTCCAAACTAATACATCATACTTTCAATGAAATTGCAATTGCGTCTTTTGCGCGCTACTTCCAATGCAGCACTGATTACACCGGGTGTAAATTTACACATGGTGCTGACTTCACCTCAGCTCTGTGTAAATTTGTTCTTCATACAAATGTTATGATTAGTCTTGCTCACAAAGATTTTTATAACTCGAGAGCTAATAGTTTGGAACTTTCTTTTTTCTAACAAGAGGATGAAAAAAAATTCGTTTTGCATCACAAAATAGGGAATTAAAGTACTCGTGGACTAAATCTAGACCGTATGGTGTTTCTGTTGTTATAGGGTTAAAACTCAATTGGAGATATATAAAATATTTCCAACTTCTAAGTAACTATTGTAGTAAAATTCATAAAAATATATACTCCATCTGATAAACTGATTCAAGTTTTTGGATATTTTGTTGCCTCTGATAAAGGCTTGAATTAGAAGAATCTAAATGGTTGCTTTCAATCCAAGAAATAATGACTTGCATTGTTTCAAACATATCTCGTACTGTGTAAGATAAGCTTATCTAGACAAATTGAAATAATCTTTCAAATTAAATGGGTCATTTATATTACACTGTCAATCTTTCATGTTTCCATTGAGCCTTTGATGTGAAGTCAAGGTACGAGTAGCAACTTTTGGTCAAGGATAACTGGTGAGCAAATTGCTCCCCAATAACAGCTGTTTATTATTTGCAATTAACTAACATGGAAATAGCTATGTGCGCATCCCCCCAGGTCATAAGTAATCTGTGTTCTTCTGGGAGCTGGAAAGTAAAAGGGGAGCATCTACGTAATATCCGGTGTAGATCAAAAGCGGTTTGGGCAATAATACTACAAAATGTGTCACATAAACAAATTTTGTTAAAAAATAAGTAACAATAGAAATTCTCTCAAAACACATAAGTTCAGAGTTTTACTTAATGTATTACTTGCATAAAAAGGTGAAACTTACACTTGTCAGATGAAATCAACTATTTTGTTCCTGTAAAACTATACATACATTCCTAATCTAATAATTAGATTCTATAGATTGCAATAAATGAAGTGTAAATGAATCAATTAGAGCAGAACCCTATGGCAGTGTTTTAGGTTAGAGGAGTGCACAAATCTGTACACTTTCACAACACAGAAACACGATCTCTGTGACCAAGGCTTCTATTACTCTTTTTGAAGATTTTTAACGTTCAGAGTCAGCAGAAAAGCTTTAGACGGCTGAGGTTACAGCTGGTATTACGGGTAACAGTTAATTTGCCACTTCCTCTTGTTAGGCGACACTATCTGTGTAGGATCATAATTCAATGACACGAAGAAACAGAGAAGTGTTAGAAGCAAGCTTGGGGAGTATTTGTCTAAATTGAATTATACCGTATTGCTCCATTCACTGGATTCTATGCGTGTAGCAATATACAGTTTACACTCTAATTAAGACTACCTCCACTGTGATTAATTTAGAAATTGGCGACAATGAGTGGTAGGACTCGCATATTTTGATACAATGGGCCCAAGGGTTAATACTAGCTCATAATAATAGCTCATTTGCATATTCGTGTCAAGAAACAAATATACACTAAGCCGTGCTTGATAAATGAGGGTTCAGTTTTACTGATTGCAGGCAATTGACTAATGAATACTTTTATGAATCTTTCATGAAAATTTCTTATCTACTCAGAACAATTTCCTACCTATTCTTATCAGAATTAATTACATCACTCAGCTGACACCCCCCCCCCCACCCCCTGAGTATGGGTCTGGTACAATATACAATAACTGCTAAGATGACGTAATAATACCACTGTTTTTCCCACCAAGTTGCCTAAGATTAAATATTTACGTTAATCTGTTTGTGTTCAAAGATAGGTAGAAATTGTAAGGTATGTTCCCGCCTAGTAATAAAGTATTACCATTTCATATCAACAATTTATGATCCATATTTCAAACATACATGTAACATAATGCCATGTACACAAGAAATGTCATTTTATTTTGCGTTGCATTTTGTACACGTGGTCGTCACCTTTGACATTAACAAGACATATACATCTTTTTCAATCTTTGTAAACATTTTCTTGTCACTGTTTAGCTCATGCTATCCAAATACGTCTGAAGACGAATTAGCTTGCAAGAATAATTATCTTGGACAGCAGATTTATAGTCATGCACAATTGGTGGTTTATTTTTGACGTTGCTTTATTACTAACATACAATATAACTATACATTTTGTATTTCTATACATCAATTATTACAGTGTGTTGGACTTTTTATTGGTACACAAGTTGTGTGAACGGACGATTGGAAAATTTCTTTTCCACATGTAGTTAGACTAGACTTTGCCAAGATGAAGATACATGTTTGAGTCCCAAAGAGTTCTGTAACTTCCAACATGCATAATATGCCTTAACTATGGGGTAGGTAGGTGGGGTGGGGCTTTAGATGTTTGTTAACAGAGTGCGGAGGTCCTTTTTAACAGGCTTACAAATGTTTGTGAAAATGGATACGCAAAAATAACATTCAAATTTGGATAAAAAATACTATCACTTGATACACTGCGATTAACATTCAGGAAAGTGCTGCACAGAAGACTTCATTAGTCTTGTATCATTTCTGTGGTTGATATTCTAGTTTACACTTGATTAATTCTGCTCTACATGTTAATAGAGCAAAAACGTGGGCAAAGGGAAAGCGAATTCAGCACATCAACTTAATTAACCCAAGTAATTGGGGAGCAACAAGTACATGCATGACTGAGATACACATTTTGTGATCTTAAACTTATTCATTCACCTACATTATGAATGTTATTAGGTTCTATAAAAGTTGACCATTCTTGTTGGTATGTAAAATGTATATCTATGCTGAACACTCTGAATATTGAAGTAAATTGCCGAAATTTTAAGTAGGTGTACTCATGACCAGAAGGTCATAGGTGCGATTTCCCATCAGCTTTGGCGGTCTCTGGAGCAGATAAAATTGAATGGCGACTGTAAATGAACACATTTACAATTGATTCACAATTAGATTAATTAGATTGCTTCAATTCAATTATTCTCTAACTGAAACAAATTTTTCAACCTACAATACATTTGTAATGATCGAAGAACCAGTTTAGAAAAAGTAACCATCTCTTACAATAAACAATCCATAAGACACTCTCCCGAGAAAAAAGCTGATAATGGAGCTACGATTGTCTCCAGTGAGGCAAAAGTAGATGGGCGCTACTTTACACGGATTAAACCTGCGCGTACAGACAAATCGCCCCATCTTACCGTCGCATGTGTACGGAAAAGCCTTGCGTTCATCACGTAATCACATGCATTTGTATTATGTGTACAGGACGTATCTAGTGCGTAGTCCGAGTTCATCTTGCTGTAGAGGTTTTATGTTCAACTTAAGCTCGTACATTTATAACACCAAAACACACACAAATTAGAAACAAGCATTTATTTTAGAGCTGAGCATCTCTAATAGAGTCAGTAAGGTCTTTGCTTCTTAATAAAATGGTTGAGTAATGACTGATCACATGAAATTTCCATTTCTTTTTGTCCATTCATAATATTGATGGTTCTCTCACAACAGGTCACCTCATTCAGAATCGGTCAAATTGGATAAAATTACTGATGAGGCTTTTTTTCATGATATTCTAAGCTGTGATCATCAGTTTCATAAGTACAAGATTGCTGATATGGCTCAGATCATCAACATCTCTGTACAAAAAATACCACTATTTCATAATTGTATCTCCAGTTCCCTATTAAAGTTCAGTAATTTGAAGCAGGGCCCTTTATCGCAAGCCACAACCTAAATATGTGTGTATTTGTAAATAAAATGCTTCGGAGAACCAAGAAAATTGTATGCTGTATACCTTTCAACACATATTTTTGCAATGAATGAGAAAAATATGCTGGGGGTAAACATCGGGAAAAATCTGGGACCCCCACAAAATATTTACTAATGTACTTAGTGCTTTGGTGTAAAAAATTGAGCAAGTAAAATTTTTGTCAAAATCTGAGTCCCCTTAAATGTTTGGGCCCTTGTAACCAGCTTGTGCCCTCCCCACCTCCTCCCCACTCTCTCACCCCCATAATTGGTCATTGTGTAAGTGTGTATGTCATTGTAATGGTAAACAACTGGCAATCTTCTGAAACAATATCTTGACCGAGCCAGCAGGCAGCCCACAAACACACAACTAAATTGACTTGATGAAAACCCAACAAATAGTTATAAGTCCTATACTAAATTTACGCCAACTTCATAAAGCGGCACACAAGTGAGAATCTGGATTGGAGGATGGCATCACCACTGGATACAGCCCCCCCCCCCCAGCAGCCATCTGGAGCGGCTGTGGTGGTAATGGGCAGAGAGGGGATAATCCCGTCATTACACCAAGATGCTCAATAGAAAGGTCCTCAGCGAGAGCGGCTAAATGGCAATATGCCGCCGTCGCCGCTACCGCGCTCACTCGTCAATGCACTTGCCTCGGTCAGCTTATCTTCTCATTGGCCGTTCTACACCCTGTTTCATTGGTTTTCATGTCAGCCATTGATAGAGATGTTACAAGCATTTAATCAGCCGATTTAATAATGAAAAGGAATGGAGGTTGAATGTACAACTCGACAAACGAAAGATTCTGTTACTTTTTAAATTTTTATATTGTTTCAATGTTTATTACTAATAAAAAATCAATTGTAGTTTTATGGACATTAAGTCTAGTCCAGCTATGACTGAGCCTACTTTCACAAGTTAGCAACCAGTAGGCCATGCGAGAAAAAGATAGCTCATCTCCTCCAAGTGTTTAAAGTTATTAATACTGTATGGTTTTTCGGATATTATCGAAGAAACTATAGCCCAAGAGTAACTTATAGTCTGTGATCATTCCATGTAATAAGGGATGATTAATGTGCGTTTATGGCCACGCATCATACAACAGGCCCCTTATTTGACAGCAACTCCCTCCATATTGTTCATTTAGCACTTTATTAAAATCATTCCATCACGCAATCATAATACGCTGTTCTAGGGACGAAGATGGACATGTAGCCACTTGCATAAAATGGATGGAATATTGGAATAACATTTGTCTCGTTCAGACAATTTGTACATGTTTTTTTTTTTTTTCTTGTTTTTTTTTTACAAACATAACTAAAACCAAAATCATGTTATCTTTTTCTAAACAAGACTTCTAAACCAATTGATAAGAATGATTCAAGGTGAAAATAGAACTCAACTCTTGCCATATGGTAACTATGATGAGTAAACAATATTTTCAATACACAGAAACGTACATGATCAACAGAAATATCAACAATAATTATCATTGATCTTTCTTGTAAAAATCAAAGACGTGCATTGCTGGCAATCACAACAACAGTCACGGGAGTCACCAAAATTAATACACAACTCCACACATTTGTAATCAATACACGCATAAAACCCAGCAGCCAACATGTTGTGCACATACAACACAGGTCACCGAACCCACTGGGATTCCAAATGCAGAGATAAAAAGCGTGTAGATGCTCCAGATGATGATTATCCAGGCTGCGTTTCTTTGATGTCTGCTGCTAATATATAAGCCACGCACCTCCAGTGTGCACTTGCACTTTAATCTGGGAGGTGCAGATTGGCAGTGCGGCTGCACGAGTGTTGCGAGTGCTGCAGTAATGACCAGCTTGTTGTGCTTACACCTCTACGAAATTAATTTTAGGTGTATTCTTCATTTTTGTTATTTTGTTAGTCTGTTTAACAATCTCTGAATGTAAACTGACGCTCAGCACATTTGATCGAAATTAGAGCAATGCAGAACAGCAGAGTCAATTCTTTCCAGTTTCATTTTGGCATATTCATTTCATAAAACAAGTCGTCAACACAACTAGATCTAGATGTGGTATAAACACTGTGTTTGTTGACTATGAGAACACAAAACTAGTTTGTTGATGATGCAAGATTGGTGACGTCACGTTTCAAGTGGATCTCATTGCAGAAATTTACTTCACTGAATGTAAAGAAGCTTCTTCAGTGATGTGTACAATGAAACTGTTCACAAATTGTTGAAATGTTAGCCTTTTACAAGTCATAGTGTAAATCATCTTTTTGCGTTAAAAAACGACAATATCATTTGACTCCATACACCATTACTGAAAACAAGCATGATTGGCCCACATTTAAGGTGGCAAAGATCTACAGTGTATGATGCATACTACATACTATGCACAATGATCACTGGCACATAACATGCCTCCGTGATCATGGTTCCACATATGACATAGCCCAGTAGGCTGACATATGATACCCCAGTGATCATTGACATAGCTCAATTATCATATGGACACATACAATATAGCTTAATGATCTTATGGACACATACAACATAGCTCAATGATCACATTGATAAACATGATACACCCCAGTGATCACGGACACATAATATACCTCAATGATTATGTGGACATGCATGACATACCTCAGTGATCACGTGAACACAAATGAAATACATCAGTGATTGCATGAAGACACATGACATACCTCAGTGATGACAGACTCACATGATATACCCCAGTGATCATGAACTCTTGTGATACACCCCAGTGATCATGGAGACATTATATACCTCAATAATCCCGTGTACACAAATGACATACCTCAGTGATCATGGAGAGGCCCACAAGGTATGATATGATGCACACAACGAGGATGAACAACTCCTTGCGTTTCCTCAGGTACTGCGGCCATTCGTCCACACACGCTGTGATGAAACCCTCCAGGGTGCAGAACTGAAACATGCCAAGATATGGGGTGTTACCGCGAAAGGTTCTGTTATTTCAATTGCTTCATGTTTGGCAAATAGAGAATGGATTCACATCATTTCACATTTTTCCAATGATACAAATGGCAGATATATGCCTTACAACTATTTGTCAATTTGGAAATAACAACATAGTTGAAAAGCAAAATGAAATGAATCCATTTGATATTTGTTCTGATCAATAGGTATTTTTGCGAAATATGTACATCTTAAATATAGATAGAGGATTCCAGAATGGTGGCCCAGTTTCAAAACACACATGGGCAGCACACACTATCAGAGAAACTGGTCGCAGACCTTATCAAAATAAGGAAAAACCGGATCTGCAATTTATCATGGATACTGATACTAAGCCACAATTTGTGGCACGTTCATGGTCTCAGTCCCCCAAACAAAGTTCAGACTTGTTATGTGACTTTAAGACTCACATTCAAGTAAACGCCCACAACCTCTTTCGAGAACATTTCAATCTAAACTCACTGGGCACTTGGATAGTTTTCAAGCTAAATCTGATTGCATTAAATTCTTCTACAATTCCTTTGCTTTATACTATTCCTTTGTTCTCCCCGCAAAATGACCTTCCTTAATCTGTCTACCGAGCAGAATATAATTGAATGATTAACGTAACAGTGACACAGGACTGGATATTCTAATGAGCTCACAGTGGGAAAATACCCGCGAGGCTCATACAACAAACGCAGCAGACGGAAGTCTGTCAATTGTTTTACGAGGAAACTTCATTACTTCATTTATCTTCACAATCGTCTAATTACATGGAAGATTTGTCCACATGGACAGATTTGGGCCGACAAATAATTATCTTATCAACTATGGCCTGAAGACAACGAGCTACAGAGTAAAATTCTAGTTGCTCATACTTTAATTACAGGTGACAGTTGGACAATACAAATTGCAATTAACTTTATTATCTTGAAGTATTAATACTTCCATTTTATTCTAGTTTTGCACAAACAATTACACTAAGATGGACTAGGGGTATGACCCTTAGAACACATTTTAAGTATATGTTGACGAAAGTTATAGTATAGTACTCCCTATTCAATCTGGACATGTTGACAGGCTGGATGAACATCAATATATCTGGATAAGCGAGGGACGATTGGTACAACACAATGGACAATGATAGAATATTTTCATAAAATCCCTTTTATCATAACTTATCCATCTGTTTGGTGACAGTCTTACATCGTATATATCTTTGTAAGACTTAATTCCATTGATCATCATTTACCTACATGTATGTACAAGCCATATGGATTTCTTTTGTGATAAGATGAATGAAAACACATTACCATGCTGCCATTTCATAGGGTGTTCTGCGGCACGTAATTCTGACAGAATCTCAATCAACAGACACTTTTCGGTAATGTGCAATACCAACCCTGGTTGATGAAGGCTAAATGCAGGGCGTGTTGCACTTTTTCCCTCATGATTCAATTTTGAGTAACAGTTCGAGTCCTACCCCCACTTTCCAAAAACCTGGATCTGCTAGTAGTGCACTACTCGTACCTGGCTGTCGAGGCCGAGGAAGAAGAGCATGAGGAAGAAGAGGATGGACCACATGGGCGAGATGGGCAGCTGCACCACAGCTGATGGGTACGCGAGGAAAGCCAGCCCTGGTCCTACAACAAAAATAGGTACAGGTCAGGCGAGTGAACGCTAGTGTGAGTGATTAGCACGTCTGCACAACGGTAGCAATGTGATGTATGCTCTCTGGGGAGTTGAGGATATAGTGTGACAAGGATGCAAATGACCTGGTGTAAATATGTAAACTTGCTGGAACACGATAACAGTGAATCGCGACTATAAATAATCACATTTACATTTACGTTTACAACACACACACAGACCATGGCGGTACGTTTTATGGTTACATTGTGAATTTGACAACAGAAGTTACAGATTTGTTAATTCATGTATGTATTTTCCAAACAGCAGAGCTGGTTAGCTGGAAATTCGGTTATCTTGAGTGTTTTCTATATATTTTTTTTTTACTTTGAAATAATCCGGTTTAACGTTGTACTGTGCAAAATATGAAGTCACCAACCGTCACAGTTTTATAATTTAAGTTCATATTTCAATATTGGTATTATATCCATGTCATATTATCATATATTATCATAGTTTACAAAGACACTTTATACGACATAAAGTAGTCTATATTATCGTACCTGAGGCCGCAACCTCGGCAATGGGCTTGCCTTGCTCCTTGGCCATAAAGCCAATGACCGAGAAGATGACAAAGCCAGAGAACATGCTGGTGCCACTGTTCACACACGCAATCATCAGAGAATCTCTGAAAAAAAGAATGAAAATCTCTAAATGCGAGCTGTTCATTATCAAGTTCTACAGAAAAAGAACTTTAAAGATGTTCACGTTTGATAAATATACACTTGTGATCCGTTTGCATTGACTTCTAATAAAAAATATCTACAGGCGTTATTTGATTCAACAGTTTGGCAGCAAACTCTTGTAAAATCTAATCAAAATTTACTTGAGCTTTACTTATAGAAAGGTTGGATGTTAGTTAAAAATAGTTAATAAACACTGAATTTCGTCGGCGATCTATCTGCTTATCAACCCCGTTCACTCATCGAGCTACTTGTAGCTCAGGTAGAACATCTGTCATTGTCACTACTGACACAGTCACAATGTCACTACTCACTTGTAGACGTTGTTGTGGTAGTGGTTATAGCTGCCCAGTGCGATCTGCGCACCAAGAGCCAGACCATAGGAGAAGAAGATCTGCGTGGCAGCTTCAATCCACACCTGGGAGAATCGGTGAACAAAATGAGATTCGTACACATAATGTGTATGTACTTAAATGTCTTAATGACAATTTGGTGCTTCTTCTATTTTCCAACTTCCAATGCATTCCTTATAAATATATCTATTTGATAGCAAAATTGACTGTACAAAAATATCTACCGATATATTTGCCTGTGAGGTGCTTGCATTTTGACAGTGATAATTATTCTGTACACAATTGAACTACAGATGCTCTTGCACAAAAAATGCTTATAGCATATTACATTAAGACCTTGAATATGTCAATACATCTCCTAGGCAAAGGTTTGATGACCACTGCCTGGTGGTTAACAAGAATACTTTAATGTTAAAGCTTATTGAAGATAACGTTCAGGTCATTTTTGTCACAATGGCAATCAAACCTAAAGCAGTCAGCTCCACTTCACAATGTTTTGTACTTGTGCTCCCCAGTTTTCATGGAAACTTTTGTAATGCCATTCAAAGCTATCATATGTTCAGGTTTAATGCCTGCATATATCACAGCTGAGTTGACCCCTTTGTGGTGTCATAGTGACCTTTCCCTCCTCTACCCCCCAAGCTTGCACAAGTAAAGTAATAGTTACCAAGTCTTGGGCAAATGACTACTGACAATACAATACATTACAATAGAGTACAGTAGAACCTCTCTATTAGGAGCACCTTTGAGAACAGTCTTAGGTGGTCTCAATAGAGAGGTGGTCACATTACAGAGGCTAGTTTTGGTAGCTTTACGAAGTTTTGAAATCGTGAAAAGTGGTCTTATTATAGAGGTGGTCCCAATAGAGGTGCTCCTAATAGAGAGGTTCTACTGTACCTGTGATTCCTGGAGCCTGGACATGTCTGGGTAGATGTAGAAGATGATGCCCTCCTTGGCCCCGTCCAGCGTCACTCCGCGGATCAGCAGGATGAACAGCAGCACGTATGGGAAGATCGCTGTGAACCACGTCACCTGGAAACGGGATGCATAGATCAATGGATTAAAACCAGACTGCTTGATCTAGGGGGCGGGGTGACTTTTCACCTTACATATTATAGCTGGATCTGTTTAGCTCAAATCATGAAGGGAGGACAGAGTAGACAAAGTTCTGAAATTTTGGTTACCCTTCTGGCAAGCTGATTTCAAATTTTACTTGTCTAAATGAAATTTTACATGCTGGATGTCGCAATTATTATATCCCAGTATGAATACTTATATAAAACACTCAAAACGTATGCGCCAAATACTGCAAACATTTGTTGTCAATGAAACGTAAAAATTTCACAATGTGCTTCAGATTGATGAATATAAAATGTCAGCACCCCCATCCCCCTAAAAGTAATACAAATTACCCCTACAAGTGCCTTTCAGATTTTTCAAGCTCCACCCCCCCACCCACTCCCTCAATACCAAGTTGAGTTATTCAAACAGCTTACGAGTTTCTTTATAAGCTGTCTGGATGGTAGACCCCCAAGTTATTAGTGCTTATACATGTATAGTGAACGAAACATGAAGGGAAATGGTTGAATCTTTACAATTTCAGCATGTTATCGATAAACTTGAGTAATCAGAGTTTGAGATAAATGCAAGGGCAGATTTCATGGAATTCTTAGAGGGCTACCATGCATGTATAATTATGGCCCTAGGAAGAGTGGGGGTATGAAAAATAAAACCTGCCCCAAAATTAACATTTCAGACCCACACTCAAAAATGTACAGCTGATAATACAGTACACAGCAGAGAACATTTACCTTTCCTGTCCAGCGCACTCCTTTCCAGATGCAGAAGTAGCAGACGATCCATGCGATGAGGAGTGTGAGAGCCAGGTGCCACCGGATGTTTCCGGGGTCATCCACACCAGTCGAGATCTGAAGCGCATTACGTCTGCAATACAAATACACAGCACAGACTAGACAGAGCTATAGCAACATGAAAATTATGATGAATATGTATATTCTCACTAACAATTTTAGCAAAAAAATGTCAAAATGATAAATGAAAAATTTTGCAAAATTCCATTCGCTATAAATGAGTGCAAATTGCAAAAGTTCTGTCATAATACATAAATAACTTTGATTGTTTTTAACAAAACCTTTGTATATCAAATTTATCAATGAAAATCACTAATCATGAAATGAAACTGTCAGAAATATAGAAGATGCTTTCAAGATGAAGAATGAGTTGAAGGGATTTTCACAAGAAATATCATAGTTCACATTATATGTTACCGTACATGATAATTTCAATGTATTATATGGTGAAAAAAAAACACATATAAATAAGTCATCAAAAATGATTACTCTCTAAAACTTAACAATATTGCAGGAAAAATCCTCCCATAAAATATTTGAAGGGAAATTAGTGATACTTCAAGATAATGATAAGTTGTGATTTGTGATGACAAGATATTTTGAGAAAGAATTGACTCAAACCTACGATAAAAACTTTGAATGCAGTCATGAAATGATACAAGCCTCAGACGCCCTAAATTCTTTCAAGGTTGATAAGTAATATATACTGATATACAGAAAAAAAACATGGACTCAATCTACTTTCAAAGTTCTTTGATAAGCAATGTGAAATGATATATGTCAACTGGTCTAACTAAATTGATCTCACAAGTTCTCTAAGTATATAATGATAGAAAAAAATGGTTTTAAACCTATTCTACAAGATTGTGGAACTTGATAATTCTATAGCAACAAATAGTTCTGATCAATCATTAAAATTCACACAACATAACTGTTAATTTGAAAAAGCTTTCGAATGCCCATGTGCTCTGATGAAAATAAGAATACTCGTATCTTAGTTAAATGTTTCTACTTTTAGAAATGTTTCCTACTTATTCTTAGAAAAGTTGGAAGCTAATATTTCATATTGTCCTTTGATCACAGAAGACCTTTTACATGAGCATCAAGATAGGCATGTACATTGTATATTTTATACCACAGTCAAAATACAGAAAATTACTAGCGTCCGCAGCCAATCCAATCAAGCTAATTTTCATATTTGTATTTGAAAAAATGTGCATGCATCAATTTCTTACAGAAATCAAACCTGGGAAATGTCCATATCTCCCTTTCATTGTGTTAAAAGTGTATCTATTGCTTTTTATGGTTAGGTCAGATCATTGAACAAAGTTACATGACTATGTAAAGCCTCGGGCACAACCAGCAGTACTGCCTCTCTATTGCCAAAAACATACAGAGACTCAGTACGTGTCAAGTACGGTGAAATTACGTTTTCTGAAGGCAGTACAGAGAGAGTAGCAGATGTTTGACATATCAAACTTCTACTACTGTGTCTGTAATACTTAAAAAACAGTACTTCATCAGTACTGTCACCTGAAAATGCTGTATTGTCAAAATGTCCACACTGTTAGTTGTGCCCGTAGCTTAACCTTTTTTTCTTGTGTGGGATTTTCACAGTAGACAAAAAATCATGGTATCAAACCTACTCCCAGAACTCTTTGACTGGCGACGTGGAGTTGGCAAGACTGATGTTGGCGCACGTGCGCGTTGTGTTCACGGCTAGAGAGACGAGGCCCGACGTCGCTGTGGTCACGGCCTCATCAACATAACTCACATTCTTCGCTGCTATGCACCTGAAATGGGTCGGCTTTCATTATAGCAAGGGAGTTTATTGGTTTCGAGGGTGTACCTAGGTCGGTATGATAATGATCATCATGATCGTAGACATTATATCGTCATTGTCATTGTTGTGGTTGTCGTCGTTATTATCATCATCATGTAATTTCATCTATCGCAGTGTTTGTAACTTATATCTCAGTATTAAGTAATGTTTTAATCCTGATTTTGATGTGTACATGATTATGGCTATGTGTTTGCCTAACAACACCCCTTGCTTTCTATATACACCTTCATCCCTTAAAAGAACTCTCAGTAGTGATAGCTTTAGTGAGAAGGAAAGATCATTCTACTAAAAAAATTGTTTTGTTAAATGTAACAGAGTAGTATAGTAGTACTCCTGGGTCAGCAGGCTACAGATAAAACAACAAGAATAATTATAATAACTGAAAAAACACCTAATTTTCATCATTTCAGATAGCGCCCTAAATGAAAAGCGTAAACTGCACCAGAATTATTGTCCTTTAATGACTGTTTACCAGGATTCCTTTTAACAATTTTGTACTGTACTGTACTTGAGCGAGTTCAAAAGCGATTTTGATATCTGTGATTTCTGACTAAAGTATGTCTCTGATCTCTAATTGCCTTTGTAGGTTCATTAGATACAGGCTATTTGGGACTCAGTCAAACGCAAATGTCCTTAATAGCGGACATAACATGATCAAGAAATTCATTTAAAATACACAAACACTATTACTTTGGTGATCAATCAAATAAAACTATTAATTCATATACAATAGGAAGCATTTTATAACAATTAGGAATAGAAATAATCAGGATGATAACAAAATTAATCCGTAATAAGAAATTAAAAAAAAAAAAATAATGTAAAGTACTGGGCAGGAAAGGAGTTTGAGTCACAAATACTGGGTATGGAAAAATATTTCAGTAGATTTTTTTGTGGTTAATGTTAGGCTCTAAAGACATGTACCATGGCTGATTTTGTTAACAAATAAAAACAATCGTAAAGCAAATATTACAGGAGATAACTAACACAAATTATTAGTATATTAGTACCATACAATAAACAATATCTAATTGTTTAACAAAATTTAAGGTTGTTGAAAGGATAAAAATTAATGACTACCTACCCGTCAAATGATGTGTTAACTACTATATCTACACACATAAAGAATATCAACTAATTGTGCCTTCCTACAATCTATTTGTGCAGAGTAGATATGTACATAAGATGACAATTATTTACCAAATTTTACATACCCAGCTCTGCATACAAATGAATAAATAAAAACATTATGGTAGTTTTATTATTTTAAATAATACATGCTAACATTATTTTGTAGAAATGCATATAAATATCAAATACAAATTCTTAATTAGTAATTACTGATTATGATTGTAAAATGTAGCATTAATAAAATGAATCAAATATCAGTAATGTAACTTCCTTATTGATGATTATCAAAAAGTATCATGCCAATTATCAAAAGGTAAACATAATCATAAAAATAATGTACAACATCAAACTATGCATTAGATAGTAAATTCTGAAGTTCTCTCTGTTTTCATATTATATGGTTTTAATAACTTCTTACAAAAAAGCCTTTCATTTGTCCCTTGGCCATGGTGAGTACAGCAAATATTGGTATGGGGCCACCTCACTAAGGGAGTATTCCTAATTATTGAATTTACTGTATATATTTTCAGAATGTTTGGCAATTCGTTTATTTTCATAAAAGTTGAAACTCATGTAAGTTACGATTTCATGAGCCCAGTTTAAAACAAAATTACCTTTCTCAATTACTCAATTAGCAATATTTTATAAGTACTTTATAGATCACAACGTACAGATACATTAACATTCCTCTAACACAAGCACATCTTTTACATGTCACCTGCCAATTTGATATGTAAAATGACAAATTAAAAAAAAACTACATGTAATACTAGAGGAGATAATCCCCTAAATTGGATTATAACAACATTTTGAAAACATCAGAACTCAGTAGTAAATTACAGATCACCAGAACTGTATTGTATTTGATTAGGAGTACAGTAGAACCTCTGTTTTAGGATCACCTTTGGGACTAGTGTTAGGTGGCCTCCATAGAGAGGTGGTCTCTATAAAGAGGTTCATTTTGGTAGCTTTATGAAGGTTTGGGACCGTGAAAAGTGGTCTTATTCTAGGGGTGGTCTCAATAGATAGGTGGTATTAATTGGAGGTTCTACTGTATTTGAATTATGAGGATGGAAGTGAACCTACCTGTCATACTCTGACAGACAAGTGGGTGTGTTCCACCAGTTGTCACAGGTGGCCCAGGGCAACGTATGGGCGAACGAATTGTAGAGGTAAAACAAGGCCCACGCAAGGATTACGATGTAGTAACAGTTCAGCCACGCAGAAATGATCGCAGCTGCATAACCAACACCTTCAAAAAGAAAGATATGTGGTGCATATTTTCATCATCTTCTATCATGTTCACATATATGTTTGTGTATCATATACTTTGATTAGTAACATCAAATAAAAAACAACAACAAAACAATATTTTATATAAATGCTACAGAACATTCAGTTCAAATAAAAAAATGACCCTTCTTATATTTTCTTAGAGAAGTGACACATTTTCAAAGTTCAAAATCCTTCACAAAGATATACATTCTTGAAACATGCATGAATTCAACTAACCAATAAATATGATTTAAAATTGGTCAGCAAACACCTTGGCCACAGTTAATGATTATATAATTCAAAATAAAATGCAAAATGGTGACGATCCAGAAACATATGGTTGAACGCAATGCAGTGGATTTTTTCTTCTCAAATGTTTGGTGTTACCTACTTGGTTTGTCTTGAAAATAATTGGACAAACTATGACACAAGAACACAAATAAAAATATGTAGCGCACGGTTTTACACGCACCATTTCGCTTTCATACGTTCGCACATTTTCTCGTCTGTGTGTACCACTTTCGATTTGCAACTCGCCTTTTCATGGAGTACTACATTCACATGTCGAACTAATCCACCATAATACCCTAGTGACGTCATCACTCATCGCCGCAGCTCTCGGTACTGATTCTGAGATACTGGATTAATTGGATTTAATTCGTGTGAGGAGTATCACTGTACGGACGCGGATGACCGTGCACTGGGCCCCGTGCAGGTTTGTAATATCAAAATGGTGACGTTATGAACGAGTATGACTTTACATATTTCGTATATTACCCATTTATTTGCATCAGACATAAATTATTTTTATCATGATAAGCAAATATGGCTGCTGCTCACCAAATATCGTATTCCAGAATCTTGTATCCAATGAATACTAGGTTGCGATACCAGTGATGACCGTAATGGCTAAGAAGCAAACTTATGTGATGACCGTATAGTTTTCGGTATGGTAGTGGGAATAGTTAATGCAAACATTGAATGCCAAAACCTGTCCACGAGCACCTCTTGTAAATCACAGTGCATTCATATTAAAAATAAAAATCTAACTTTCCCAAATACATACAATATGCTTTTTAGAAAGTTTCATAATTGCCGACAACATTTGTGGGATACGAGTGGATATTTTCTTACACGTACATATGAACTGCTCTTACTGTAAAAAACGAAAGTGACAATTTCTTACATGTGACAGTATTTTGATAGCTGACTCACCTTTAAATATAGGACACACTTTCCACACACCCAAACCACCCACACTGAGATACTGTCCAATGGCCACCTCCATAAAGAACATGGGGATGCCTGCCAGGAAGAGGGTTAACAGGTACGGAATGAGGAAGGCACCTGCAACACAGAAAACAAATCAGTTCAGGGGTTAATAATAATTGCATAATTATGCCATAGGGCTAAGGCAGAACCAGGTAGTGGGGGCACCGCTCATTCATTCCTGAAAAGACATTTTCATGGGGGTTTTGAGATATCTGTGAGGTTTCGTGCATTAAAAATCAAAA
This sequence comes from Streblospio benedicti, assembly GCA_019095985.1. Lineage (NCBI taxonomy): Eukaryota > Metazoa > Annelida > Polychaeta > Spionida > Spionidae > Streblospio > Streblospio benedicti. The sequence continues at coordinate 32,381,715 of CM032663.1, read as the reverse complement.
CCACAGTATAAGAAGTAAACACACTTGAGGTCAATAGATCGTGACATCATGTGACCTGTTACAACTAGGACGTTGTATATCATCTTAAACGTGTGAAGGTAGAGTAAGAGATTCCTGAATATTTGTTTAAAAATATTTTTATTCTAATACAAATATAAGATGATAAAATATACAATTATACAATTTGCTCTGGTAAACCTTCTAAATGGCAAATTATTGATGAAGGAATGAGAGTCCTGAATATTGATGCTGAATATGTTATGATATTGTGGCCATTTTTTGTGAGTTTGAAAAGGTAGAATCACACATTTCCGCCATGCATTCTCAATCATCTTATTTGTGGCTATTTTGAGTTTTGGGATGGCAAGAGTATACAGTGATGTCACAACTTGCATTTGATGTTTTTTTTTAAAAACACATGGCCAAATAAAGAACGAGCCAAATTTATAAAAAAACATGTCATCAAGTGCACAATTAGCTTGTAAAAATTCCCTCGCAGAAAGTTATTTTCACACCACAGAATAAAAAAAAGCTGAGCACTAAAAGCAGTAAAAAACACAGAATAATTTTGTATTTTAACTAATTTATATTGATGTTCTCCAAAGGGGGCCATCTTGAAAAATGGCAACCATCTTGGAAAGTATCAAAACTAAATTCAGCATGTTACAAAATAATGAATTCCAATAGAAAAGTCCTAACAACTACAATGTAATTTCATATCTAATTGGATTAATCAATATTTTGAAGTCAATATGGCGGCCATCTTGAAAAATGGCAGCCATCCTTTATCTATCTTGGATTTTCAACTGACTCCACTGATAAAAATCCCAAATATGCCCTTGAGAGTCAATGTGTCAGTTTTGGTGCTTGTATCACCATTTGCACGATTCCATGAAAATATTGCCTGTTATCTGGCGTGCAGAGTGCGAATTCACGGATGAGCATTCGCGACTGTCTGACTGGGGCGAAAGCGCGCCCCTGAATTCGCGCTGTGCCTGGCCACGAATTTAATACCCCATGGAGAAAATAACACCTCTTACTCTAAAAAAACATGTAAAACAGCCAAAAGTCAGACAAATGTGCAGTTCCATTATAAAACTAATCTCGACATTAACGGGGAAATCAAAGTTTCTATTCATCATCTTTGATCATTTAAAAGTGCTTTAGCATCGCTGGAACTGAGTGTGTGATTGACAGTTACTGATGATCACGTGGTTCGGCTGATTTAACATCCCGCCCCCTACACGTGGTTTCTCAGTTAGACGCCGTGAACGGTTCAACAGGTCAGTAAAAATGCAATAATCACGTGCCTGCACACCATGATGTAGATTTTAATGATCCTTTTGTTTGTTTATGAAGATATTTAAAAAATATTAATGTAATGTTGCTAAGAGTTTAACATTTTTTATGAATGTAATCATATACTGAGCAGTTAGATGTGCAGGTCATTGCCTAAAACCACAAGACCTATAATAGGTTGCCACAGTGTTAGCTAGAGTTGCTCTATGTAATGCTAACAAAATTGCTAAACCATGCCCCAGACCTTAATCAACGGAGAACACATTTCCCAACACCCCAACACCCTTTTAACCAAACCACAACAATATATGATGTAAATAGCATGCCTTCACAGCACGAAACAACCAACAACATTCCACCACTAATTCATACGAATTACAACAAGCGTAAACAAGACACAGACAGGCATCATCATAACCACAGACAACAAACAAGTAGCCTGTAAACAGTTCAATGCCGTCTGCTCTAAATAATTGCGAAATGGCGGCCAGGGCTCAAAGCAAGCACCCACTGGTGGCACGGAATGCATTGGCCAAATAAACCACACGCATTTGTAAATAAGAGAGAGTGTTCCTGGAGGTCTTGTAAAACAGACAGGCTGCGTGTTTTGTGAGGCCAGGTGACACACTGACTGGTGCTGGACGCTGTGAGGGAGAGAGCTCATCCAGGCACCCGTAACTCCCGGATGGGGGTTGTAAAACGGGAGGGCCTCTCGATTAGGACCATTCTGGAGAGTGCTTTCAACAGATCTAAATGAATAAGTGGTTTCTTTTGGTGGTTTGCGGTGTTCTGTAATAGTTGGATGTTCTTTCTAGTGCACTGAAATATAAATTATGTGACTGAGACATTAATGCTTGCGTATGCAGGGCAATGTAGACGATATAAGAAAAACTGCCAATTACTTCTAGAGTTTGGTTTATACAATTGATCAACAGTTGTACAACTATTTAAAGATAATCGTTTGTTTGCCCTTCTAGAGTTTATGCAAGATATTAGTCAACGGCGACGTTCTCAACATTTACTTCATCTCAGCAGTTCTTTCTCTAGCGTTCTTGAAGTTCTAGACAAGTTCCTGTCACTGTACCAAAATCCTACGGCAAAAATAATACAGCTCCTGATCATCAGATGTGATATCCGGCGCCTTTGCCCGTCATCGCCGAACGATAGCTTCCAGCCTACAGAAAAACCATCCTGCTGATACCTCCCGAGGGCTGGCCTCGAGTAGTCTCAATAGAGCGGTGGTCTGTCTGGGGGTGTGAGCCTGCTGATTATACGTGCCTGTAGGGAATGGTCTTATCATGAAGGTGGTCTGTTTACAGAGGTGCCACTAACTGGAATCCGTACTGTACTCTGTGAGGTGATAGAGGCCCCTCGTCAGTGACCTTGTTGCACTGAGATCCAGGTGGTGTGGAGCTCTGCAACCGTGACAATGTGAGGATAGCAGTGCTCAGCTTTGATTTGGATGTTGAGGTGGAAGTGAATTTCGGTTAAGTCGTTGATTAGCTTTGATTTTTAGATTTCTATTTATACACATGTTGTTTGTTGCTGTTGTCGTTTGTTGTTGTTGTTGTTGTTGTTGTTGTTGTTGTTGTTTTTGTTGGTGTTGTTGTTGTTGTTGTTGCTGCTGCTGCTGCTGCTGTTGCTGCTTCAACATAAAATTGTTTGTATTTTTTTCTGTAAATTTAGCCTAAGTCTGTTCTAACAACTCTATAAATACGGTATCTACATAAAAACGTCATCTTTAAAAAATTACACAATGCAATTAGAGGTTCTGTATTAACATGTATAAAATATATGAAATAACCTACATTTAATGTTATAAATACTCAGTAGACTAGTGCACAATTGATGCATGCATATGTTCCGTAGACCAGACGTCTAAATATGAATAAAATAGCAGAACTCTTTTTTTAGCCTTCTTATTACAGTTGATAACAGAGCCATTAGTCCAGGCCGTTGAGCATTACACGCTGACGCCCTGACCATGCATTGTTAAGAAATTCCCAACAATACCCTGCTATTATATGTGTTTGCACCATCAGCTATCAGACGGCATTTTACAAGGGGGTAAGTGTGGATGCACACAGGTTAAAATATACATACACAAATTGCATACAATGGCGACGAAGCCAGGCAGAAAGCTTTTCATTTGCCACAATTGAAAGGTATTTAGATGTTGCTGGCATGTTAGCAGGATGGTGGGAGGATGGGGTGAATGAAGAGGAGCATGAAATGAAATTACATATCAAAATAACTGACAGTTAACCTTTATAGATAGTGGTAGGAAGTTTTGCATATGATTAGCTGTGTATGATGCCTATCTACTATATAAAGTGTCTATTACGGAACACAAATTGCAAACTGTAATGTGTTTGCACTGTGGAATGGCAATGCCATACGCGTATATACAGGAAATATTTATAGAATTGTCAAGATCCCATCATTGTCATTAGGAAACACCAATAAAACCTGAAATAAACTTGCTCTAGATGTGCGAGGCATAGAACTATAGCCTGCCAAGTATGATGAGGGTGATTATAAACCATTGTGTGTAACGACAATCATTCAGAGTATCTTGATTTACTGCATTGCATTTGGCATTTATATATCTTTGACAAAAGAAATTTGATTAATGACCTAGGCAGTCTTTTAACTCATTTACTCATTAAGTTAGTTAAGTTGTATTACCTAATTGCTTCTTGTGAAGTTATAGATGTGTACACAACTTCTGGTACTACAGTACAACCCAAAATTAAGACCGCCCTTCTATGATAAGACCATCTTTCGCAGCCTCCAAGCGACCAATGTGAACCTCTGTAAAGAGACCACCTCAATCTAGAGACCACTGGAGGCTAACCGTCATTGATCCCAACAGGCAGGTTCTGCTGTACCTCAAACCCCTGATAGTACGTCCAAATTGATCGTATGTATGAGAGATCAGAACTTTTCAGTACAAAATTACGCATACTTCCTTCTCCACCCTCTACAGGCCCGTAACCAGAACTTAAAAAGTGAGGAGGCGAATTTTTACTCATTTCAGGTCAGCATCGCTGTCAGCGCTCATGAAATATGAAGTAAAATTATGTTTTCATACAAAATGAATACCTTTTAAACATAAAAATAAATACATGTGCTAATACATGGGGAAAATATAATGTCCACACTAAACACAATGATTCAATCACAGGGTGCATCATGTTTAAAATAATTAGAATATAAAAACCATTATCAACAGTTGTTTTATAATATATATGTGTTTCCCAGTGCTTGGCGGTGCATTTTCACATTTCTCTCTCTCTCTCTCACACATCTTTTTAGCAAGCATATTTCTACCATTGATAGATATAGCTGAAGACAGGTTTTACAACCCCAAGCTTCCATTTGACTATATCAAGTGGCCCTGGCGGGACTCGAACTTACGACCCTAAGGTTGTGAGACCAGAATGATACCATCATCCCAAGCAGCGAGAGTTTTTTTTATATACAACAATGATTTAATGTAGTTATGATTAAATTGAAAAGTAGCAGTACTAGATCTAGTACTTGAAACCTCAGCTTGAGTCATGCTGTTTTATTCGTGGTTTAATTGTGTTTAACACAATCTATGGTATGAGTAAAATTCACATCTAAGGAACACTAATTTGACTCTTCAGTGCAAGACAGAAGGATGAAGAAACTCATAGTTGAGATGTTCCGCCGCTGGGAAGCCTCATAGCGCGAGCTCCAGTTGGCTGCTGCTTGTGACCCCCCCCCCCATATAGTGCCCTCGAGGGAGAAGTCTCCAGTGTCCACTACCCGGCAGCCGTGCAGATGATGATTGATGGCAGGTAACACATCATGTATACCATGTACAGCTTTCTTATTGCGGGGTGTTTTGTAATTGTGATTGTTTTCATCAATACACGGATTCTTTATGCGGGTGGAGTGTCAATAGTTATCATTGAGAATTTAGTAGCTCGATGGATTTTGTTATTAAAGCGTTTGGCTTAATCTTAGTATCAAAATCAGTGTGATACATGTGTTGATGGTCGAATGGATAGATAGATCTACATAAGACTGACCGGTTAGGGATGAGTTGCATGACTTTGATCAATGCCCAGTAATGTAGTACTGAGATGCGACCCATGGCCTTCTAGTCTTGTGTTCATTTGCCAAGGCTACTTAGCAACAAAAGCTCACTTGTGATTTGCAATACATGTATATAAATTTGAATACTACTAATAGCTATTTGTATATATTAATTTATCATTTATTTAATTAACTTTTCAGGTGATGCTTCAAATCAATGGAAGCCTCTACTTGAATTGACAAAGATGACAAAGCCATCGTACCTGCACAGAAGAATTCAAAAAATTCAATTGGCAGATTCAAGAATGCAATGAGACGATTGTTGAGATAGAAGTAAATAAGAACCTAGCAAAGTATAACTCTGCGTACCAGTGGTGTTCATCTGATGTTCAGCCCAAGCCAGAGTACAGATGATTTGCTTTTTGAGTTTAATGTACAAATATTCTTTGTAAAACATATGTATGATTCATAGTCCTGTGTCTATTTGTAAAACAGATGTATTAATTTGATACCATTTGAATAATTATAGTTTTTTTATTTGCTTTGCGTTGTTTGGAATGATTTTAAATGCATTTCATAATTTCAGTAATATCTATGATACACACCTGTTTTATTTTGTGATAGTGATATTATTATCTGATATGACTATACCAGGATTGTTTTATCTGAACTTGTATAACTTGGCTGTGATTATAATCAATGCATTATTATTAAATAATATTGTTGAAATCATTTGTTCATTTCATATCTTTTCAAATAGTAAATTATGTGAAATGATCTTGCGTAGGGAGAAGTGTTTCTGTTTATATGTATGAAGCGCAATATGTAAACATACAATCCTTTCATCATATTCACTTATTTTATCCGTAGTGAACCAATAAAATTTCTTTAAAAAATCAATGTTGATCAGCAGTATTATCCACATTTCATTTTTGTAATTCTAAGAATGCCAAAAAATAGAACCCACGGATTTTATGCTCAACTCACATCACAATTCAACCTCCCCAAGATATATTTGACCATCCAAGTGACATTTTAAATCTATGCTGAGTCGAGAGAAAACTTGTCACTGATACCGTATTTGTTGGTTATTTGCGCACCTGCCCATTAAGGATATACCCTGTTTACACAGTGATAAAAGAAAAAAAAATGTATGAAACGGTAAGCATTTTCGGGGTGCGCTTATCAGACGTCTCTTGTGTTTTATTTTTGGTTGACATTTGTTTTTTGTAATCACACTGTGCGCTTATTAGAACGAATACGGTATATAATTAACATATGATCGATGCTCATGAACAAAAGTGAGGCTACCATTACATTGTTACCACGCAATTACCCCCAACACTGCTTCCACAATCATTAATGGCAATGATCACTTTTATGGTCACTTAACTGCATGTTGACCATGACTTGGTGATGATGCTTGATCAAACACAAAAAGTGCAGTACACAGAGTACTGACAAACAAACACAAGGTCAACGGGAGCCGAAGCGACCACCAAATGGCGCGCAATTGAAATAATTTGACGTTAAGATGGATCTGTAATGACGTGTGTAGGCTGTAAACGTTACATGGCAGTTCAACATCACGATAAGTGGATCATAATTGGTGGGGGAAACTTTCAAACCTTGTTTTATTTTTTTTTACATTTTTATTTTTTGAAATACATCAAAGTTTGTGCAGCGGCAGGTTGCTGTCCGAGATGTCTTACTTTCATGAATTATCCACAATGGTGACGAGGCTTGTCAATATATCACACTTCTTTTATTAGATGATGTCACTATATATATGTACAATTAAAGTACAACTACATTCAAACATTTTGAAACATGTAGACTCCAAGTAAGTAAGTAAGCAAGCAAGCCAGCCAGCCAGCCAAGCCAGCCAGCCAGTCAGTCAGTCAGTCAGTCAGTCAGTCAGTCAGTCAGTCAGTCAGTCAGTCAGTCAGTCAGTCAGTCAGTCAGTCAGTCAGTCAGTCATCGAAGTAAAATTAGATGCAATGGCATTATTAATATGTAGATCTACTAGGTGTAATGTTTACATGTTCAAGTATGCTCTAGGTATGTAGACAATTGTACTAGTTATATACTTCATCATATATAGTATATTTGTCCGGAGGCCGATGATTCTCACGTATAAATACATGCAAAGCCCTGAAACTTGACCTGTCTCTGCTGCAGACACAATGCTATATCAAAATGGTTATTGATATGCAAATGTCAATTTCTTAACCACACATATTTCATCGCATTTTTTGCAACCCTTATTTTTCCCATCTGATTTATGATCAGTTCAGCAGTTGATCCGCCCACGTGCTAGAGGTCTAGAAAACAAGGCCTTGATCGACGTCCCGGCTCTTTGCTATTAGTTATATTTTACTGTGAAGATGTAGACTTAGGAAATGAACAGCTGTAGCAGACGTAAAACAGGAAAAGAATGATGTCCAATTACAAGGTCATGTAAACAGCATGTTACAATACAGCAGCTCATTCATATGTCTTATTATTTGTCCAGACCAACTAGCTGCTACGGTAACTCTAAGAAGTAAATGTAAGTGTTTTTTTTTTATATACATTTTTGTGAGTTATACGAGCTAACTGTTTATTGAGACAGCAATCATCATAAAAAGAAATATACAAATCATATTTATACCTCATTTCAAACCACACGTGACTTGCCAGTATGGCGTGATTTTGAGCTTGCTCGCTAGACGACGATTTACAGGCATTTGATGGAGAAGATTCCCATGAATGGATACATTATAGTATATATGCAAGAAAATTATAGCCTGTTGACCATATTAGGGATAGATACTGAATGCTAAATAGGAACATACGCACGAAGGAAAACTTGATATTGAAACCGTATCATCCCACATCCCTTGGGAAAGATGCTCCCAAGACTAAACATCACGTGACCAAAACAAACAAACCGAGCACGGCATCCCCCGAGGAAACAGTGGTCCACGTGGTCTAGATTATAAGACTATTTGATCGCCGATAAGAGACAGGCTCTTCTAATTACCGGCAGAGATTGAGAATGGGAGACACACGGGCAAAGGTGGTTGACCCCGAGTAATGTAAAACACCATGCAAGTGCAGCTGATCAGAGCCGAAACCCGCTGTTACGACACTGTGAGAGCTGGCGGTGGTGAGTGGCTGATATATCATCATTAGACCTGCATCATCATTGGAATTTTGAACGTGAAGGTCTCTACCCGTGCATTATATCAGGAGGAAAGTAGAGCATGCAGGCCCATACGTTACCAAGGAGAGTGGCACGTTGTTGGTACGTTTGGGGAAGTAACGGCATCACTAGTGTAGAATGTGATTTTAGTCGTTTGTAAGTTATGTGTAATGGTTATATATTCGAGGGTGCGTGCGTGCGTGCGTGCGTGTGTGTGTGTGTGTGTGTGGGGGGGGGGGGGTATTTTTGTGTTTGATGGAGGGGGTAGTTGCAACCGAAGTACCTTCCCCTGTACCAGCCAACATGACCTGGGTAATTGAGTTGCTGTTCACTGTCAGGTTTTCTCCACATCATGCAATCTGACCTTGGATGATAGGATCTGTTTTGCTGGTGCAGATTTGTGCACACGGTGTCTATTACGAACCATGGGCTGTACATAAACACAAATCGTAGCCCAGAGCATCAACACACACACGGTTTGGTGACTGTCACCAAAGTTGTCACAGTTGTATAGTTCACACGACCGAAGGTTCGAGCAATTCAATATTGCTAACAAGCCTTCCAACATTCAACAATATTGCTAACAAGCCTTCAAACAGTCATTAAAATCGCTAACAAGTCTTCGAAATTCAACAATATTGCTAACAAGTCTTCGAATTTCTGAAACCGTTGGTAACAAACTGTAATTGTGCGTGTTGTGATTACTATCAATCATCATAATGATAAACGAAAAACAGAAAACAACCAGTCAAACCAAACAAAACAACACACATATCTAGTTCAGAACTTTTTTCTTCTTTCAGAACCACGCCACCCCCTGGTGCATTCTGATGTGTGCAAGCTGTTGAGATACAATTACGCTAGAAGCTAATCAGATCGCATAGCAAGTACAAACACGTGTCGCGTTGCAGCCTCCTACTCCCGCTCCTTACAGAGGCGACAGAGCCACTGGTACCAGCTGGTTTTGCTTTGTGCAGAACTACCATGTTAACTTAGGGTTAAACTTAACACAAAAAGTAGGCATTGAGTACGAATGACACACGTTATTATGTGTATGTGCCGAGGTTAAGCCAATTAGTAGCTAGCTATTAAATAGTTATATGGCGATTTTACAGGTTCTAATAGGCGTCCTGTACACAGCACACCACAACTGTGCAAAGATTGCACGTGTTGTTTATTATAATTGAACGTACACACGCTCATTGCTAAAACCCGCCTTACACATAAGTGATCCTAGGTGAATGCTTCCAACGCACCTTCACGAATTATGTTAAGTTCTCAACTTGGGCGTATTGTGGCGACATAGAACGTAGTAAAAATGCATGTTGCAACGAGTTGCTGAGACAAACGACCCGTTACGTGTATGGGCGAATGTTTTGCGAGCCATAGACACAGCATAACTAGTTGAAACCAACTTCAACCAAACCGTATATTCGTCTAAACATTTTGAACATCCTCAAAAATTCTTGACGAATTTGTCAGTTCGCAACTGCACGCAGGTGGAATTCGCTAATGTGTAAGGCAGGCTTAATGGTTGGGCAGGATTTGCACATTTCAACATGAGCCCTATATTTGCTAAATTTTCATCTGTTGTGTTTGTTGCAAGTAAAAATTTCTATTCCACCCCATTATAATAACAAATAATGCATCTGGGAAAGGCCATGATAAGAATCATTTTCGGTGGGTTCGACCACTTGTTCAAAGCTAACGCCGTGACTGGTACTCGGACAATAACTTACTACACTTATCACTATCAAGCCAGAACGTCCCCTAGACGTTTTATATACAGTAGGCACAACGGTAATGTTGGTTGGTAGTTTAAACTGATGTGGGATGTAACTGTGTTTGAGTGGTGGATCAGACACATCAACACGTGCGTGTTGTTTACAGTAACGAGATCCGCCTAAATACACTGTTTACTCGCAGCCACCGACGCGAGATGCGCCGCCGCCGCCGCCTCTTTAGGAGCAGCCTCGATTGCAGCCTACTTGGTCCTATGCGGGAAAATCCTGGCAAATCAGTTTTGCCCTTCTACTTTTAATTTCACGTGAATTTATATATAGAGGAATATAAATGAATATGTTTTATTCATTCTTGTGCATGTATTCATAACCAGGTGGCCTGAACATATTATGTTTCTCTTTGAATATATTTACGTGATTTGGAAATCTATTATAGCATACATATGCCTACACGTCCAGAGGTGTGTGGTTTTTCATATCATAAACGTGCAATTCTGATGGCTTTCTGAACACCATATAGTCTACAGTATTAAAAACGAAGAGGAGAAAAATCAAGCTTATCCATGGGATGAGTACCCTGAGGAAAATAAGCTTGTTCTATCTAAAATTATTTACCAGTCTTATTCTTATTGTAAAAAGAAGAAGAATGAAGCCTGTTTGCATAGGGCTGACTCAGAATGGTCGTCCATAGCACAAATAACCCAAATCCCAACCCGCCGGACAACAAACATACCCGCGTCCCCCACAACATATCGGGTAACGATCCGAGCCCCCGATTGTAACAAGACCGCAGCACAGGCGTGAAGGTTCTGCAAGGCAGCAGCCGGCTCTCGTGGGAAGCGACCAGCACCCGCCCCAGGCCACCAGGTGGCTCCCATTTGCACCACGACACGTTTTCACGCTCACACCGTGAAATCTAGCCGTCTGCTGGTTGTAGTATTGTGTGTTTGTGTCTGTATATGACTACGGCCAGAAATAGATGATATTTCAGGTTACTAGATCTACTACGCACAGGGAGAATGATAAATATACGGTGTCCAGAAATACATAGGGTGCAGGCAGTGTTGTGCACACACAAGGGGAATTAGCAACACATGGGATGTTGATGTAGTTGTTATAATTGTTGAGTGTTGAGTGATTTATAACAATATATTCATTAAACTAAGTTGCATTATGAGATGTTGATATAATAGAATTGGTTACCGCCCCAATTCGTTTAAACGAATAACTGTTATAACTTTTTATACCAGTTTGTTTTTATGGTATTTCACAAACGCACTTTTTGTATATAAATGCTTTAGTCTCACAGCATTCGGATTTTAACTCGCTAAATAAATTTTAAGGTAAAAAAGTCTACTTTTGTTTATGATTTTATCCGGTGATATACCACTGTGTGATATTTAACAGATATATTTTATACCGCACCAGTTAATGACAATTATGTTTGACAAAATGCCCATATAATGTGAAACCAAAGACTTCGAAGGCAGGTTCCACAAAGTCATCGTCATTTCATATGCGTATCTTGCTTAAAGCATTGGTATTGTAGGCTAGTAGAAACAGCAATGTTTTTTATGCATGTAATACTAGCATTTAGGGAGCTTTAGAAATAAAAAAAACCAAACAGCAGTGACATAACAGCGTCAACAGCAATGAACTGTAATCATAATGTTTAACACCGTTACTGTTAATAATGCAAATTGTATGTAAGATGTGGCAAAATCATATAAACACGAGATAAATGGCAATCACACGTCCTGGTATGTTCAGCACATTCTTCAATAGGCTCTTTCAAAATAATGACTGTTGAAATTCGACTGTATGTTTGAGACAAGGAAATAAATTGGTGCTGGTATAGCTAGTACAAAACTTAACAAGTATGTAGGTAAAGATTAGTTCCACTATGGAATCTTACATGTGTAAGTTAATCAAATTATATATAAAGTGTGAATACATAGAGATGTTTTCTTATTGTTTATTGAAATGCAATAAATCAATTTTATCCATCAGTACAAACGCTCTTGCATGTTCACTAGCGTGGTATGATGCACCACAGGGCCTATACCGCCATCTACATGTATCATATAATTATAGTTTGGATACATGTTGATTAAAATTCAAAATTATTATTCATATTTATACTTGGTATAATGAACATTAAAATATGTGTGATAGGTAAGCTACTCTATTCCAAAGGAAATTTACACTCGACGAATGATGAGAGCGTCAGTAATGGGCACCAAATGAAACATGGTTACAGGTCAACGAGGAAATAGCCATCTACTGCTTCTGGTCAGATCGCTCAATTATTTTATGGAGGATTCATATGTCGCCAAAACGATAATATGCTTTGTTTGGACTCCATTCTAAGATGCACAAGTAACCTTCTTGGAGAGCACTTATAGTATTGAACAGCAATTGTCAATAACTGGGGCACCATAACTAGACCTATACGTATATTAGCTATGCGCTACACATAACAGTGTGTGAATACTATCAATGTCATTTTACATCAATTTTTGTCAGATTTAAAAGAAAATGTCTGGCACCAGGAACTTTAATCTTACTTAAAATGATGGCCGAACACGAATAAAATGAGTTGCAAATGTACGCTATATCATCTCATCTTTCAAGTCCGAATAAACCGTGTATATATTTGATTTGTCTAAATTCACTTTTCAAAACATTCATGCAAGTTACTCAAAGTATAAATAAAACAGACACCCACCTCCACCATTTCTATAACAAAGGTATGGAAAACGCCAAACATTGCCCAAGCCAATGGAATATCCAATGCACGATAGCAAGAAGTCCGCCTTTCCTGACCAATGTTCTCTTTTAGGAATCTCCTCCTCTTTGGAAGAAGTTACTCCATTTTGAACTGCATTGTCATCCCCCCTCAGCGGGGTCATCTCCCCCGAGGGGCCGTTACTTAACGCAGGCTTCTCATCCATGTTCAGCTATCACCAATCTTATCCCAACTATTATCACAAACCCTATTTTCACTTGCTAGATGCTAACTGCGAGCCACCACTTTGGTGTAGGCCCTCTTCCCAAGCATACGATATTCCTATAGGCTTTTGCTTATTAGCAAACTGCATCAACGGTTCTTATTTCACGCACCATTTTGATTCATACATTCAAAGCCACAAACAATATATAACCAAACCTTTTTTCTATATTTATTGCCACACATATAAAACCATTGAAATTTATTTGATAATCCGAGTAATTGTGCTTTTGAGATCCACTCACAGCATCACGCTATTTTCATGCAACAACGAAAATGATCTCCTTTTTTTTCTCTCCCTCTCGCTCATAAAATACACATGTTCATATGCTGCTAAACTATTGTGAATGGTGACAAATTTATCACGAGTATAAGGGCTCTCCCCTAGTGAACTTTTGCTGCTATTCCGCGAGCCCACAATGGAATCAGTGCAGGATGAAATAGACCTAAAATGATGTTGTAATTAAGTATCCATGTCGTTAAAAACGGGACAATTGCGTTTGGCTGCCAATTTGCGTGCTTCACTTTACGCGGGAACTAGTTAGTTGTGTCTTATAAACTTGTTGGCTAAAAAGTGCGACGGGAAACCGCGTGACCCGAACGTAAAATCACGTCTGTTTTGTACACTGACTGGAGAGCGTGTGTGAGACGCTTCTCTCGGTGAGTTCTCAATAAGTTGAGTTGAAAGACGTGATGGGATAATCGACATTACAGACGACATGAGTTCGCACAAAGCGTGGCAAAATGGCACAAAACGGAGGCAAAGTAACGCGATTTGCAAGCAACCGTGTATAAACTGACGCTATAAAGTTTATAGTGTCTGTTAAAGTATATGTTATAAACATGCACTTGCATGCGGCCGTTCACTCTTAGGACAGCAAGTTACCAAGTATTTTTTTAACATTAGAAACATGATTTTTTTTTAAAAGAAAGAATGAATAGTTTTAATTACTTGATTACTATGGTAAATGGTTCGAATATGGAGAGGATAGCCCTATGCTAAAACCATTATCAAGCTGTATTTTTAGGTTGAACATTAATTCAACAA
>CM032663.1:32211241-32348313 GCA_019095985.1 Streblospio benedicti | reverse complement strand
ATTAACACGTTCATTAACATTGTCTAGGTTTTTTATGGTAGTTAACAGGGCTTCGTCATTATTCTTGACGTGCAAAAGTATGTTATTTACTTTGGCAGCCGTAGTGTTGTACATATTTTTTAATGAAGTTGTACAGGGATTTGTGGTTTTTGTCGAGTATGTGGGCCTTCTTGCTGATATGTAGAATTTGTTGTTGTAGCTTTTTTCATGTCTTGATTTTGTGCCGTACCAAATAACGTACGTTAGGACGCCCCTAGAGGAAGAAGTGCTCTTTTGTCTTGCCCGTCGTGTATAACGAATTGAGATTGCACTTCCTCGTATGACCTCATCAAACGTGCAGTGGTCATCTTTAAATTGTTAAGTTGTGCAATTTCAAGATTAGTTGAGTTAAGAATATATAGACAAACGTGTTGAATCGACCCTTTCATGGTGCATTCTATGTTAATGTTTCCACTTTTATATATGTGCATTGCCATGGATTGTAGTTGAGGTAATTGGATTAGAAAAGTGGCGTCATAGAAATCTGTGGCTCTCTTCACTGCGTATTTCTCGTGGGCAAACAACAGACCTACGCTAGCTTTATAGGTGAAATCTGTAGTTAAACACTCGGTCGAGTGTATGTGTGAAGTCAGCACTGCTAATCCCATCCAGATGTATCTCAGCAGGGGTACGGATGGTCGATTTCCCGATGATGAGGTGATTATGGGCGATAACGTGGCAATGATCCGAGCTCGCCGGCCGTGGAGATAATGACTTGAGATTAGCGTCAAGGTGCTGATAACTGATTTTGGGTTAGACTGTGAGCAGACCGCCCGTGATTTGATGGATAGGCGACCGCGTGGGTCGTGTTGGTTTGATGATTTGAATGTTTGAGAATTGAGTTGTTTATTGAGTGATTATTAAGTGGAAGAAGCTTTGATAAAATTATTCTCATAAACAACCTCTTCATAGCTGAACAGACTCACCCTGCAGAATGTGTCATTATAACATTAATCAATTTATCCTTAAACCAAGTTCATGTCCCTAGTATTATCATCTTCGGTGAAAATAGCAAATAATTTGATATTTATATCAATATATAAAATATATATATTTGTACATAACGTTCTCCACGTTACGAAATGAGTTTGATCTACTACAGTCATGGCAAGACTTTCTAGTATCAGTCAGCATGAAACACAAATATGAAAGTATACTTCTTAAACTTTTCAAATACACTTAAATCTGTACATGAATAATAGAACACTATTAAATGATAATTATAAAAATATGTTTTGCCTAGTAGTTTGTTTTCCTTAAAAAAAACTCCCAATAGTCATTGAATAGTAGCATGATGAGATCTGTCTTGTATTCTAAGGAGTGTCAAATTCCCTTCCTTGACTTAGCAACATACTTTAACACGTTCATGTCAGGAATCTTGGTCCAATGCTCTAAAGTCAACTAGATAACATATGACAGTCTGGGATTAAAAATAAATTGATTAGGTGATGTGCTCTGACAGTTTTGATTTTAAATAAAATTGGATATGTTTATCAAAAGTGAAAATGATTTCCCCCTTTGCAACTAACCCTGTAAGAAGAAAAATATATATATCAGTTAACATTGTGAATAGGTTATATTTGGACCCAATAAATAACTTTAAAATTTTAGTGTTGTCTGTAATACATGAGCATTATTGTGACTAATAAATGTAGTCATTACACAGATATAGACACATTTGAAGAGGTTTATATACATTTATTCCTAGAATTTAATATACAATGTACTCTTATTATGGAGCACTAGCAGACCTTGAGAACCTGAGAATACACTATATATATGTATTTTCAACATATTTTCAAGACAGAAAATATCATGAGATTCCATTTCCCACTATTCTTTTTCTTTTTTTATTAATTATCAATTTCCTATTAAAAATCCTTTCACATGCATTCCCAAACTTAGCTAAATACACATACATAAACTATTTTTTACTTTCTTCATCTAGTTAGTTTTCAATCCCAAGACTACTACCAAAATGTTAATCTACATATAGATCTACATCTTATTTACATACAATCGAAAATACATAATGTCAATAAGAGGTAAGTCCAGGTTTGCTGTAATTTTCCCCAGTTTATCAGGAAGTCCATCGTTGGTTTTCACGGCTTGATCACTCACACTGCCTTTGCAAGTTCTTGTTCATATACTCACGGCCTACCGTATATACTGCGTATATATAGGCCATGAGATATGACGTTGCAGGAAGTCACCATCAGCTGTTAATGTGAATACAAAAATAAATATATTGATGAAACATCTTGAAGGATATATGAGCCTGTTCAATTATTAATATCGTTTTCATACATTCTATTAAGCCTTCTATAATAAGTTAGTATTTGTATAGGTTAATTTTGATAAACAATATTATTCATGTTTTAGAGTCTTGAGATGAATAAGGTTTAACATTTCAAAAATATTTCGAATTTTAGCTTTCGATTTTTTTTCTTTCGATGGCCAGCTTTTACTTTCTTTGTAAAAGATATTTAAAGATACTTACTTGAAATTCAGCTTCTTATTAAACGTAATGTACCAGTAATCCTATCCACCCCAGTCTACAGTGAAGTAACTGTAAATGAATTATCAAAATTAAGACATAACAAAGTTTTAGGACAAGTATACCAGTTACAATATTGTATTGGCAAAGGTCTTTATTTCCCAAATATAGACTTAGGGAGTGTTCATAAAGTACTGAGGGTGGGTGGGTGGGGAGGGCTGCAGAGGACCAGAAAGGTTTCAACCTTCAAATTTGGAAAATTACTGACCCTCCCTCACCCCTGCCCAGGACTTTATGAACACTTCCCTAATTAAATTACTATTTCTTTGGTCATGGTGATTGTACTCGCAGACTCTATTTTATCTTGTTATACTGTAGATGTTTAATGTTATAGCAAAAGCACAACAAAGTTATGTTTATAAACGTTAGTGTGGATTGCCTTGTGCTGAAATGTAACAATGTAGCATTTATTTTAAACCAATGAGAGCATAGATCTTCATATAAAAATTGGTGGTAATTGAAAATGCATCGTATGAAATATTTTTGTAAATATTGGATATATATGGATTCATTAAGCTTATCAATTCTAAACCGAGTAGGAATTGACAGGTCGAAAGACAATCACACAGGCTATCTGTTTGAATTGGTAATTCCATATAGAAATTCAACAAGCATCTTGTGGCAGTTTGACGAGCCAAAATTAAGAAATCAAAAGTTGGAAGTCTGCTACGCATTGGATACGATTCGGTGTAGCATTCTAATGTGTATTTTTGTACGATTTGTGCTTTTTGTATAGCCATGAGCAATGATATTATTGTACGATGATGGGAAGTGACAAAATTACACCTTTCATAATGATATCGCCAACCTGCCATTTTGAATCGGGAGAACCGATGGTCCATGATTGTTTGAGAAAAAAATAGGCAAATCAAGCCATAGATCTAATCCTGTAATTACGTGTTAAAAATTAGAAACACAATGCGATTCAGAATACACATGTCCATTTATGCAAATAAATTATCATTTATGGAAGCCTCAGAAAAGTTATTGTCTTGAAACTAAATATTATACTGTCATAGCAGCTTTGTTGGTAAAACATATGAATGTAAAAATGTAAGAATATCCGGTATTTCGGCAGTATTATAAAGTTTTATTTTAATCAAATCATGTACACTAGGTACTATTCAAATGAATCTGAATCTGTTTACAATTTTTCCACTTTTATCCTCTACATATGGTATTGGAAACCATACTTAGAATACTTACTTTCACATCCAATTGTTTTACGGTTCAATTCTGTGAATATACAAGTGTAGTGAGCCAGCACTGTGACTAATTGGGTACATATCCATCAAGAGGGGCATTTCAATAACTGCAGCTAAAATAAATAGCAATCAATTCACATTAAAATGACAACAGACATTTTTCAGAATACACTTTTTGACAAAAATATATAGCAGGTTAGAGTATGTACATCTAAATCAATCAAGATGTATGTTTTACTGACAGAGAAATATAGCAGTTTGAGGAGACTACATATATGTTATATTTAATTCAGATTTATTATTTTTCTTTTTACAAATAGCAATTATAAATAAGAATATTTGGAGGTCCATGTACCAACACCACGTGGCCTCCCTCTGCTATAATCATCAAAGTTGATGGCTGCAGAGTATCCATACAAACAAACAAACAAAGTTCTTGTACATACCCAGTCGTACAGAATGGCCAGAAACTTACCTTTGACAGGTTTTGTAATGAAATTTAGTTCTATTGAAATTAGATATTATTATCCACTCAGTTACAGAAAAGTTTGTGTCTTTATTTCCCATTTTAACACTGCATGGTGGTAATATATAAGTGCTATATTTACACCATTATAACAGCATACTGTAGATGGTTTACTGATACATATTGATTTTATTGTCTGTGGTTATTGACTGTGGTGTACTAGTATATATATTAATAGGTCTGAATACTATGTATGTAGCGCACCTGCCAAACGTAATAGTTTACTAGTCTAGTCTAATGATATTATGATTTTTGTCAGCCATATATGAGAGAAATATTCCGACATTAAGTTAGTCTATTTAGCATTTTATTTTCTCACCTTTCGTGCGTATCCTTGTCAGTTTACATGCTTTTTTTGATGAAGTGATCTTGCACTTGAAAACTGTCCCAGTTTTATACACGATTTGGCAATGCAACTGAAGTCAATCACATACACCTTCTTCATTGCAGTTATCTTTAGGCTTTTATTGTCATTCGTGCATTTTTCCATGTTCATATTCAAATGCTAACTAGCAGTATGTTCTTATTTTAACCATTTGGTTTCATGCGTAACTTTGCGCCAACTGAAAACATGGCGCAGATTTGGGTACTGTTTTCAGACGTAAGTCTAGACTTGCGTGTGCGCAAGACGTTTCAGAATACCACTATAGTCCGGGTGCAGGGGGGGTCAACCCGGCTTTTGTTTGATAGAGTTTTTTTCTCTTCAGATTATCTTCCTATAGGGTCCCAGTTAACATTTCCAGGTGGGTGTGGAATTCTCACCCTTGGGCAACTCTCAGGATTCAAGATGGCGGCCAAAATGGCCGCCTTTTTACAATTTTGTTAGTAAACACATGGGTTGAAGCCAATAATTAGTTCTTAAAAAGTATTTTTAAGGAGTCACTTGTTCATTAAAACATTTCATAACAGTTAAAATGTGAGATAAGCTTTTTTAAAAATTCAAAATGGCTGCCATATATTCCATAAAAAGACAAAAAAAGTCAAAAAGCATGTTCGAAGACACTTCTTTCAACAAATAATCCAATCAAATCAGATATTCACTGACATAAGAGGTATGTATATACATTGCAACTTTGAGTTGCAAAAGAGAATTTAAACTGACAAATTTTGAGCATGTTTAAACCATAAAACCTCTACTTTCTCTATCAAACCTTCAAAGTTAACCAAACTAATATATGACAGCAATATTCTACTAAACCAATATTTATGTGAAACACATACTACATATCAAATATTCTGAAAAGTGCAAGTCACAATTGCACATGCCATTAGTTATTTTCATCATTATCACTATTTTCATCATCCATTGTACCGTTCCAACATTGACCATCACTATGGCATTCACAAAACATTGTGCACGCGATTCCTGCCTTTCTGCAGCTACACCTACGGGTACCACAAGGTATTCCTCCCTTGCAAGTACATTTAATCAATTTCAACAGCTTCTGGGGTGCTAACTGAGTTCCTGCAGGAACAGTAGTTGCAGTAAGTGAGTCTGTATGTATGTCCTTGCTCCAACCAAAATCTGTAGGATTAAGATTAGGTGGGTCCAGATCAAGAGCACATTTCCAGATTGCAACCAGCAGATGTGCACGAGCAACATTCTCTTTGATTGCTTCAGTTGTGGGGGTAATGATTGAAGCTTAGGAGCACTAGCTGTACTTCGACTAACTTTAGATGACCACATTTTAACCCGTGCATCAGTCATGGACGTACAGGAATATTGCTTGTATCAAGCCAACATGAAGGATGTGCACTGTGGGTATACATCTAAATATCAATTGCCCTTTGTGTTTCTGATTCTAGGGGAAACTTCTCATAAATGGGGCAGTTGGCGGCTGAGTCATTTGGTGGCTTCATGTGGGACGGAACTGTGGATGTATGCACATTGCATGGTTTATTGCCACATTCATTGATGGAGCCAACCAAGCGTGTACATTTATTCATGGACTGATATGTACGTGTCTGTATGTTTCCATCATTATCGATATTTGCTGTCATGTGGGGTTGCAAATCGTCACCAAACATTGTGATCTGTGTCTGCAATGGTTGACCGGCTGGGAGGGGGGCAGGGAAGGGGGATGCAAGGCCCACATCAAGGCTTTGTTTTGTTTGCACACTTCCTTGTTTGGTTGTGACAATTTGGGCAGGGTCACACAAATCGTCTATTTTAGGGGGCCCGTCTCTAAATTCATGCTGGAGGTTTTGGTCAAATTGTGATTGGATACGGGCAAGTGATTTTGCATATCCATCTATTTGAGCAGTAAAAGCTTTGCGTGTATTTTTAGCTTTAATCAATGCTGCTTTGATACTGGCGTCAGTGGCATTGTCATCCATAATGGGTGTCATTTTCTGATTTTCATATTCAAGTAGTTGCTTCAAATTTTGCAACAATGTATCAAGTGATTTTATCAATGTTTCACTGATTTTGATATCGTTTTCATTGTTAATTATGGAATCTACTGTTTGAAAACAATCTTCAAATTGCTGCCTTAATTGTTGCATATTTTCATGAAATGCACTCACCTTCCGTATGACATCCTGAATATCCATCATATGTTTGGTCTTGAATCGATGGGGTGGAATGAATGGCGTTTTGAGGTTGGGTTAATGCGCCTGTATGGCTGCGGAAAGTGGCGCTGAAGTGGCTGGCAGCGGATTCGCTTTTTGATGAATTGGTGAGGGCAGAAGCGTATCTTCTTCTTTGTAGATGTCCAGGGGATTTGATGGGGGTAGAGCAGGTTGGGGTGAGCTCTATTGATGGGTCATTTAGTGAAAGATTGGTCTCGGAATTATCAATTCTCGGCGTCTACACCAGTATGTCATGAGTGGTTTTACTCTAAGACATAAGGAAGTAGGAAGACCATGGAGATGGTTTGGATACTATTTATTATCTGTCCTCTACAATCAACCACACAGCGTTATATCCCTGTCCCTTTAGTCTACCAAGGCTCACGGCATCTCACAATGATAAGCCTTGCACCAGTGGTTAGACTAAGCCAAGCTTATGAGTCTGATATAGGGAAGCATATACTTAATTGTCGTATGCTACCGATCTAGATGGCCTGAGATCAGGAGATTAACAAAAACAACCTCTGCAGGGGTCATCGCTGCACTGAAGGGGATTTTTCTCAGCTCATGGTATCCCAGACCTCGTTATCTCAGACAACGGGCCCCAATTTGCATCGCAGGAGTTCAAACAGTTCAGTGAGCAATATAATTTCCAACACATAACCAGCTCTCCCAAATACCCAGCAGCAAGCGGAGAAAGCTGAGCGGGTGTGAGAACAATCAAAGAAATATTGAAGAAGAACAAAGACCCTTATCTGGCACTTCTCTCGTACCGAACAACACGCCACTGCAGAACGGATTGTCACCATCAGAGTTACTTATGGGGGAAAACTCGAACATTATTGCCAATTATCCCATCAAAGCTGTCCCAAGGTATAACCAATAACCAGTCCAAAGAAGTGGAAGAAAAGGAAAAGGTGTATAGGGAAAACAGGCAGAGAACTTCAATATAAGACAATATCACACTGCTACCACAATTGAAGAAGGGGAGAATGTGTGGGTACGAGACCTGGATAGGGAAGGCATAGTGGAGAGCAAGTCGGATAGCCCTTGCTCATATAACATAGAAACACCACAAGGCACAATCCGCAGAAATTGCAGTTCGTTAGTTCCAACAAACCCTCCAGAGAACACTGGAGAACCACTAGCAGAACCTCGCCAACAGCAGAGAGAGACGTTCCTGTCGTATCCGGTGCTCCAAAACGCTTGATAGAGGAGGATTAAAAATAGACTTTAAAGGAAGATTTGTTTTAATTGTTCGATTGTTTAATTGTTTGGCTAACTATTGATAGAGGTTGATTTTAAAATGAGACATTTTAAAGGAAGATTTGTTTAATCGTTTAATTGTTTGTTTAATTATTTGATTGTTTAATTGTTCAATTGTTTGATTGTTTAATTGTTAGGCTATTACATTTGGATGAATTTAATTATCAATTTATGAGAACTTAGGGAGATGTAGTATTACCCATATTACGTGCAAGTCTTTGAGCTTGTCTATATTACGTACACTCTTGAGCTTTTTACGTCAAGTCACGTGAGATGAATAAACTGCCATATTGTAGTCTGCTGTTGTCTCTACTACTTTTAAATATTGATGAATATTCTACAAAGTGGAGCCTAAACGACACTTGAACTACACCCGGCTTATGCTTATGCTTACAGATTCAAATAATTCCTTAAATAATCTATTAATTATTAAATTAAATTAATTAATTAAGTAGATGAGTATCAATGTATAATGTACAATTAATTTTAATACCTGTTACTCAATCGGTGCTTAGTGTAGTTTGGTCAAGGATTGTATGTAATTCATTTACTTTTATTTATTTTTACTTACTTTACTTAAATTTACGTAGGCAACGTTTTCATAGAATGAGGTACGTTTAAAGAAATGCATAACGCACGGGTAACGTTAGCTGTATTAAAGAAAGGCGTTCCGCTTTATCTACTTGGCCTTGTAGCACTCGGGTTGAAACATGAAATCCTAAACCGTGTAAATGCTGGTAATATAACTTTTTTTCTTAAAAAATCATTTGATTGCCGTATAAAACACAGACTCCACGCAATTCTGGATTTTCGGCAATACGTGGAACATATGTTTTATACGGCAATCATGTGTGTGTAAAATATTAAAGTGATAGATGCAGCTAAATGTGTGGAGGGCTGTAATACGCGGAGCAGAAGTTTGGAATGCCCTTTTTAGCTCAACGTATGATGGCGTTATCTACTACCAGCCAAAAGAAAGTTTTATATGGCGTCATGCATTGTTTTCTTGCGTGTATGCTGCCGTAATGCGTGAGTGGATCGTGCGTTTTTGATAAGTGGAGCCTATGTGACGGGCACTTGAACTACACCGGCTTATGCTTATGCTTACAGATTCAAATAATTCCTGAAATAATCTATTAATTAATTAATTAATCAATTAAATTAATTAAGTGGATGAGTATCAATGTATAATGTACAATTAATTTTAATACCTGTTACTCAAGCGGTGCTTAGTGTAGTTTGGGTCAAGGATTGTATGTAATTCATTTACTTTTATTTATTTTTATTTACTTTACTTAAATTTACGTAGGCAACGTTTTTCATAGAATGAGGTACGTTTAAAGTACGCATATTCCACACCAGTTTCGGCAAAATTAGCCATGTCATTATTTGATAAACAAATTACACCAATCTTATTATATGGAAGTGTGCTGTGGGGAATACCAGATTCTAATAGATATATAAAAATACAAATAAACAAAATCAATGTAAAAGTGAAATGTCAAGTTCAATCTATTATAAATCAAAGAATGAATAGAGAGATAAAAATTGATGAAATCAAAGTACTAAAATCTAAAGGGGAGGTGTTAGTAAAATTGAATAGTAGTCAGGACAAAATAGATTTAATTTATTCAAATAAGAACTTTTCTGACAATTGCTTGATAACAAATCATGAAATGAAAGAAAAAAATAATTATGAAGGTGTACATAGCAACTATTGTAAGTATGTTATAGGGGTTTCTAAATTTGCAAGTACAACAGCAGTTATGAAGGAATTAAATAGATTTCCTATTCAACTGCAAGCATATATAAATGAAATATCCTATTGGCACAGATTGCAAGCAAATCCTATAAATCCCTTATTACATGCAGCTTTTAGGATATGTAAAGATGATAATCATCCTTTTATCCAAAATATATCATACCTACTTAAATCAAATGGTATGGGTAATATATTAGTGTCACCGTCTAATTATTCAAATAAACAAATAAAGTGTATTGTAAAAGATAATCTAATGAATCAACACAAACAATTAATTAACTCTGTTATTAATGATAATTGTAAATATGACACATTAAATAAGTGTCATAAACATAAAAATGTAGATTTTAAATCGCCTCCATATAATATGAACATAAAGAGCACTTTCATAAGGAAATGTTTTGCTTATTTAAGACTTGATAAAGCTATGTACTATGATCAATATAATGAAAACAATATATGTGATGCATGTAATGTAACCAAAGATTCTTATCATATTTTGATGATATGCAAAACAACAGAAATAGAAAGAAATACGTTTTTACAAAATATGAATGTATTGTATCCAAATTTTCATAATTTATCAGTTTATGAAAAACTGATATCTATATTAAA
This sequence comes from Streblospio benedicti, assembly GCA_019095985.1. NCBI lineage: Eukaryota > Metazoa > Annelida > Polychaeta > Spionida > Spionidae > Streblospio > Streblospio benedicti. Next base: position 32,337,772 of record CM032663.1, on the reverse strand, counting down.
CATGCAATTTAATGATCTTGAAGTTATACAGCTGATATGTTCATTTGTTAAACAAATATGTGTTAAAACAAAATTGATCTAATGATCAATATTATATGTAATGAATAGATATAATATGTATTGTCAATTCATTATTATATATGTATATGTCAAATGTTCATTGTCTTTGGTTGTACTGACACTGTTAGTTGCCAATAAAATCTTCTTATTCTTATTATTCTTATTAACGCACGGGTAACGTTAGCTGTAGCAAAGAAAGACGTTCCGCTTATCTATTTACGTGTAACGTACTACGTATGACGTATATGCAGAGGAAACCCGCACGTTTAACGTTTTATTTACACAAACATGGCCCTGTAATGAGCATGGCATCTATTTATTTTGAAAATAATTCGTAAATTGTTCGTAGCAGGGACGTGTACAGGTAACATAATCTTATTCTGTGCACCCACTGGGTTTGGATTTTCAAATTTACACCAGCTTCCTCGGAACAAACTGCACTTTCCACCCTTCACAAAACCCTGTCCTTTTTGCAAGCAGTTTCTTCTATTTCAGTTTCAGTTTCACCTTCTGTCAGATTGGTTTCTGTTTCGTTTTAGAACTAATGGTCGGTGGTCCTGAATTCGACCTGGCTGTCATCATTGATATAGGTGAATGTCACGTCACTAACACTACAGACCCTCTGAAAACGAAACTGCAATTCCTTGACCACAGATGGACTCGCTTTAACAACAGAAAGCAAGATCTTTTGACAACTTTTCAGAGTTCTCTGAAACAAGCATTAAGAAGCATCAATGACCGAGGAGGGTAAGTTGATTATGCATAAAATTCTACCTGTCAACTATATTTTTTGTTAATTAAATGTAAATAGTGATATCAATTGGCTGAATGATTTTTTTTGTAGAATCAACGAAAGATTTTATCTCATGAATGACAAAGGCAGTCCAGCTTTTGAAGTTGACGTGTACTACAAGAATCCTCAATATGGCGGAAAGCTTTGGTACACATTTGACGTGGTTCCAACTCTTCTTGTGAAACAGAGAGGTAAGCATCCCATCTTTGTTAAATGATTTACCTGTATATTTTTCAATCTCATGAAGCCTACATTCGAGTCATAATGTTGAAAATAAAGTATTGTGTATATTTTATGTGCATACCCAAATGGTCACTTATATTCTTTTTTAAGGTGGAACGACTGAACTTCGGTTCTTTTCAAGACAGGCCGATGATGATGAGTACTGGACCATTGACACCGCTGGGGATGAAAAAGAGGCCCTGAAAAACATCGACAACGATGGAGGATGCAGGTATATCCGAGCTTATATGTATTGAAAAAAAAAGAGTGATATTAACAGTGGTTCTTACTAATAGATAAATATTGCAATTCAATGTTAGAAGTTGCAAAGAAACTGAAGATGACCAGTTTGCAAAGGCCAGATCCAGAGTGGTTCTCAAACTAAGCCAATCATTTACCAATGAAAAAAAAATGCCACAGACTAAGAACTAAATCAAAATATCAATTTGTGGCACCTACTTTCAGAAAACAGTCAACCAGAATCTTGAAAGCTCTGCGTGACTACTCTCCTGAACTGAGAGACATTCCATCCTTTATCTTCAAAACCCTTCTGCTGACTGAGGCACGAAAACCAGGCCTGGATTGGAGACAAGCTGCTCTAGCTGACAGGGTAAGTCACTATTTTTGTATAATGAGTTATTGTACATAAGAGGTGAATATATGCATTTGTCTTGCCAGTGACCACAGCTTTTGATGAGAATGATTGGAATTTAAACTACTAGATTGGGTTGGATGCACTAAACAACTACAAATTCAATAAACAAATTCAGTAAAATACAATACACTTTATGTTTATTCTTATTTCTGGTTGTAGGTTATTGGACTGCTCACATCCCTCCAAGCGGCCCTGAGGAGTGGACAACTGTATGAAGTGTTCAACCCACGGGTCAACGTTATGAATAGAATAACATCTCCCCGTCGCGAACAACTGCAAAACCGTATCGCCACACTCCTCCAGAACCCAGAAACCAGCGAGAGGGGTCTGGCAAAGACCATCCAGCGCCTGACGGACGAGATACCAATGCCTAACTAAAACATTCACATCTAGCGAGATGATCCTACGAAGAACAGCTGATGGATTTGGACATTAATGACTACTAGAAATTACAGAAAATGTTTCGTCAACTTCAAGTTGCATTTTCGCATATTCTATAGTGTATAGTTTTATTTTTCAGCTGCTTTCTTGATAAAATGAAATTTGGTTTTCAAAACTTGATTTGAATTTTTATTAAAAAATCGTTTTATCATGAATGCAGCTGAAAAATAAAACTATACACCATGGATAATGAGACTTGGTGCTGTAGCCCAAATGTATAGAATATTTAATATTGTAGCATTTGTGAGGAAAGAAGAGAATTAATTTCGTACACTATTATTAAATTGATAACACATGTACACCTAGTACATAGGCCGAAAATTCATTACACATATTTTATTCTATCATATACACAATTTATGATGTTATTCATCGATATGCTAGATTTTCTTTTCCATAATTTATCACAAATTCCTCAATAAAGTGACGGTAACATGCTGATTGGTCACTGTACCGAAATGTGCTTGATAATTGAACTATCAGTGTTTTTATAAATTTTAATTGCAATTGTACAATGGCTGCAATTCATTAGTCTATGACGATGCTAAACTGTATGCTAAATCATGATATTTCATACTAAGTAACAATTATTATGTAATTTTATAATAACAATGGATTAATCTATGTATTTTTTGGCAATAATAAAAATCAATGAGTATTCAGCAATACTGTGTTTCTGTCTCAAAGCAAATTAAAAAAAGGAAAAATAACACAACAAACTATTTCAAGAAAACACCATCAATATTTATTTCAAATTTTGTTTTTCAAAACTTCTGTAAATAATGTAAATTCAACGCAAATCCAGTGGTATAGATTTAGTTTTAACTTTAAAATCAGGAAAATGAGGATTTAGTTGTCACATACTAAACTATAAAAAGCCCGAACATTTGACCAAATACAACCACCACCACCCATATTTCTGATAACAAATATTGATCCTCTATAATTTATGTCTTTGAACTTTTGACACAACATAGAACTCAAATTTAAACACCTGAGCCCCTCACTCACAAACATCCGCGTCTTCTCACGAACCCTGTGATGTGCAACCCCCACACCATTACTATATGACCTGCCACATGCTCTTTGGAAGAAATGAGTAAATAAAAATAAATAAATTGTCAAATGTTAAGCCTATGGATTGGATATGTCAGTGCAGTTTGATGCTCTGGCAAGAACAAGCTCAAAATTTAGAGCAAGGTTACACCAAATATGTTTAGTTAAACATTGACCAAGATTATTACACTTGCATTCCAAAATGACGTTTTTTCCATAACTATTCAAAATACATGTTTTAGAAGTATAAGTAAAGAATGCTGTTTTTTCGACTCATTTGGCTATTTCTGCTTCATGTCAGTGTGACGTGTAACTGTGGTGAATAATACAATGATAATATAATTATACCCTTTACCAAAACACAAGTCAAATCGCCCTTACAATATGCTGATGCTTTACTGTACATACACGCTGTATATTTCTGGTAACATTGTTATTATTAGCTGACCTTTAGAGGAAATAGTGCATTATAACAAATTTCATACAAGAGAATATGTTCTTGTGATTATATTCATTTTGCTCTTGCTTTTAAGTTTTGAAGTTAAAGTCATCGATATCGAAGTGACACGAGAAATTTGATATGGGCGTGACCATTCACAAACACATTTGTATATTATTTGTTATCTTTAGTTTATCCCCTCCAATTAGCCAAGTACAGATAATCGCATGAACACCACACTCCTATCTCAGTGGATTTACAAACAGTTTGATAAGATCATAATTAAAAACAATAGAAGTAAAATACAAACCCCGAAAGATTACGTCACACAATGGAAAAAACCCTCTTTGTCAGCTTTCAATGACCACACTCTCATCATTTTGACCGACATAATGTTTTAACACTTTCCATGTAATTTACTAACTTATTATTACGTCATGAATCAATCAATTCACTCTGCGGCATCTATTACCCTCGTCAAACAAATAAACGGGCCTAGTTGTTACTTCAAAAGTATTCTATGAAATTTGCGCTTACAGGTATAAACATACGTATGTGCCAATGCTGTAATTTCACGTTGTAGATTTTGTCTTAATGTTAATGCTGCATTTTTGCTCTGACAGAATGATGTGCGTTTATGTGTCCTACAGAAGCATATGACAATCATGTTTGTGAAGAATGGGTGCCTGTCCGGTGCAACTCGGCATGGAAACCAAAATCGAAACTGGACAACATAGTTTCGTCAGCGCACCACATGCAAAGGATTTTTGCTTCGATCTTATTAAAGCACGTATTTTACTGATAGCAACATTCTTGATATCGTATGTCAGCACAAAATGATTAGACAATAATGCGGTCATTGTATTGGTTATTAAGTTCTGATACACGGACGCAATATAAACGCCACACCTTTTAGTTGTGTTTCAGACTCGGGACAGAATTTTATTGCGCGTGCGATAGAAATGATAACCGGCTGAGTGTATATGGTATTTTATCTAAGGATAAATTGGATTAGATTTGAATCATTGGCTATTGTCATATCAAGGTAAAGACTATTAGTACTCTGGTCACATTGCATAGAAAAAAAATGTGCAAAACTATACTTTTGCCATGTGGCAACTATTGTTTTATAACAAAGTACAAATCGCACAGGAGTGTAGGAACATATAGCTACAGAGTGTGTCACTAACTTCTTTGTTACATGTGCATATAATTATTTTAAGATTCCTGCTGATAAATTGTACGTATGACTAGTACTTGTTCTGTATGGTTTTATAAGTCTTATAATGGTAAAAATCATCTTCCTATTAACAATGAAACATACTAAATAATATTATAATGACATAGTCATAGTACGGGCACACATGCGTGTGACATTTTGATGTATGAATAGGCAGTACCTAAGACAAGCGGCGGAGTTTGATTTCCTAACGTGGCGGAGTCAGTGTAAGCTCCCCTCTCACCGCCCCTCTAAATCCCTCTCTTTATGAATAGAAAATGCGAAAATGCATCACACCAGCCACAGCTAATGACAGACCACAGAATTATTAAATAAGAAACTTAAAGGCTGCAAAATGTGTTTTTAAAATTGAACATTATATGAATCATAATAAAAGGTTCAGTGATTAACTCAAACATTTTATTATCACCACTGGGTAATCATTAAAAAATTTACTACTTTCGCACCAAAACATATTGCAAATTGTATGTATGACTAGTACTTGTTCTGTATGGTTTTATAAGTCCTATAATTGTAGAAATTGATTGTCTTCCTATTAAACATACTAGATATGAATAGTAATTATGCATGTATGATTCATTGTAGCAAAAATGGCGGATCTTAATCACGTTCTGCATGAGTTTGAAACCAAAGTTGCCCAGAGAATGAAACCTGGTACAACCAAAGCTAAGGCGGTGCAACAGAAATTTGAATACATCATTATGAGAATTCTGAAACAAGATTCCAAAACTAGTCTGCCAGAATGTCTTGATGAAGACACATTGAACAGATTGAATGCATATCTTAAAAGAACATCTCTTCAACCAAAGTTGCCATATAGAGAAATCTATCACCAAGGCAGTGCATATGAAAGTAAAACCATTTGTTAATTACAAGTGAGGAATACTTAATATTCACAAAATAGGAATGGGATTGATACATGAATGGTTGTTTTTGATTTTCGTTTCAGAGCTGATGGTGGACAGTAGATATGATGGTAGTCCTGAATTCGACCTTGCTCTGATTATTGACATGGGCGAATGTGACGTGGTGCAGACATCAGATCCCAGGAAATATCATCTGAAATTTCTAGAGAAAAGATGGAGACAATATAACAATAACAAGCAGCTGCTTTTACATACTTTTCACGCCTCTTTAAAACATGCCCTGAAAAAAATCAATAGGCTGAACAATGGCAACGTATCGTAAGTGAAGACATTATAATAACCTAACTAAAGCTTTTTATGGCAAACCCATAGCGACGTACGGCAGTCGTACGGGAGGCGTACGTCAACTTCGTGCTCCAATGCATTTTACATAAGGTAAAACCCACAGTGAAATTCTGCCGTACGGCGCCGCACGGCAGCGGACCGCTGCCGTACGACAGATTTCTCGATTGCCTCTAGTGGGCAATTGGTACGAACGAGCCGTACGGCGTCTTACAGCGCCGTACGGCGTCGGATGGATTGCTTTAGTAACTTTTCTATTGAGCAAAACCCATACTGACGGATTGGCATAGAATATATAGAGCCTTACGGCAAATCACCTTAGCGCACCAGTAATTAATCCTTTACTAGTAATGTGTTTATTAAGTTAAATGAACGCCGTGTTTCAAATAACTATTAATAATAATAATAATGGATATCTTACAATGATATTGTGTGTTTGAATTTAAACCTGGATAACCATCACGTTCTACGTTTATAGACCCCTAGTTACAGAGTTTGCAGGGAGGTGTTTACTGTTTTCAGATACTACTTTTTCTTGTCGTTAATAATGATGATAATAGTACTAAGATTCATAATAATCCGGTGTGTCAATTCCAGCTGCCGTACGGCAGCCGTACGTCAACTTACATGATCCGTCACTGTGGGTTTATAATCGCCGTACGGCAGTTTTGCCGTACGGCTGCCGTACGGCGGCCATCCGTTGCTGTGGGTTTTGTCAATTCTATCATTCAGTGCAAAAATCACTGCCAAAACCCCACTCTGGTTGGTTGAGATGTGTTCTAAATTTGCCAATAATTATTACACCGCTTCTGCAGCTGAAGCACAGCCTTGTGTTTATTTATATACTTATATCAACTATGTCCAACTTTGGCACTTTGCAAATCAAAGTCTTACAGAAAGCCATTTTAATCATTTTTATTTTATTTTTCCACTATATATTCAATACTCTTTAAAGTATGACCATAAAATGAGCATAATGGTTATATTACATTAAAAGTGCTCAGAGAGCACAGCATCACAAGATTATTGCCTACTCATGGGCAACGCTGTTTTAGCGATGGTGTGCTCTCTGAGCACATTGGGTCTAGTTTGTAATGTAACTTGGAAGAAATACAAATTTATTATGCCATTATTCATTTAAATCAATTCCAAATATCTGAAAACACTGAATTGTTGATAGACAACTGATATCTTAATATGAAATCCGAGCTAAATAAGTACATTATTCCAGGATGAAAGAGAGGTTCTTCCTTCAAAAACACGAAAGCAGTCCTGCATTTGAAGTCCATGTATACACCGACGATCGTATGAAAGGAGGGAAGCTATGGTACACCTTCGACATTGTCCCAACTCTTGTCGTACGAGGAAAAGGTATTGCAGACAGTTAGTTAATAATGTTATATACGTCAATAGGGCGTTCATTAGATACTTCAAATGCCAAACATCTTTTCTTCTTCTTTAACGACTATTGTAGTCAATGCCATTAAGGATAGCGAATCACTAGGCCCAGGTCATATAGGAATTCAGTGTTGCTGTGAAAATTATAAGATGGGAAGTGGGATAAGAGTCCTAAAATTAGCTTGATATGGAAAAATAGCTGAAAAGGTGGGATTTCTAACAATGGTGACTATGGGAAAATGCCTCCAAAACGTGGAATATGGGAAAAAAGGCAAACATATGAGGACATATAACCACTGGCAACACACAACAGGCTATTTAGCATTATATTTTAGCTGATAATGAGTAATACACCCCCCCCCCTGAAAAAAAAAAAAAAAGAAAAGAACGACAAAAACCCCACAAAAAAACAACAACAAAAAAACAACAACAAAAAAAAAACAACAACAACAACGTTTTCCTGATGGCTCCATTGCATACAACCAAACGTTATTTTGAACTACAAATGATGATTCGTTCTTTTCTTTTGTCTTATGGTTCTTGCAGTTGCGTCCAACAGAAAATGTTTCAGTTTCAGTTTATTTTATCAAATTGATTTTTATTAAATTTTACAGATGGGCAAAATGAACAAAGGTTCTTTGCCACACAAGCTGATGAAGATCAGGCCTGGATTTTTGATACAGCATCAGATGAAACAGAAGCTCTTAAAAACCTCGACCAAGATGGAGGTTGCAGGTATGTTATCATATTTATACCATTCGTCTCATAATAATCTATATACCACATAATATTGCTTCACAAATGATGTATATATACTTATATAGCAGGCTATATTTTCTTACACGGTAGACGTAACAGCAAATATATATTACAGAAAACAGTCTGCACGAGTTTTGAAAGCACTCCGTGACTATTCTCCGGAATTGAGCAAGATACCGTCATTTTTGTTAAAAACTCTGCTGCTTAAAGAGGTTGGAAAAGAAGGCCTTGATTGGAGGCAAGATGCTTTTGGAGAAAGGGTGAGACTGAAAATAGCTATTTTAACTGTTAATAGTGATTTGTGGTTTTATAATTTACTATTGAACTTTAAGAAAATAGATATTTGTATAAAGGTCTTCTGTCTATTCTAGATTTTTCATTTTAGATTAAAATCAACACATGACAAGTCATATCTATAAATGTATGCAATCAAGACGTACATTCTAAATTGAAATTATTAACCATAAATTGAGGTTCATTTTCCAGGTGCGTGGCCTACTCAAATCCTTGCAAGAGGCATTAATTAATGGTGAATTATCGGAGGTGTATAACCCATCTGTAAATGTCATGGATAAAATCAAACCATGCTATCGTAAGAGCTTGTCAAGACGTATCAATAACCTAGTCACCCCCAAAAAACGCCGTACAGGTCTACAACAAACAGTGAAACGCTTAACAAAGAGAGTTCCTGAACCAAAATAAATTATTATTTCAATCAACAGTGCCTCACTATTATGCGTAATGCAATTTAAGATTATCACTGTAACAGCACAATTTTGTTAAATCTAGATCTATGGCGGTGAAGTTGGATGGGTGTAAATATTTATTGGGAATGTTATGTATACTTGAGTAGAAATAAAATTATTAAATAAAGTGCATTTTGCTCTCAAGTGTATGATTGCATTTGTGGCAGTTGCTATCTATGTTTAGTGGATTATGTTGCATATCCTATATTTGTTTTAATATGAGTACATATATGATTGTCAGATAAGGTAAAGGAGTTCTTGTGTTAACCAAAATATACGTTTTATGGCAAAAATACCGTTTCATCTATAAAAATTGACGAAATAGAATAACATTAGAGCAAACATTTGAAAAGTGGGAATACTGGTCTGAAGTAAGAGCAATGACCGCATATTGGGCGCAAGCAGAACATAAGAGGGTCACATAAAAGTTCTTGCAAATACCGGAACAGTTTTGGGCAAGCACTGCTGACTACTATCAGTTTTAAATGGGTAAATTACTAGATACAGGTCACGTTATTTCATTGCTGCATATATAAATATCTTTAGAAAACTACTGAAAATCCCGACAAATGTAGTGCTATTAATTTCCACATAGCTATACATCAATATACTTTTTTGGGGTTCATGATCAGCCTCTTAAATTACAACAAAATTATATGCATGGTTTACATAATGTGAGCCAATATGCTAAACTGTATAATATTCTGAGAACTAAATCTAAATAAATACCGTACGTATTTACCCGTAACCGAATGTAGATTATCATTTAAAATGAAGATGTTGCCTATTTTCTTCAAAACATGCAAGTGCTTAGAATCATCATAGGTTTTCAAGAAGAACTTTGACATGTCCCCTGTGAAAACAAGTCTTGTAAGAAACTCCCTAGCGTTACGCAATTATTACAATCATTCATGTAGAGCAATTATTGACTACCTGTACAAAAAATTCCTTCTCAATGTCCTGGATCCATGCTGAAGTTTTATTGGTGACGAATTGATTTTCTGAGTCCCAGACTGGATCAATATATTTGTCTAATGTGGATTTGACACGAGCTTTAACAGCTCACATACTTCCTGGATCTGAACGTAAAACTCCTTAAAATTTACTTTACCAAAAATACAAGGTATGGATATCAGTATGAAGTACTTACTTCTTCTATTCATGGTTTCTTGGACGATTGAGACATGTTTGTGTGAAAATGAAGAGAATACCATAGCGGAGAAGATAGTGTTGAGTCGTGAACGCCCGTGGATAGACATGGTAACCATGGCAGGTAATAATGCAATCATACAGTGCAACGTGACTTACCCGTTGGTTGAAAATCACGTCAGCGTAGTCTTCTATCAAGATGGTGTTTGCGAAAATGAACAGAAAACTTCTGATGGGGATTCCACAAAGACTAAAAGAAGCGTTGCAGATAACTCAACAGTCGTCGATGAAAGTAGCTGCCCACATCCCCCAAAAGTGGACTCAAGCTTTGCTGAAAAAGACAAAAATTTTGTTGTGAGCCTAGACCCACAAATGGTTTGGAGTGGCTGTCAGGTAGGGGAACGTTTGCATTATTTTGGGTTGTAGGTTGTTATCAAGAATTTGAAATTTTAAAGGGGACGCTGTAACAGTAATTGACTGGGTGTAGTTTTAACAACAATTATAATTATCAAAATGATAAAGTAGTGGATCACATTCTAAAAATCTGTTTATCTAATTTGCTAATGGGTGGTCTGACTTTCAGGTTTTAAACGGCAAGTATGATTGTCAATGGACGAGAACGATCCTAACCGAGAAGCTGAAGCAGCGCTGGGGCATTGGACTCTTCTACTGCGGAGAACCGGTTGAAATAGAGATCAGCATGGCCCTGACCAATGCCACGCAGGTGGAAAGGTGCATCGTGCACGAGGACACAGACAATTCTGCACAAAGTGGAGGTTTCTCCATTTGGCTGATTCTTGGAGTGATGCTTGCGCTAACAGTCATACAAGAAAGAGCTTAGTGACCTTCTACAGAGGTTGTGAAAACTATGAACTTCTTTTATTGTTGAATGGACAATACATGTAGTAACGTTCTTGAATATTGTTCATATTAAAAATAATTTGATGCCCATTTTGTGGAACATGGCGATGAACTAAAATATTGTGTTTTAATTTATAAAAAAATGTGACGTTGTTGGATACCATATTTTATTCTTTTAAGTAGATATATTTAATTTGATGTTGCATAAATGTGTTTTGTGGTGAATGACTGTTACACTGATGTACATAATACTTAAACATATTTTTGCCCGTAAAATTGTTCACTTTTAAATACGTTTTAAATTCAATATATTTGACCACATAGTAAGTTTTTATGATGAAAAATAAATATTTGTATGGACAAGAGAACATAAGAGGCAACGAAGAATATTGCTACATAATAATAAAGATAAGAGATTTTGTAAGTCACGCATATGTAAAATACGTATGCACAGTTTGTATGATTTTGCTATAAAATATCTATATTATTATGCACCTGTTTCATATCAAAATTAATCGTAATGGATTGGAACAATCTTCAAAATGACCAAATAAAGTATTTTTTGTGTTTTGAAAACTTCAAAACGATGTACTACACTGAAATGTAATAACAAGTCTATAGACAAACAATTTAGGAAGCCATATTACAATTTGATAACATAGATTAATTTTACAATATTCTTCAAATAATTTAGTGCTAAAATTTTTCAAAATTGAGTTTTGATGTTGATAAAGTATATCTGCTATTAACGGCTTAATTCAATGTTTTACCTGCTGATTAATGCAGTGTGATTATGGATGGGAGTAGATGTATAATATAACATAACGGAAACTAATGTATACATGATTGTCCAGATTGTAGTTTGCGTTATAATCAATATTTCAACTAAAACATTTGTATATCTAAAACTTTATCAAACCCATCTGTGGATTATACTTACACATTTGAAGAATGTAAATACAGGTATTTCATTTTCAAATAAAAAATATCTCAAATGATGTGAAGTAACCAAATGTAGTCACATCGCATTGCTTTGCTTCAGTGTTTGTTCGCTTTATAGTATTTACATATCAACTTCCACAGTCGACTGGAATCTTAAAAGTATGAAGGCATGAAAAATATGGTGGAAAAAATTTGCATATTTTGTACACATTATTGGGAAGAACTAAACAGTTATGTTCATGCAATGATTGCTATTCATATCGTCTAGGTCTCAATCAACAAAATAACAGCAACTATTTTGTTTAATCATGACACTCCCCAGGACACACCAATGGAATGTCGCAATCACCATACTTTCCTATAAAGGTACCAGAACAAAGTCAAACAAACAAAACAAAAACAAACAGCAGATAACAAAAAGCGAACATCACATAACACAGCCTAAATAATGCCCACACCAATCTCAGTAGCTCACCACAACTCCTTGCAAACAAAACAACACACCATATTAGTTGTTTCATCATCAAATCACCCTTCAATCAATACCGAGGGCCCTGCGGCACAGCAAGCCGTCTCTTAGACTGAGCTCAACCCCACACTGCCGGGTACACAACATCACGTGGACGGAATCTCCAGTTGCTCAGATTCCATGAGCAATCGCGTTGACAATATTCGCCTGCAACGCAGCAAAAGCATGGCCTGGGTGATGATAGGATAACGTCTTAATGCTCGGTTTGTCTCTCACCCTCCATCTAACATTGCCGTTAATTAAGGTTGATTTGGTCATCGCGCATTACATACTGCAGTAGTTTGGTGATGTACTGTTTTGTGGATATACTTGATAAGTATAATAGACAGCTGTATTAGTGAAGAGTTCCTGATACTTCTAAATGGATTAAAAGGGATTATACCACCGACGACGACATATCAATTGAAGGTTTTAATATTGCAAATACAATCTTGCGTCTTCCGCAAATGAGGCTACAAACGTGTGTTTGTGAATTTCCTCTTTGAATAAACAGTTGTCAGAGGACACTTTTTTTTAATCTTTAGACGTCAAGCTCTCTTCTTGAAATTAAAACCTTGTGAAGCATACGAAACAGGATTTCAACACCAATGGTGCCAGAATTGCGTTAAACAGATAAAAGACATATTTATTTTTTCAGGGAAACTTCCAGCACCTCAAACTGCAAACTAATGGTGTCCCAGGGATTTAAGAGGATATCCACAGATCTTCCATTGCACCCCATAGAATTCAATTTGTTATAAATCGTTTCCCTTTGAGCAGAGCTTGATGCAACATGGATATCCGAGGGATTATTGTTTTCTTTGGAATTCGGCTGCATCTATGGATTTCCCTGATGCAACTGATTTTAGGGGAAGGTTTGTATTATTAGTCTGTGTAATACACTAGTAGATCCAGGTTTTAAGAAAAGGGAATGGGCAAGCAGGGTAAACCATGGGTTATGCACGTGCGAAACCTCGTGGACAAGCTAAAACACCATGTAAATGACTTTTTGCTTGGACAAAGTTGGGGTGCATGTCCCCTGGATCTACCTATGATAAGTGATGATTCATATACATGGGCAGATCCAGATACTGGTGTGTGGCACAGGGAGTCCCACTTTCTCCATAAATATATCCTCAAGAGAGGTTTTTGGCATCACTATGCAACTTTGGGAATAGCGTATCTTATGGAATTACTCAGTGGCCCCCCCCCTCTGTTCAGAAAATCTGGATCTGTCAGTTTTGGTGTCAAAATGTGTGCTTCGAATGTTTGCATATGTCAGTGTCCACGTGTATTAATGACTATAGTGTGCGTGTTATATGCAGGGGTAATAACTAACTGCCATTGAATGAATGAAGGACATAGTAACCTAATGATATGCTAAGAAATAAGGGTTATATCACTATTAGTTTGACTGATATTAGGACGGAAGCACGTGAATAATGCTGGAAACGTGCATTTACATTCAAAAGCCAATTTTAAAACCACATTATCACATGATGTTTCATTCAAGAGTTCAGGCAACTCAAATTGATGATACAAACTATGAACTATGATTATTAATCACTCGTGCCCCATGTGCACCCAAGACACTGAGATGAAGCCTCTGATCTGAGTTCATGGACACTACAATGACTTCATTGTCTGTATATTGAATTGCATATATTTTTGCAAGCTCTCAATAAAATGAGCTATTCATGAAGTCAGTTGATATTGAAACTATACTAATTTGCTAATGAAATCATTACGTTTGCAAGGACAAACGAAATGTACAATATAGAGTGCATTGCTATATGTATTACATATCTAAGCTCTTAGTACACACGCCAAATATTCAGTATATAAATGTAATCAATATAGCTCAATATGAAGGTAATGAGAAAGTGCCGCCTGAAAATTAAAAGTGACAGTTTATACATTATCATCTACAGCTGTGTCCTGTATTTATAATAGTGATGGTACTTTAAACAGGGAATCTTATCAATGCATTCATGTAATGCAATGAAAGTAACTTACAAATATCAAGTGAGCTTTTGAATATCAAATCTATGATTATAGAAAATACATACAGCAAATATCTAGGCAACACATTGCTATCATTTTCATTTTGAAATACATATTGCAACAAATGGAGACAACACAACCTTCTCTCCCTTCATCATTACAGATAAAAGCATACAGAAATTCCAAGCAAAACATCAATATTTTATGTAGACTGTACAGACAGAAATATCACACAAGAAACACTATATATTGTCTTCCCCACTGCCGAATGGGACAATGAATTATTTAACACTCTGCAGGAGTAAATGGAGAATATAATGGTCATGTGAAGAGCATGATTTATGCACAGCAGGGGCAATATTATACTATAGGCCACTATATTTTTATTACTTACTCACTTTCTTATAGTAGACATATACATGTCCCTTTTTTGCACAATATGTATCACATGTGAAAATCTATACGATGCAAGGTGCTAATGTTGATCACACCCATCTCACAAGTTGTAGTATTTTGCATACAAGCGAGAATCAAGTCACCTAATACCTTGTACTGTATACAATACTTGGTTGTAATGCAGTATCTGCATTTCACTCCATGTTAACTTGGTCATTAAAGTTATAATGGGCTGAAAATGAAACACTAACTGATGTCTATGAATTAGTGACAAAGCAAAGGACTTGAACTGGCTCTATACTTAGATGATGGTGGGTGTTGAGTGGACTCATTCATATTTGGCTGCTTATCTTTCAAGCATAATCATAAGCAGATCCAGGTTTTTGGAAAAGGGGTGGGGGCACTTAAGGAAAGGGGAGGGGGGCGCTCTTAAGGGATAACGTGAAAACCCCCAAGAAAATGAAGAAATTTGGTGGGAAAGGGGGGGTGGGGTGGGCGCCCTCAGCCTATGATAATTACAAACGTACAGGTTTAATAAGTGATGTGACTATGACTTGTGATGTGATAGAACATTCAAACATGCAGCGAGATCATTATCTGATGAACGCTCATATATGCCATAGAATGATCCATGATTATAAATGTTTTATAGCTTTCTATAAGCGGAAATTGCATAAGCACGACCATTATGTTGTCAAGTTCCTGTCACCTACCTCAACCACGATAGCTGCTCTCCATAGCAGTTGGCAGATAGTAAAATATATACCCGATAATTGTATTTTCCTTCACATATCAGCGTTCATAAAGTAAATCTGGTGGGGAGAAGTTGTTAGTGGCGCGGATGGTTTTATAGAGACCGTAAATTGGCGTGTTTATTGCACCAGACCCAACGCAATATTAATGTATGGGGAGGAAGTTTGTTTTGTATATAGTACATACATTGTAGTTGTCAAGAAAGCTTTAAACGTATACCATCAACACCAGGTAATGGCCACACTATTAATGTTATATGCAATGTGGTATGTGTTATGTGAAAGGGGGGGGGGGGATTATAAGGCTGAAAAAGATGGATATGGGGAAAAGGTCAAAGTAAAAGATGTGGGGTTTCAAGGAAGTGCGATATGGAGAAAAAAGCATGAAAACATTGGGAACGTGGAAAAAGGTAAAAAAAAAGAGGCATATGCATGCTGGTAAATGTAAATGTAAATTTCGAAGTTTATAGTCTACTATACAGGGCTATACTGCTCAGTCGACTCGTTTGCACCAGGTCATTGGCATCTTTGACACTCAACGATTTTACCTTTCTCAACTCCCTGGGGAGCATACAACACTGGTTGCACACAGCATTTGCTGCTGTAGCGCACACGTGTTAATTACTCACCTGACCTGTACCTATTTTACGTGTAGGTACCACAGAGCAGTGTGCAACCTGTTATGGGAAAGTTTGCTCAACACTCACCACCAGACCCCATCGGGAATCGAACCCATGACCTTCTGGTCACGAGCCCAACTCCCTATCCATTCGGCCAGGGAAACACAATCAGACAAAAAAGAGGGATGTGGTATTTCTTGACCCCTTATGACCCCCCCCCAATAATACTCTCACAGTGACACCCATTGAGGTGGTCAGCACAAGGATCATTCAATCCCCACTGCCATTAACCCGGTCATATTGATATGTCCATATCACGGTGCAATGTGCACGTGTCTTCACAATGCTGCAGGTGGAGTTGGCAGCCATGTCCAGTCCAACCTCCAATTAAGACCACCTCTATAAAGAGACCACCTCCACCTCAACAAACAAGTGGACGCAAAGGCTCACAAAAAGATCCACCCAAACCTCTGAGAAAAGACCACCTCTCTATTGAGACCAGGTGAGGCAAGTCCCATGTGCGATCTGGATAAGAAGGTTCCATTGCATCATGTGATGTCTCCCCTACACACCGGCCGCATCACACACTAGGACAGCATCCGCAATGCAAACAAGTGCGTCGCACACACGCACAGCTCTCACTTTGTATCCTTGGGCGGTGGCCATCAGTATTGTGTGTGCAAACAATAATTTACTATAACCGTTATTATAGAGCTTGGTGATGAGTGCAATCATGGCTACTTGGACTGTTGGAACTACGCCGGCTGTAGTTGTTTGATGGGTATGAGTTCTATGGTGATTTTAGAACCACCATCATGATGAGAGCAAGTCAGGAGATTTACCTTTGTGATTGGGTTCTTTGTAATAATATTCCACGCAGTTGATGATTATGTGTATAGGATCTGGCCTTTGTGATATACGGCCACGTTCACAATGTTTGATGAGTTTGTGGAACCTGTCCATTGTACACGTAATGCTGACCATCATGGATATTAAGTGACCGTTATCATCTAGGGAGGGGGTTGTCAAGAATTTCCATAGCCCCCTTTTGTTTGGTATTTTTTCCCACGCCCCTCTTCTTTAACCCTTTCCTACGTCCCACAATTGTTCAGCCTTTTCCCAAATATCACTTTTCTAACACCCCACATCCTCTTCTTCAGCTTATTTATCCAACATCAAACTTCCTTATTTCTATCATCAATGAATACCTGTTGACAAAATAACACTCCAGTCCAATCTGCCGGACACTTCCCAGAGATGGAATGTATTTAGGAAAACTATCCCGAGTATAGTACATTTCTGTATTACGTGGATACCTTTATATGAAAACAAATAGAGACTTAAGTTGTAAACCGTGCCATTTCTGTCAATTGCTACTAATTTAAATCAATTTGCGTGAATACTGAATACATGCTCTCTCATACGACTATAGCATTCATTAAGCTTAGTAACTCATGCAAATTACTACACTTTGATGGAGACTGTTACATAATGACCAGCGCTCGTGTTCCACCAGTCAAACCAAGTGTCCAAAACGCAAGTAAACACCCTGGACACCCCCAGTCCAATGTCACCACAGGCCATTTGCCTAAATCATTTAGTGGGGACTACGGCAGTAAAGAGCACGTTTGATTTACGTGAGCAGGCTGTGCCCACAATCAGCACTGTTTAATTACTTGATTTATACAACCTTTGCTCAATTACCTAGTTAAAAAGGGACTCACTTAGACGGTACACACTGACAATTAGTGTATCATTGAGTCATACATTTACACGCAGTGTGTAGTTTGTTGACAGTATTTGGTATGATGAGAAAAAAAATACGTAGGGCCTAGGTGAGAACCTTATATTGGAAAGGAAAACTGCTTTGAATTTTTGGATTTCTTGTGCTAAAAGATGCTGTAAAATGCCAGATATTGAATCAAATTAACCTTACATCTTCAGGAAGAGTGCCAAACAATTTACTTCTTTTCTCACCAGGCAAATATACAACAGTTCTTGAATTAATAAGCAAGCTTATAGTGTCTCAACAGAACCACGATGTGAAGAATTGAACAAAAGCAAATCAGCAACAGCAGCAACAACAAAAAACCTCATTTACTGAGTCATTTTATACCCAAAGAGAAAAAGGACTACAGAGGGCACACTTGATTTACACGTGTCTGTTGTGCCCCTACACCGTGTCTTCTTTAATTAATCGGGGTATGCGTGCAGGTGAAACTTGACGAGGAGATAGCGTGTGTGAGGCTACTAACAAATGCTTGTCGACAGCCGCGCGCTGCCGTGTCTTAAGGGGCTACCGCGGTACTACTTCATTATGCGACAGGGTACTTAAGCACGGGCTACATGTACTTTATTTCCGTCGTGTGGTGTCCACATCATACAGAGGGCCCTACGTGGGGTCCGAAAATAAGTTTTGTGTCCGCGTGTCCATTGTGTCCAAGACATTCCAAAAATGTTGTGGTGTCACTTTTTAAAATGAAGTACGTTTCGAAGAAATGTGCGCGTGTCTGTTTGATATTTTAAAATAGCGACTGTGTCGTCATGTCACTTTTGACCAATGTAGGGCCCTATACACAGTGCGAAAGCGATTACCGTAATAAGAGTTACCATCGTCATGGATGATAAAGTATGTCGAGATCCATTTGTTAGGACTATACATTTGAACTACATGCTCTCTAGAGTCAATATACTACACTCTACACCTGTGCAATGTGATGTATCACGACATTAGTACACATAATAAGCACACTAGTCAAGTTTCTAACTTTAATCCGGCACTGTTAACGACGCCATTTTTGCAGAGTTACGGTAATTACACCTTGCAATGTGATGTATCACGATAATCGCTTTTTTCAACCAGACTGTAATGGCGGCGCAATTTTTGCAGAGTCTGGTTGAACGTGTTACGATAATCGCTTTTGCACTGTGATACAGGGATGTACTTTACTCCATTTTAGAATGTTCCGCATAAAACAATTCATCAATATATGTAGTTTCTACAAATTGCACATTTACATAATAACAGTAGATAACTTTCCTTTATTCCAAACACCATCTTAATTTCCATGCTCCACAGTAGTTTCTCCATGGTAATGAATGAAGATGACACAACATTCATTTTGCAAAACGCCGAGAGCCAATAGTTGCAGTTACGTTCGTCTTCCTACTACTTCGGAGGCTCCTTCAGTTCCGATGTTGCACTTGTGACCCCACAACCCTTTTATCTTAATAAGAAGGCCCTTACAGCCTCGAGCTCATTTCTTTCTTCATGTAGAATAGCACCTCGCTTGATTTACATCCAGGATTGCAATCAACTCCTCATATTGTTTTTTGAGCACACCAATATGCAATATCCTTTATTTGGGCCAATTTCAAAGGAGTATTTTCCTTGGACAGTGAATACATATAGCTGAAAATACCGTAATTTGAAATTGACAATCCCAAAGATTCACAATGTCCGATTCATTGGAATTTTTTAGAATGACATTGGATTTCATTGGACCCATCAAAACAGGTTTCGGTTGGTCAGGTCCCTAATGGTGGATATCTAACATTATATTGATAAATCAAAGTATTAAAGTAAAGCATGAGCGACAACAATTAAAAAAGGCCCACGTGAAAGTAAAAGCAACATAAATGTAATGTGCCTAGTATAGAAATTCTATTTAGCTGAACAGGAAATGAATTATTCGGCGTTAAATTGGGCACCAGAGAGTAATCTCCCTATAGCGTTTTACAGCATTACCATATTTTACCTACCTCTATATATAGAAGTGGGGTATTAGGGAGCCATGTGGTTTCAGAGAATATGGAATGGATAGTATACACTGACAGTCAGTCGTATCTAGATTGATCCTCCATAGGCAGATCCAGGTGTGTGTGTGTGGGGGGGGGGGACACGCATCACCCCTTATCCCTATTTTTACTTCATTTTGTAGGGTTTTTGGCATGCCCGCCATCAACCGAGCATACGAAACTCATGAAATCCCTTAAGTGTGCCTCCCCTTTTCCAAAAACCTGGATCTGCCAGTGTCCTTGCTGTGTGTGGAAGGCTTATGATATCAACTAATAACACAAAAGTGCATAGCTATAGATATTAATAAAAAAACAAGCAAAATAAATGGACAAAAAATTTGGCGTTTTCATCAGACTCATACTCTAACATGAAGAGCCATTAAGAAGACAAATGATGCAAATGTGGTGAGAAAAATACACACAAACCAATTAACATCACGTATGGCAGGTGTTGCCAGAAACATCACAGCCTGCCATTTGTCACCAGCAGTGTGATAGTGATAGCAGATCTCGCAGAGAGGCTATTTTATAGCCCATTCATGAAACAGATGTACTTTTATTATTATTTGGCATCAGAAGATCCAGGTTTTTTGGTAATAGGAAGTAGCAGTGCTGATCTATCATAGATAAATGGAATGAGCATCAGTTATTATCTTGAAGAAACCAAGAAGTAGACTTCTGATACAACATGCACATTCTTCCAAGTAATCCGCATATAGAAGCAGTAGAAAATGGTACAAACCTAGAAATGCAATGAAATTGTGCAATATAATAAATTGAAGCTCAGATAACGTAACAGGCAGGAGCTCGATTTCCGAATCCCATGAAATTGAATTGATCCTGCATTATGCTACAGATAATGGGGGATGAATTTCATTTTCAATTTCACTAATTCAATCTTTGCCCCAGAGACGAGTGATTAACCAGTACAAGAAAGGTATTAGAACGAGATAAGAAAGAGATTTGTTTGGCTTTTGTCTTCGGTCAATGCCACAGTTGGATTTGGTCAGAGGATTTGCGATTTGATATTCGTCCCCATCTAATTTAGATAATCGAATTTCGACCTTTCTATTTGGCCATTTGAATATATTATGGAGCAGTTTGCATAAACCATGTTTTGTGGACCAGTGAACTAAAACATGTCTTTTTGTAAACCAAGCTACGTGAAGAAGTATTTAATATTGTCTTAATTTCTGTTCACTTAAACACCCCAATCAATACACCATAACTGATACTATGGATTAACAACATTGTGAGCACGCAAGTGTTCATCCCATCAGTGCATTCCTTCGCCTCATCAATACTGGAAACAGGGATTAATACGCTACACAGATTTATCAATATTAGGTAGATTAGCAGGGATAATGCTATAGCTCACCAAGAATGCTGCATTGAACAATTTGAACACATCACTCATCAGTCCCATCACAAAGTTGTCATCCTGATACTGTTTTTTTTCAATCAGTTTTTCTTGTAAAGAAGCATTTTTACTTGTATACATTGTACTTTTTTTAAAATATTTCATACAGAACATACAGTACAATGGACCTCTCTGTTTCATGTGGACACCTTTGAGAGAGACTTGTGAAAAGTGTCCACGTAAGACAGGTGTCCTCAAAACAAAGGTTCACTTTATATGTAAAGTTTATATGTGATATGTAGGGAAAGGGAGGAGTGACGGGTCCACCTTAGGGAGGTGTCCTTAATTGCAGGTTCCATTGTATATTAAAGGTTCTGATCACTTTATATGTAACTGTAGTTTATAATTTTGATAATTTCTATAAAATATAATATACTATTCATGTAGGGATACTACATTAGTTGAAAGGGGCTGAGGCCTTAGGGATCAAATTTCATAATATTATATTTTATTGAAATTATCAAAATTCCATTGTATACATTAACAAACACAATGTCATTATCACAAATTCATGTTTGTACTGTGTAATCATAAATGAAAACAAGTCATAAGAATAAAATGTAGACATATCCGAATATACAACCCACTGTTCCTAAGCGTGTACCCAAACACAGTCAACTATGAAACACCCTGACTTCAGGAGAGTTCATGTCAATAAACATTGTGAAAGTTGAAAGGAGAAACATCAATCATATTCTGTAAACATATACAGATTGGCTTTGAATTCAAATTTCCATAAGGTTTTGAAGGGTTCGTGAATTACCTGGGAAGGAGGAGTGTGTGTGTGTGTGTGTGTGTGTGTGTGTGTGTGTGTGTGTGTGTGTATTATTGAATGGGGGTGGGGGTGGGGTGGGGGTGGGGGTTGTCAAACGTGTTATCATATTCCATGGGCGGGGATCTACTAGGTGCACACTAAAATTAATCCATAAATACCCTGACACAGATGCAACAACAAAAACGCAGATCTGCGCTCACGGTTTGAGTCAATGAGCGCAACCCAGTTTGATGCCTTTTGCTGTGTAATTCTTCTGCTTGGAGGAAACAAACTAATTTCCTCAGCTTGTTTCTCATTCATCAAGAAAGGCAAATCTCTAATCAGGGTTGTCATAAAGGACGCAGAGAGAGACAGATTGAATTTCAAGGGTCGCTTTCTTGACTCGCTACATCTGATATTACATTACAGTACTGTCAACCAAAGTACTCCATATATGATCTATGATCACTGTACTAGAATACATAGTTTTTGTGAGTTTTATGATATTTAACACAGTGAAGAAATTCATTTGGGTTGATTATCATTTTATACTAGAGTGCATGATGTAGATGACTACACGTTCTCTTTTCAACTACATAGCAATAAAACGTGGATGATTTACCTTACATTGCAGTGATGAGAACAAAGTGAAAGAGTTGCATGAAATGCCTAGCATTAAGAAAATTTTCCTTGAGCAATTTTCACATATAACATGCACATTTGAAACTATCATATAGCTATATATGCCAAGCAACATATCTAGTTGACAGCTACCTTCATATCACCACTCTCTTCAACGTAATACACCATCTCTAAGGTGAATACCACTCACAGGTCTATTCATAGCGTGTGGCATTTTGGAAATAAATCATGTGCGCTAGACCAACATGCACCCCTGATACATCATTCCCTGAGCAGCTAATATCCTTGTGAAATTAGGCTGCCGCTCTGGGTGATCACAAACTGACTGGTACGGTCCACATGGCACGCCCTTCACGAAGAAATTAGTCTTGATATGAAAAGAACAAGTTTAGAGAGTGAACAGTAAATAAGAAACGAAAAAACACATACACGGAGCAAGGCTAATAGAAGTGTGCTCATATATCATTACCGCCTTGTATTGAAAGATCATGTCTGTAATATGTTCACCACATCTTCAAGAGCCCGTTGTGGCTCATACATAGGCAGATCCAGGGGAAGGGGTGGGTGGGGGGGGCGTAGGGGGCGCCCACCCCCTTTCCCCACCAAAGTACTTCATTTTCATATGTTTTTAATGAAATCCTATAAGTGCCCACCCCTTTTCCTTAAGTGCGCCCCCCTTTTACAAAAAAACCTGGATCTGCCATTGTCATATGCATTTTACATAGTTTTATGTGGGAGATTTTACATTCATCATTACTATCATCTTCGATATATACAATAGCATCAACCTCGCACGAAACTCAACAACAAAACGATATAAGAGACATACGAGCAAGAAGTAACGTTCTCTTCTCTCTATCTCTCCCACGCTCCAAGCAAACGAATTAAGTGACAAATTATTTTCACCCTGAGGTTTTTATTAAATTGTGTGCTCCCCACAGAGTCGCTCTATCAGCCTCTCAGTCCTATTTGCCAAGAAAATGTGTCGCCAGCACTAAACAGAACAGCACGAGGCAAACGTGCTATTTCAGCCATCAATTTTCTCCTGCTTTCTTTGCTCCTTTTCGTTTGCTTTTCAGGCATTGGATGGCCATTAGACATACAAGTGCCATTTAATTTAGATTGCTTTCTAATATAATTGCATTCCGCACCAACTGAGCTCAAGTACGCTTGCATTTTGTCGAAAAGGGAAGCAGGTGATGTTATTCTCTGTTATCTGATAATTTTTGTTGCAATTTAGTCTCATTTGTACGTCTGCCACTGTGTTTTTCTGTTTCTTTGTACAGACAAGTTACATACACAAGGAAATGCCACTGTGTTTGTTTTACCTTTTCACTTTTTACGTTCTTATAAAACTAACATCGAATAGGCCCACATGAAAGATGTTAAGTGAGCTATCAACAATTTGACTGATTGTGCAAGTTTATTCTTTCAAAGCTATTATGTGCATGTTAATACAGATTCAATGATGGTGAATGCTCAGTAATGAAAATCTGCCTTTGCATTTCCAAATGACAGCCGTAATGCAGAAAAATAATATCAAATAATCACAAAATAACAGAAAAATATGGCAAACAAACAAACAAACAATATAAAAACAGAGCCAACACCGTAAATTCATTTTGCTACATTGGGTCACCCCTCTGGTAACCCCACTCTCTTGCATTAGCGTGATTATTGGTATTTTCTCTGCAATTACCCTGGATGTCATGTTAATAACACAGATCACTCCATTCTGCTGGGCCGATCTTTCAGTGGCCGTCAAAATAAGTGCATTTTAGTGTCGGTCCCCAAATGGGTGACGCAGTGCATGATGGGCAATTCACAGCGCGCATGAATACAAACTTATAGTGCACTTGACATTTCAAGAGTGGCAATTGGATGGATTTCTTGTCATATTTGGCCATGGCTTGCTCACTGGTCTTTA
Organism: Streblospio benedicti; assembly: GCA_019095985.1. Classification (NCBI taxonomy): domain Eukaryota; kingdom Metazoa; phylum Annelida; class Polychaeta; order Spionida; family Spionidae; genus Streblospio; species Streblospio benedicti. The sequence goes on along the minus strand of CM032663.1, from coordinate 32,312,982 downwards.
TTTCGGTTGGTAGAGCGTGTGACATAAGTAGGTATAGAGTCATTTGATCACAGTATCATTGGCTCATTGAGAGGCATAAAAATGTATTTTCAATTTTGGATGAATTTACTTAGAAATATCACACCATGCAGGGGAGTGGACCAATTTGTTATAGTTTGAAATGATCTTTTTACAAGAAAAGCCTGAAAATATTTCCATAGAAGTATGTAAAACAAAACTATACTCGTGCCATTTTGTCTGCTTACTTTGTTCACCATTCGTCAACCAATTTCCTGCCAATTTTATTAGCAATATGCGATCACCCCCCATAAAAACTCAATAAGAAAATTCTTCTCTATCGTATATGTGATATAAACATTAATAATTGGATTTGCTTTTGCAAATGGACGACACTTGATGTTTTTCATGAATTCAATGGGTCAACTTGATAAATAGCTGGAACTCAACAGCTATTGAACAAACATATTAGCAAGCTTAAGAATATCGAATACATGTAGTTCAATAAGTATTATGATAAGTGAATAATGTAACTCTGACGAAAAATGTAAGAATACCTAGGGTAACGTCCTTCTTAGAATTAGGTCACATATCACCACAAACCCTAAAAGTTGAGTAACAGCACATGTTGACTTTAACATAGAAACATTGGGTCACATAGGACATTATTAAATACTCAGAAGATTGACCTTGATACTCGACCGCAAAGGCCCTACTTGGAACAAGAATTCGAGATAGCATCTTCAAAGAAGCAAAGAATGTCAAAATCCTTTCAATATCAGTACACAATTGCTGGCAACCATGCCATCTATAGCAGACATATACCAATAACAAAATGAAGATACAGTAAGGCCTCGTTTTTAGGAACAGGGTAAGGCGATGAAAAAAGTGTCCCCATTGCTGAAGTGGAGAGCACTTTTAGTGACATTCATGTAGCAAACAGGAGAATGGGAAGGTGTCTCCAATTGCAAGGTGTCCCTACTAGTGAGCGGTCCCCTTAGAGAGTCTTTACTGTACGTTGCCCAGACACAAAAAGTAGCAGCATTGATCCCTGATCGTAATAATGGCGTTTTCTGCAGCATTTGCGAGCATTTTGGCCTTCCATTCGCCGCGCACAGAGGCATGACAGGCCATATTGACAGCGCTGTCACCCCGTATCCTGCCCTGTGTTATGGCGCACAGGAACGCCTATTGATCCAGTTTATTACTGAATTCACTCCATAAAAGCAATTTAACATGAAAGGCTTGTGCTACTGGATTAGAGGCAAGCTTTTGATGGGCATGGTAAGCTGCATGTATTAGGGCGAGCACTTTCAGCGTATATCCTACTTCAACAGGAGCGTGGGTTGGGGATATTTATATGCATGCACCGAGTGAAGTGCAAGCAGTTTGTGTTAGTTATTTGCCTGATTGCAAAGTTGAAGCTAAGCATTCCAGCAAACAAATGATCTCATAATGAAATTTAAATCAGGGGGTAATGCATGGTGGGAAGTAAGCAGCAGTGGCGGGTGTGTGTGTGTGTGTGTGTGTGTGTGTGTGTGTGTGTGTGTGTGTGTGTGTGTGTGTGTGGGTGGGGGGGTGAGCAGGAAAAAGACACAACTTTAGAAAAAATAATACTGGTGCAGCAGCAGCAGCAGCAGCAGCAGCAGCAGCAGCAGCAGCAGCAGCAGCAGCAGCAGCAGCAGCAGCAGAAGCAGAAGCAGAAGCAGAAGCAGCAGCAACAGCAGCAAAAGCAGCAAAAGCAGCAGCAGCAAGCAACATAAAATAGACACAAACACAAGCACAACTCACACGTCCCATATAAAACCATCTTTGCCTTAGACGTAATAGACGGTGACAAGACATTGATGATGCACATGCGTATACATTACTGTAGCTGGCAATGGTGATGGAACAGCAGGTCCCTAATACAGAAGATAGAAACAAAAGCAATTGCATCCAGCTCCTTTCTCATTTGTGCATATTTCTGCTTCACTAAAACAGCAATCCATCTTGTGCACCTACGAATGGGGTCTTTATACATCCCATAAGATACAGCCTATGAATATATCATTGGGCACAGAGGTAAAACAGCTCTCAATTGCCGTACAGGAAGAATGTCCGTATGGACAGATGGGTAACATGTACGTCTACTGTATCTCATGGGTTTCATACTCGCGACATGCCAAAGAATCCATGAAAATGAAATGAAATATTTTGGTGGAAAGTGGGTGGGGGTGTGGGGGGGGGATGGGGGGGGGGTGGATGGGGGGGGGACTGTGTGTGGGAGTTGGAATAAGTATAAGACCGCTGATTGTTTCAGATATATAATATATATGGAATCCGTATACTCGGCAATGTTATAGCTAAAAATGTTTTCAATGAATCATCTAATTAATCAGGAGATATAATTGCTTATACCAATATAAAATAAAACCAATGGACTAAATTCTAACAAATCATACCCTACATTGCAATTGAATTAGACGTAACCTAACATGGTGTAAACTCTGTATACATAATACCCGATTCTTCAAGCCCAAATTTAGGAGTCGGTTGTATCTGAACAGCAGGTTCAATCGATGTCGTTTTCATCGTAATTTTACAATGCTTTACACTAGTGTCTGTATTGCATGGAGCGGGGTTCCCCCGTAAGATGCCCACGTGTGTAAAGGAGCCAGCTGCGTCATCATTTATTTAGGAGAACATATCTCTGGGAGAGAGTGCAGTGCGCGTAGAAGTCTGCTGCTGAGAAGGGGATGACTTTTTTATGGGCTCCTCTGCATGTTTTTTCAATGTGCCTACAAATTGGAAATGTTTCCGGGTGTGTGGGAGTTGTATCCGGTCAAAGTACATGTGGTATAACAAGCTACTTATCCTACATGTAAACAAATAACAAATTCAACGTAAAGGCAGAAGGTATTATTACTGATCTAGTGCAGGGCTATCATACTACACTGGTATACGTGTATTATTGCTGTATTTCAATTGGATAATTCTTATGTACAAAACGTTTCAAAACACATGGCATTGGCTATTATCTGTTTTCACTAAATTGCGCATGCACTCTGTTCATAATGTGGAAGTATTGTATCAAGCGCTGATTATTGGCATAATGCATAAGTCTATCTTTAAATCCATGACTGTCACAAACCAAACAGTTTTTTAAAACATGAACAAGACATTAACCACCGTCAAAAAGAACACAGTGGTTACAGGGCGTCACTGCAACACCAAAAGTTGTGGCCCAATTACAATTTCACAACAAGGTCATGTTTTTAGTCTTTGCAAGCATAAAATACAGATCGAAATGACAAAACATTTTGTGCAAAATGTGGGTGGACCTGCAGGGCCCATCACTAGTGAAGTCCCCGGGGTTAGATTTCACAATTAAGATGGCATCAAACTGTAAAGGCAGGCCTGAAATAGACCAGCGTAGACATTATGTATAAAGTTGTTGTTTCATTCAAATGTACATATATATTATTTGGGTGGTGTTTTTGTACATACATATTATTTGGATGGTGTTCTAAAACACCATCCAATTTATATACATGTACATTTGAATGAAGCAACAACTTTATACATATTGTCCACGCTGGTCTATTTCAGACATACATTTACAAAAAGGATTTACAAAAACTGATCACATGACTGATCACATGACTGACCACATGACTGACCACATGCTGCGCGTGTTTCAGTGGAGGAATGCTTCGAGCGCGGCTGGCACGGGCGCTGGTACCACAGCGAGCTGGGCGAGGTCACCATCCGCCACAACGACGTCAGCACCAAGGGCGCGTGTCGCCAGCGCCAGCGCGACCAGTACCTCATAGAGAACAGGTCAGTGGTGGGGAACAATTGTCCAGTACCTCATAGAGAACAGGTCAGTGGTGGGGGAACAATTGTCTAGTACCTCATAGAGAACAGGTCAGTGGTGGGGGAATAATTGGCCAGTACCCCATAGAGAACACGTAAGAAAAACAATGGTTCAGTAAAAAAAAGCTTATTATGTTAGGAATCCACAGATAAATCCAGGTTCAGAAAGGGTGTGTGTGTGTGAGGCACGGGATGGGGGGGTGTATTTAAGGGGTCTCATGGGGCTTTTCTTTCTATGCAGGCAAACCCTAACAAAAGGGCCAAAACCCAAGAAAAACGGGGTAGTTTTGGTGGGGTGGTGCTGGGTGGGTGGGGTCGCCCCCAGCTCCCCCCTGATTTGCCTATTAATATAGAATTTTTGGATATTTAGAAGCAAAAAATCGAATATTGTGAATATACATGCTAGAATGCTGAAAGCATAAGAAGAACTGTTTCTTCATGGTATGAAGAAGATGATTAGCATTTATATTTTATTATCAGGATTTCGTTATTGTATTCGTTTTAGTGTTAAAATCGTAAGGACAGAGTCTGATTTATGTTCTAAAATATAAGTACGATTCGGCCAATCATTATATCACTGAAATTAATATTAGGGCATTGCTTATTTTCCAGGTAGTACTTTTGCATTATTCTTGTAATGATTCTTGCATGAAAATATTCGTTGTTGGCACCTTGCCTTCTCTTTCAGAAGTGATGGCTGTCACCTGTGTCTTCTGATGATGCAGAGACATCGCAACATCATACAGTACAAAAGAAAGTATGTGCGTTTATAGTCACAATATATGCCAATTGAAAGCAAATGCTTTTCCAGCACACCATAATCTGCCTACATTGTACATGTGGATTGTTCTTTATGCTGTAAAGTTTGATGTTATATAACAGCGGCAGGTCCAAATAGTGCATTCAAAAGTTTCCTTCCGTCCGAACAAATGTTTTCATGATTGTCCCCATGCCGAGGTGTGTGTGGGGAAGAGCATGTGTTCCATGTGTTCCACGTTTAGGTCTCATGCCAACGGAGAACCCCTTGATCTGCCACTGTAACACAGCATAAATACATTGTGTGGTCAGCATCATAAGTATATAATTAGAATTACAAGGGGTTAATGCACGTCAAAATCAATGAATGATTTCAGAACTAAAACTTATAACTCGTGAAGATCATATCGTTAAAGAGCGATGAATCCAGCTCTGAACTAGACATATCTCTTGTCAGCACAATCAATATTTGCCAAAATGAAATTTGGTGATATATTTCCTGTGAGACAATATCTGATGTTCTGGGCATTCAACTTATATGGAAAGTCTTATTGTTTGACACCACTTCACTTATGTCTCTCCATAGACAGTTTACGTGGCACTGCACTCAAAGCAGAACGATTTGGTATAACATGCAAATAAAGAAGTGTGCCTATATCTATCCAGTTACTGCTTGATTTAATGAGTATGTTTCTTCTCTTTCAGGTTTCTGTTTACCCAATGTTCAGAGTCTAGAGGAGATTTGTAGCACTATAGACTACGATAGCACACTTCATACACTAGTCAGAGGTACGTATCAGACAGCCACTTGGTTTCCCCCTTAATTTGATAAGTTGATGTCTTTTAAGAGAATCTCCAATAATACAGATGTACGACGTGTACATATTATAGAACACATGGAAGTAGAATAACTGTGTTATGTATATGCACACAGATGGTAATAGTTTGTAATCATTATGACATTTATGTTTATTAAATGCAACAATCATGAACAAAACAAAATAACCCCTCACACCCGCCGAAACGGCTCCCAACACTGGGCCCTGTAATATTATCACACACTTACCTATGAGATATCGCATGAGCACAAAGTAATCAAGGTTTTGAATGGCAAACCGTCATAACCGTAATAATAAGCACAGACTCTGACAGAACAGCCACTGGGCCTCAAGGTCTGGGGTTTCCTCACCACGTAATTGCATATATCCAATGGCCCTTCCAATCAATGTGTAGACATTGTCGTGCCAAGCGAGGATTGTTGGCTTGTTAGGAAATGTGATTAGGCCCCCGCCAACCAATGCTTGGAATCTCATAGCATTGCCTGCTCCAATAGTGTGCAGACGTGGACAGAGATGTAAAGTATTAGGCAATGTCCGTTGTATAATGCATTATTAGGATTACATATTGTTATGTTATATAACACTGTTTTTCTGTTGAGCCCAAACCTTCTTTTACAAATCCATCGAATCCTATAGACCATAAAACATTACAGTGAAATATGCTTTCCATTTTGGAATTTTAATCAAGAATTTTACAAGACTAGGTCTTACTCCTGCCTATTATTATACCCTACACAGTCGTACATAATACATGCTGAATAAGGCGCTTGTATATATGTATCAGAGACTGACCCTCTAACAAGAATTGCAGTATAACCTCTCTATTAAGACCAATCAAAGGACGGGATTAAGTGGTCTCAATCGAGATGAGGTCTCAACACAGAGGTTTATGATGGTCGGTTTCCGAGTAGCTGAAATGGTCTAATTACAGAAGTGGTCGCATCATAGGGCGGTCTGAAAGGGAGGTCCTACTATGGTCTATAACTACTAACTAGTCAAATCTCCCGTGCAGAGAATGATAGCCCATAAGTCATACTAAATGGCGTTCTTCTTCAACTAGCAACATTTACAGTAGTACAACCTGCCTCTGTAAGGAACCCACTGTGGTGTCTTTATAGAGATGAAACACCGTGAGAAAAGGTCTTATTACAGATGTGGTCTCATAACCTTATTGTAAATAGTGTATATACATTTCCTTTTATATGGCTGTATGTTTTCGCATGTTATGTTATGTTTGTTATGTTATATTATATTATGTTATGTTATGTTATCTTATAATAAATGCCCAAATGTCGACCCATAGAGAACGCGTCACCAGTGCGCTGTCCGTTCATCGGTCACCACACGTTCACCTACAAGAACAACATCGGTGGTCAGTGTGGAGTGACCGCCTCCTCGGCGACCATGTGCGAGGGCGTGGGACACTACAAGTTCAGCTTCGCCTCCTGTCCGGGCTTCTCCGACAAAACCATCACACTCAGCAAAGGTGAGCACTGGAAGATTCAGGCTTTTGGATGAGATGGGGGGGGGGAGATTGGTGGAATTAAAAAATTCAAAGGTTTTGTAGGTTCGAAACCTGTCGAAACTTGTCGGACATGCAAATAATTTCAAAATTTCATGATTTTTTTTTGGGGGGGGGGGGAGGGGGGAGGGATTGGGGCGATTGGGGGTGGGGGGGGGTAGAGGGACCGAGTGGGGTGCACCGGGGCTCCTACTGTAACCGCTGGATCCACAAATGGTGAGCTGATTCACACGTTGTACAGGAGTGTGAATTATAAGAAATGGATGTGAGGCTACATGGTGAAGCACCTCATTTCAGACACTTATCTGGCTTTTTCATTACATTTCAAATCAGCTTTGAAACGTGTTTGGCATTTTGCATCCGCATCTATTTCGGGCTTGTTATTCAATACACTAGTTATTGAAAGTGCAAAGTAACTTTGTGAGACTGCTCATAGGCGGTGTTAAAGAGTTCCATGTGAACGGAGGAAATGCTTTTGGCTGGTAACCCACTCTCAGAGAATGGTATTAATGTGGGGTCGGGTCGGGGGCTAAAATCATGATTATCATTATGTCATAAACTCCCACCCCCTGGCCATAATGGTAACCCCATTATTTAAACTTTTTATTATTAAGGGGTTGGCAAGTAATGTTTGCTTGAAAGAGATGATACTATATAGAACTATGCAGTATCCAATACTGAAGAAGTGTGAAATGTTACATGTCGTCTGCTACAGAGCGGGACTTCGAGTGCCTGGCCTCGTGGAAGGACGGCTCCGAGACCTTCTTCTACGGCAGCTTCATGGGATCCGGGGCCGAGGGTGGAGGAGCCAAGAGGGAGGACATGTACAGATGCTTTGTAAGTCATTTATAAACAGTAGAGCCATTCCATTAGTATTCCCTTTGGGACTACTGATGCTAGGTGGTCTAAATAACGAGGTGTAGTACTGTAGTCTATATACAGAGGCTCATTTTTGGTAGCTTTATGAAGGTTTGCGACCGTGAAAAGAAAGTGGTTTTACTATAGAGATGGTCGCAATAGAGAGATTGTCTTAATTGGAGGTTTTACTGTACTGTTTTACTGATGTAGAATCCCTCTTTTAACATCATCTTTGGAGTTAGCGTCGAGCTGTCTCAATACAGAGGATCTCTCTTTATGGGATGGGGTGTTTTACCCATGAAGAAATGGTTATTTTTAGAGGTTGTCTGTTTGTAGAAGTGGTCTTGATATATTGGAAGCTATACTATATTATAGTGTTAGTTTCACTCTGAAAACAAGAATAATAGCCAGACAAACAGTAGAGGGATTGGTTAGAAAAGAAGATCGCTATTAGCTATAGCTGCCACTGCTAATTTATTAAAGTATTCATTTGAAATTGAGTTTTTAAGAAATGCATTTGGGAAAAGCCACATGACACTGACATCAACATCACGTTACATTTAGGTCTGTAAGTCACATTGCTGTAAGGCGTCAGACAAACTTGTATTCAGTGTGAATACAGTCCACGTCTGCAAGGATTTCCCTTCGCGTTTATCATACTCAACCACAGGCCCTATTTGAAACATTTAGCGGCCTTATGTATCATGAGCAACCCGAGACAGCATCAGATGTGAGTATTCTGTAGACACAATGTAGCAGATGTGCTTTGTACCGGGATGCAATTCTGCACATAGAATCTCATATTGTATTGCTTATATGACTATAGAGAAAGTGTTCACTCTTGACTAGAGACAACCCACAGATGTGACCATCACGCAAATTATATGTTACTATGAATTAGTTCTAGATTCATATTGTTTAAACATATTTGCTTAAGCAAATGACTGTTGGAAACACGCAGAAAAAAATAGCTGATGCTGACTACTCCCGGGAAGGTCGGGGTGGGGTGGGGCATAAAATGATGGGACATTTCCCTGTGGACTTAAGAATTGGAGGTCTTAATATCCTGATATTGTAAAAAGATGGTTCTTAGGATTTTCTTAGTCGAAATACGTGGGGTCAGACCGTCTTCACAAAATATTGCTACAATCTTAAAATTGAATTTCAAAAAATGAATAGATGTGGATTTTCTCTCTCTCACTCTCTCTCAATTTTCTATGGCAAACAAATTGAATCCACACGCAAACTTGGGAGAAAAAACACGTTAGAATAAATGTTGAAATAAGAAAATGCTATGAAAACTATAATAACATTTTAAAATGAAATGTAAAATCCTTTGAGGGAAAAGAGGTCTGAAAAAGGTGTCTAGGAAAAAGGGTATCTTACAAATTATTAATGAAAAACCACGGGTATCTAAGGGAGCATACCCCTGCCCCATACAAAAGGAGTGCCACACAACTAAGAGTAATGAAAGACTTAAATTATTATGAATAGAGAAACTGGACACAATCTTGACACATACATATGCTAATGCAATTATATAGGAGGGCTGTATTGAATTACACCACACAAGCCATCCGGTAATACCAGAATACGCCAGTACTCGGCCAAACTTGAGTGTATGAATAAGTACATCATACAGAATTATTTACGTGCAAGAGGAGTCTACGAATACGTCAACATGCTGATTATAGAAATGCAGCATAGACTATTACGTGTTGATGTCTAGTTTACATGTCAGCCATGTCATGCCATGTCATGGCAGCTGGCCAATAGCCTGACTTAGAAGTCTCAGTATGGTATGCTATTTTGATAATGCTGTACACATATGTATCCGACTGCTGAGATGATTCTTAATGAACAGTTGCAAATGCTGGTGAAAATGTGTTCGAGGGTGTGTCTTGCAGTGATCTGTGTTTCTAACGCCAGTTTAGACAAATAACCACTTAAGAAGCTCAGAAAATATTAGCCCCTCACCTTATTTTCGCTCACATTTGCGGTATTAACCCTCTCACCGCCATAGCGACCCAATAAATTGGCATAAAAGATGCCCAATTCGAATGTGACCCAGTTTCTGAAGTGAATCAAGCCATAATCCGGATGCAAAAACATACACATATGTACGTGACCTATCGCATCACCCCCTGCCATGAAACGACGATGACGTAAATGTAAATGTGGCGGTTTATAGGTCTGATCCAAGTCTTGCTCTCACGACTTTACAATGACGTCAAGTAATACCCCGCGTAACGTGTCCTCCAACCAGTAATTGTTGTCGTCTGCTGCTGCTGCCTGTAGAGTCTGATGGATCGTCAGTTCCCCGCCGTCAGAACCAGCTAACCATGAGACGAATGGCTCCTCCCGCCGGTCCTGGGATCGTCCCTTTTTTTACTGCATTTTTGCGCTTGTTTTTATTCGAGTTTGAGTGAGTGATGTGTTCTGTACACGTGCCGCAGGATGTTATGCTGATATAGGTGAATGAAATACATGAATTTTAAAGTGAACTTCACCTGTTAGGAAGATTTATTGGAGCGGTGCAACAAGCAGTCAGGACAGTCATTGTGCAGTCACTTGGAAGTGACTTGCTGGAGCATGACAGGCTTTTAGGTATAAATGGTCCAATAGTGACACAGACGGTGACACATACAAACCGACAGGCAGACACACATACCCAAATACAATATACATGTACTTTGATATATATTACCGGTAATCTAAGTAATACAGTGGTCCATATGCTAGAAGTCAATGGAAAAAGAGTATAATGCTAAAAATATGACAAATTACTACAAGATCTACCTTTCCTTTCTTAGTGGGATTTCAGGGAACTGGAATGTGAGAAAAAATAACTGAAAAGGTGTTGGATATGGTGAAAAAGGAAGAAAAACATATGGACGTGGGAAAGTAAGACCGAATAGAGGGATGTGGGATATCCTAACCCTTTATATAAGTTATAACCCCCTGATCTCTGCCATCTCCAGCCCCCTCTCTCACCCTCTCCCCCCTGTTGCAGATGTACGAGTCTCTGGGCGCGGACGTGCAGTTCTCCATGTCCGTGGACGCCAGCTGCCGCGGCCTCATGTCGCCGCAGGCCGGGCCCCTCATGGTCACCATGACAACCGCACGTCAGTACCACGCACCTGCTGCAGCAGTACTATAGCCGAATACTGTTTTGGGTTCTGATTGGTTAATTATTAACGGATGCGTAGAAACAATGACGCTGTGGCAGGCAAATGCAAGTCATGATTAATTAAGCACCCATTTGAGTAGCAGACGTCTTTATTCCTCATTTTATACAAACTTAAAAGTCCTCATTATCAGTGACTGGTCTTCGTCAATAGAACCACTGTACTGTAACGTTAAGGCATCGACCATTTGATCCATACCATAGCTTCAATTATTTTTTTTCATAATTTTTTTTTCTAGATTACTGAACCTCAATTATTTTTTAAAGCTGTATAAAGCTGTTTAAAGGCATATTTGACAATTATTTATTTTTTTCTAGCCAAATGAAACCTTATTATTTTTTTCACTAATTTTCAGCCTTCCATTATTTCTTTCAATATTTTTGCTGCCCCCCTGAGATCAATAGGTCGATGCCTAATGTATAACTAGAGTGCTGAATGTAGAGTAGATGTACTGCAACCGCTTGTGGCTATAGGAGTAAATGGCGCTACTTTTGCAACGCAGATTAAAGATTAAAATAAGCTGAACTCACCATATAATCTAGACCCAACATCACTTCACTCAGTTGAATCAGACGCCACCGGTACCCATCTTTGTAAATTCAAACGAGTTGTAGGCTCTAGTACAGGCTGCCCAGTGTTATGTGGTTTCAATAGAGAAGTAGTCTCTGTACAGAGGTTCATTTTGGTAGCTTTATGAAGGATCGGGACCGTGACAAGTGGTCCTATCATAGAGGTGGTCTGACTAGAGAAGTGGTCTTAATTGGAAGTTGTACCGTAGTCAACACATTAACAGAAATATGTGCTACAACAAACATATCACAAAATTAACTACTTATCAGAAAACTGATAAATACTAAAATGTGTCTCAACCAGCCCCGCTCTCCCCTAGTTTAACCACGAATTCAGACACCTAAAAGGGTGAATCCCAACGTCGGCTTTCACGGGTTGATCATTCACAATGCCTTTACAAGTCCTTGATCATATCAAGCGGATATAGCCGTGAGATATGACGATGGGTGAATCCAAGCCTCGGCATCGATCATTGCAGCCCACTGGAAGGACCCCGCCTGCATCTTCCCGGAGTGGTTCCGGCGGATCCGCTGGCGTGACCTGCAGGGCACGCACTACTACCACTCCAACACACTCGCCCCCCACACCATCGACATCGACTACCGGCGCCACCGCGACGGCAAGGGCCACACCGTCACTAGCTACCGGTAGGCTGGGGGTTGGGGTTGGGGGGGGGGGGGTGCGCCACTGGCAGATCCAGGTTTTTGAAAGAGAGGGGGAGCACTCTCTACGAGAGGCCTATTTTTCTATAAAATAGTGGTTCTTCTGTGTTTGTCTTAAAAAGTGGTTCTTCTGTACTGATACCATTTGCTTCCGTAGGTTTGAAGAACCAGGATTCATGTAAATATATAAATATTAGATATTCATTATATTATAGGATTTATCATCAAAATGAATTATCAAATACAATCATCCAAAATATTATGATATTATTAGAAAAAGACCTCTCTTAGAGAGTGCAGGGGGAGGTTGTGCGCACTTGATGGATCTCATAGCGGACATAGCAGAAACCCTATGAAAATGAATAATTCTGGTGGTAAAGGGAGGGGGATGTCGCCAGGATCTGCTTATGTCCACCATCATATGTAGAGGCTTGGGAAACAACGTAATTTGATGTGATGTGAGAATACAGTCGGCCTTGACATAGTCACCAACGGCTGGAATGACTTACCAACCTACCATATCTGCAGAAAATCTTGATTTTCCGCCCAAATCTCTTGTTCTGTTAATGTAGACAATTTACACAATGTTTTATATATAACTGATATTATCATTCAATGAATGTGCAAGGCATATTTCTTTATATGTTTTCAGAAAATATATCATTCCATATTTCAGATGTAACAAGCTTATATCGATGACTTCGAAGGAGTACATTGTGTCATCTCAGACAATCCATGACTGGTAATTTATTTTTACTATCTTCTCTGGCCATTGCGATTATTTATCAATATGCCCATGAAATGAATACAATAGGCCTACAAGTATTCCTAGTTCAAAAGAATTAGCCTTTACAAACTACTAAGTACTGCATGCAATATTCAAAGCTAAACTAATCAATTTCGCTATTTACTCACCACAGCATTTATAAACAAGATGTCATAATAAAAATGATGAAGAGCCTAATAAGCGAAACATTTTCGTACATTTTAGATGATAGAATTGTTGTCCCAGATATTAACAGACCATATGTCAACATTGTGCGCCAGTTTTGTATTCGCAAGTCTAATCTGATATCTATGACAGCCCTATGCAAACTTTAGAAGTAGCAATAATAGGTAAAACGTTTTCATCAATGCAAACTTGTACACACCGTGCCAATGTGAGGCAAGGACCAAACTCAGACCATCCTCAAATCGTGCTCCAATCGGTAAAACACGTGACCACGGCGAAACTGAAACCATCAAGACGTCGTTTACAATGACTCACTCCTTGGCCTTCGTATCCAGTAGAAAACGAACATATCGGCCCGCCGGGCTTTCGCCGTGACGACTATAGATCAGATGTATCACCCATCAGGGATCTGATTAGGTGCGGCCACGGATTCATCAGAGTGTCTACTCGCGTAAGCCGGTCGTAATTACTTCCTCCTGCAGTACACTTTGCAGTGGGAGTCGCTTCACGGCCACTTCCGCCAGACTCCGGAAGTGCGCTTGACTCGGCTGACCTCGGTAAAACTCGGCAATTTACGGTTTGTTTGGGCGCGTAATGAACTTCGACTTGAACGGCTTGAAACGAAATCGTAAATTAAAGTCGTCAGGGCCGCCGTGTTGATTGTAGTTGTGGTTCAGTTTGGGCTGTATATGATGCTGTATTCAGGATAGCGGTCAGTATGGTCACTGTGGATTTCACAACTCAATTTGATTATAGCCAAGGATTTATTGACAAAGGGACTCATTCACGAAGAATGTAGAGGAGTTAAAACAAAGAAGGAGTTTAATAGGAACAATTTATACCGAGTACATCTGTGCACTACTCATCATGGCAAAAGTTTGAGTCTTAACAAATCCAACGCATGCATATATACAGTTGACTTCTATTCCTATACAAAGGAGTAGACCTACTCCAATTGTCTACAGTCTTTCAAGAAATAGAACATACAATGGAAATATCACGCAGCACATGTATAAAAAACGCAAGTCTGTGTTTTCTATTTATGATATTTAGGACAATTGCATGACACTACTAATTGTGTGACTAATGATGGTTTCTGTTCATCTAGCAAGGACAAATATCAGTGTCTGAAGCTGAAGAAACGGAATGAGCAAGTGATTGAAATACACCTGGGTAAGAACTGATGCTTCAAATAACTATGTATAATGTGTTTCCTGGGGCAATGCCCGAGAATTCATTTTAAAAGTTCTATTACACATCTCTCTAGCAAGCATATTTTTTTACCGTGCTAGACATAGCTGAAAACAGGGTTTACAATCGTACGCTTCCATTTAAGTACACCAACTAGCTCTGACGTGACTCGAATTTACTACCACAAGTTTGTGATATCATAATGATCAGCGAGCTGTTTAAAGACTGCACGGCTGAACTGAGTCCCTGTAATTCCGGTTCACTCTTAAAATACCAAAATAATATACTCGTCCTACACTATTTTGAAATTCTGTGGTAAAATACGTTGCTTTTAGACGCGTATGAATGCTGTCTTAAAATACCATAAATATACATACATGTCCAAATTTTTGTAAATAAATAAATATAATATACAATTGGTGCTATCTGGTAACACTGGTAGGCCTATGTAGGTCTACCTTCATTCAGAGTGTACTGAATGTAACATTTAAAAGCTCAATTAAATAGGAATTACACCACAGTGCGGTAAGTCACAGTTATTAATATGCCTGAAAACATGTTTTAAATAGCCCCTTTGAGGCACACGCCGGTGCCATTTGTACATATTATAAGGCATTTTGTTTTAAATGTCGTCTGTTGTTGTAGGCAAACACGAGCACGAGCCGCAGACGTGCCCGGACGAAATGTTCGACAACAGCAAGATGATCACCCTCATACGTGAGACTGCACTCTATATTCTAATTATAAATTGCTTACTTATACATCAACTCACGGTACGGCATAATAAACACACTGCAGATAAAATAATTAAAAAGTCCTGTAAGCTCTTGAAATAAGTGAGAAATACTACTAGTCGTGTACTAAAAACAAGTATCTTGAAATGTCACCTCGTCATTGACAGTGGGTCTACAACACGACGTGCACCGCTATTAATACTCACTCACTCACTCACTCACTCACTCACTCACTCACTCACTCACTCACTCACTCACTCACTCACTCACTCACTCACTCACTCACTCACTTACTTACTTACTTACCTTACTTACCTTACCTACTTACCTTACGTGTACACACACCGACAATCCCCACCCACCCATGCCAAACCCATATTATTTACGTGCTCGTTGCAGCGGTGGACATGTACACGACGGCGTGTCCGTTCCCCGGCTACTACGACGTGCTGGCGGACCGCACCCCCGCCGTGGCCCCCGCGGCCGGGAGGGAGCTGCCCCGTGACGCGCCTGCAGAGCGGCTGCAACGACACCAACGTCATCACGTTTGACGCGGAGCCCGCGTGCGACCAGCCGACACCCGGTATGTGCATCTTCCCCTGAGAAGGTGGTCATCAGACCACGCACCTGTCTATAAAAGTTGATAGATGACACCTTGCTGTGGCAAGATGGGTATGTGGGGCTGTGGGCTTTAGAGTCATGGATTCCATTGTATATTTGGGAAAATCAAAATTAATGCATTGATGAGCATATTGATTTACATTACTGATTGCGATACCCCTATGGTTGCCACGTTGCAGGTGAATATGTGTTAAAGAAGAACCTCTATAATAAGACCACTTTTCTTGGACCCAAACTTTCAAAATTATTCCAATGGGAACCTCCATATAACGACCACCTCTTCATTGAGACCACTTAATTCGGTCCCTTGCGTGGTCTTAATAGAGAGGCTCTACTGTATTTAGGGATGTTCAAAAATATTATTTTGTAATAGTTTGTCTACTTTTGACACAAACTTGTATGTTTATCACCATTAGCTCATAACAATGACAACGTCCACAACCCCCTTCATACCACTCTCGTCGCACCTACACTTAAAGCTGCACACAAGAAATCCAGCTTAAAATCCAAAACTCATCTCACTCCAACAGCAAGCCGCAAAGCACCACTCAAAAAGCATTTCCTTCTTACCCAACATATCAACGAAGAGACCCTCATAAGGCATCACACCCCCTAAAGCACGCCACTACCCCCCAAAGTGGGGCAGCTGTTGCTGAAACAGCAATAGCCAGCTGTGATCTATAACACCCTCGCTCTGGTGCCTAATGAAAAACCATTTGCAGGCACCTAGCAAAACAGCAGCCCAGATCAGCGGGGATTTATGTCCGCAATCTCATTGGAGGATGACTCATAAACGTGATTTAATACCCAACAGATGTGGCTGGCTGGCTTTGCCGAGGCGGGGTCATGTGATGTGTGATGTTTTTTTTAACCCTTTCATGAGGAGACTTGCTGACCTGGTTGTTAATTCCTGTTTTTGTTAGCATTAAATGGTATTTGAGGTTATTTGCTTGAAAATAGCGAATATTGATTCTTTATGGGTGGCAAGTGATCAGGGTTGCAAGATACAACTATTCATAGAAAACAGGATCATTCAGTGTCACGCAATTGGACGCAGGTTAAAGGCTAATGTAAGTGGAGTGAATTGTTACGACGCAAAGTAGAATCAAACACAAACAAAAACAAGGAAAAACAAAAACAAAATCACACAAAATCAACTAAAAACTAACAGTACATTTCGGGTATAAGAATATGTAACTTTGAAATGTCCACCATATAAAAAAATCAACAATAAGCCAAATACATACGTCTATATTTGGATGCTAAAGAGTTACGTCATACTATCATGTGGCCTGCTCCATATCTGCGTCCCGGGGGACCCGGCTGTTGTCCAGAGAGCTTCTCAAGTAGCGACTGTTAACAGCCACAGATGGATCCCCACAGGGTCAGAGGGCCAATAGTGGGCTGTTTGGCTGCTCATCTGGGCTGATCTGTAGCCAGAGCCGTTTGAAATGGGGTGGATAAAGTGTGATTTCCATATGAATATTGTACCTCTGAACCCTAGAAAAGTTTGCACTTCAAAGATGAGGAGGTTCTTTATGCACAATTGTAAGAGTTTGTGATAGCCTCTCACAATTGGTTTTCCAGCTCTTGAAATCTATTCGAGTCTTGTCCATTACCTCCCCTGCTACCCCCCGCCCCCAACCCAACGTCTTATCAATCTGTCATAGCCAATGACATGTGCACCATTGATCTACATGTCGTATACATGCCACACTTTATAAATGCTGCTAAATGACGCAGGCGAGCGTGAGGAGAATCCGTCTCACTGAGCCGCTCACCCAGCCCGTGTGTGTGTGTGTGTGTGTGTGTGTGTGTGTGTGTGTGTGTGTGTGTGTGTGTGTGTGTGTGTGTGTGTGTGTGTGTGTGTGTGTGTGTGTGTGTGTGTGTGTGTGTGTGTGTGTGTGTGTGTGTGTGTGTGTGTGTGTGTGTGTGTGTGTGTGTTGGGGGGGGGCAATGAAATAAAGATCTGGGTCACTCAATTTTGTGTTGTTCATAAGAGGGTTATCCATTTTTCTGACGTTTCTACTGGTGTGTATGTGTGTACACGCGTGCGTGCAAATAGATGGGGTGGGGGTGACCGGGGGGGGCAATGACAGATCCAGGATTTTTGAAAGGGGGGTGGGGAGGTGCACTTAAAAGAATATGGGGGGGGGGGCTGCACTTTGGCGGACATGTAAAAAACCCTATGAAAATGAATTATTTTGGTAGGAAAAGGGGTGCGCACGCGCCCCCTGCCCCTTCTGGATCCACCTATGCGGGGGTTACCCAATGCCTAATTGACTAGTTTTCCATCTGACCTGCTTGCAGAGCCGCTGGAGTGCCTGTCCCACTGGGAGGAGGACAACCGGCAGTACATGATCGCGCGCCTGCCCGCGGTCAACACCCACGCGCCCGTCGCCAACTGCTATGTGAGCCACCCACGCCTTTCACAACATGATGTTTTAATTCATACTAGCTTATGGTTTATTGCGGAGTTTTGTTAAGAATAAATACTGCTGTAAGGGAGGTCTGTTTTATGATTAAGAATAAATTTATCATATATACCAGCAGATAGATGTTTCATGAAAAATCTGACTCGCTAAAATACACTATACTTATATACAAAGGACTAAAATGCAGTACAACAGGTTTCAATACGAATCCAATGGGAGATGAAAGGGTTTATGATCTGCGCCATTTTGAATTTATTTTGTAAGGACTAAATACATTGTATTATTAATAAATGTTTTAAGTCATAAGGGTTGGTCATATATATACCAAAGGATGTCAAAAATTGACTCCTTATCCGCCATTTTGATATTATGATGGTAAATTTGTATTATGACAAATATTTGACCTATATTCCAGTCGCACGTGTGGCTTTGGTGCACCAGTTAAAACCACAACAATGGTACACTAATTGTACTCTAGTACAGTTCTCTAATTGTTCATTCCTAGCACTGAGTAGTATGTTGACCGAGCTGCAAATGACTTGATCCAAATCAAACCAAACCAACCACAAACCTAAATACCACATATGCCATCTTCTCTCCCTCACCAGGTGTTCGCCTCCACGGGGGACCAGCTGACCTTCTCCATGGACCCGTCGTGCAACCCGGCCAAGGAGAACCACGCGCCCCGCCTCCACTACCAGGTGGTCAGCCAGCCCGAGCCGTGCCTCAACACGGGGGCCGCCGGCTACCTCGGCAGTGACCTCATGCCCATGAAAGGCTCGGCCGGTCGTGCCATCGCCGCGAGGCAGACGTCATCTCTGTTCTGTGCGGAAATCGTCCTGATGCTATCGCTATTACTGGTGACTTTAATGCTGCAGAGGCGGTGATTCCGGATGGATATGAGTACATTGTGTTTTGCTGTTGTGTTCATTGTGACTTTCTGATGATGTGATGGTGTGAGTTGTAAGAGGTGGTTGGTTTTGAAGGACTGGTTAGATGAGAGGTATTGAAATGAAGTTATTTTGTTTTGTGCAGGGGTGGGTGGGTGGGGGTGGGGGGCGGGGCATTTGGCTTGGTATATTTCATTGATGAAGGAAAATACTAGCCTACGGTGATTTGGTAACGATACAAGACAGTTGTGGCTCAGTGGAGGATTGTACATTTGCGTAGCTATTTTAAGTAATATTAAAGTACTCTGCCTAACTTTCTATAGCTATGACATCTACATATTTTAAAGGATTTCCATCTCTTAAGTATCACTTCTCAAGAATGATGAGAATAAATGAATAATACTGATGTGATGTTATGTGCGTGCAACGTTTGATTCTTCTGGAATGAAAGGTTTCAAAAGCGTGGTCGATTTCATAAAATTGAAACTATGATTCTAAACTCTAAACATCTAGAAATATCTAGACTGGATGATGATGGTTCGCAGTTAAGCATAAAAGCATTTGTGTATTTCAGTTACTGTTTCCTGCTTCATGGTCTTTCATGGTTGACTTCAATTGTCAACCATCTATCTTTGATTTGAAACAAAACTATAATAGATAACATGAACAACTGTTCACATGGATTATGTTATTACAGAACCAGATATTTGATGCCTAGGTTCAATCCCGTAACCATTTTTGCATGTAAATATGATATGCCAGGCCTTTTTTGCAAATGTGGACAGAAAATAGAACATTTCATGTAAGCTTTGTTAAGAACTATGGACAAAAAATATGTACATGTATCTTATAAATTTTTCACCCTATATCATGGGGCTAAGCTTTGTTAAAGGAGAAAAATACTTCATGTTTCAAGGTTTTCATGTTTTTTTCAGACTAAAAATGGATCTGTTTTCAAAATTGGAAAATTACCCCCTGTATCTTTGAAAATGAAATTTTCACCCTAACTATTTTTTGTTCCAAAAAGTGATGGTTTAAATCAAGGTGAAACAGCTAGGATGCAATATAACAGTTCTACTGACTTCATATATGGGTATATACTAGACTGCTACATCGAATAGAAGTAAATAAAATTATTGTAAAATAAATAGTACACATAAAGATATGATAATGCATTGAAGTGTCATATCCCGATAAAACAAAATCCAGATATACATACATATGACTTTTTGTGCTGTTCGTTACAATAGGAGGGTAATAAATAGTCCATTCATTACTATACTAATTTGGGCTTGCTCGTTTATTCTTGCCACGATACTAAAACATTAAAGCATTATGTTATATATAGATTAATATCTTATTTATTCAATATGTTAATATAGCACTAGTAGATACGTTGCTTATATTATACAGTGGTTTAATCATAAACTTCATAATTGTCATTGCTTGGAATACATGACTATTTATCAGGTGCATTCAAGCCTTTAAATGAAAGGAGTGTATGTGTAAATTGAAACGTGAAATGGCCATTATTTGTATAGAAAATTGTATCAATAAATCACAGATTTTATAAATGGCCGTAGATTGCTTAATGTCGAATTTGAAAACTAAATAAACTTCTAATTGTATGTAATTGTCATTTAGTTTAGACATGCAAGTGGCTTTGAGTAAGATTTAGCAATCTATCAATGAAGGATGAAAGGCTCTAAATGGATTTTGCGTCACAAAGTATATATATGTTATAGGCCCTACACGTATTTTACGCAAAACGAATAGAACATATTTTAGTTTTCACCTTATTGTCATAATAGCATTTTCTTACAGAGTCTGAGATTAGTGAATGGAAAAATCAATCTCATATGTGTTCTTCAATCTTTACCAATTCATTTATTACCATCTTGCACTAATGATCTATATCGTAACCATGGTGTCAAGTTGTCAACCTCCTCCAATTTTCCCACTGCTTATGGCTAATATGCTACCACATAACTGTTGCTGTACATGTATTGCTAACACATACCATGCCACACCATCACACTAATGCATCCAAACATACGATGTTGCCAGAGCTACTATCACTATGGTACTCGAGAAATGTTGTAAGGTACTTGTTACCAAACAATCAGTCAGTTTTAGCAGACGAGGGCCATGTTTTAAAAAGAAGATTATAGTTCCCGACATATGTGTTTCTCCATATTTCAATTATTTCAATATTCATTTAAAGAGAAACCAGTGAAAACAGGCCTCAGTAGACTGACTGCCCAACCAAAGTTTAGGTTGACACATAACCTTGTTTTGTGCGAAAGCTTTCAGTTGACGACATAGAGTTAGTCGTCACTCACAGCCAACTCGTTTTGGAAGCCAAGTTCTCTCACATTCGCTGAAAATTCTCGAGTCTGATTGGTCGAAAGCCGGAGCGGAAAAATGGACGTCTTATACTACAAAGTTTATGCCATGTGAGAAAAATGTAATTTTCTGCGCTAACTCGTTCTGTTAAATCGATGAGATATTGTCTGATGTCTCACCCCAAATCGTATAATAACATATTAATGATCCGGTACTCCAGCTCCAAGGTGTTGATACTGACCTCATATGGGACATTACCAATGGATCACATATCTCCATATTAACCCAGAATGTTAACCCTTTCTTGGCTATCGCGCCAAACCAGAGAAAGTGGGTTTCCAACTGTGAATGTTAGTGCTAAATTTTGAGCGGTCTTCTTCTTTTTATAGTAATGTTATGCATTTATGCAGTGGCGTAACCGTTAGAAAACACCTACGCTTAGATAATAAAGCACATCAGAAATGTAGGGAAATGGAAAGAAATGAAGAACACTGATTAGGGAGAAATGTATTCAGGGCGCAAAATGTGACACCCCAATTTCCTTTGTATTTGCATGGAATAATTGAATTTACTGAAATTCAAGCCAACGCATCGATTTTGCCGATGCAAGTTTTATTTCCCTGATGAATTGCCATGCATTGAATATTTTGTTAGAAAAATCAGTATTCATACACTTTTATTTAGTAATTCATTATTCATTGGGTTGAAATGTACGGGTGTGTGGAAAGAGTACTGAAGCTTGTAAATAGACAAAACCGGGTGAGTTTCTAACATGAATTATTTTATCATGTGAGTTATGGTGGAGTATCACTGTGAGCCCGAATAGACAACGACCCAGTTTTGAATTTGTCATTTTTTTCTCAACAATTACAACACTACTTTAAAATGTGAAAAAGTAGTCCGGCTGAGTACAAGCATGATAACCATCTCCAAGTTATCCCATAGTTCTGGATCATGATAACCAATGAAATTACATGAACAAGAATGATAAAGAGCTCTGCTATTCAGTTTTGATGAACACTATTGCCTCAAATGCAAGTTATTTCTTTCAATCTGTTAATGCATACAGCACATCATGTGTAAGATTAGAATCTCTCCCATGAGTTGAGAAGAACAATAGAAAAAAGAAATCGACATAGAGCACTTGTACCTCACTGGCAGATCTGAGAGTTTAGAAAAGGAAGAGTGATATCCACTGAAGGGATCTCATGGTTTCGTACAGGCGATCGATAGTGGACATGCCAAAAACAAAAAAAAACAAAAAAAAACAACAACAACAAACAAAAGCAACAACAAAAAACAACCAAACAAAAAACAACAACAACATGGAAATGAAATATTTTAGTGGTTGTGGGAAAAGGTGTATGTGCGTGTATGTATGTGTGTGTGTGTCTGTGTGTGTGTGTGTGTGTGTGTGTGTGTGTGTGTGTGTGGAGAGGGAGGGGGGTTTAGATCACCCCAATGCGACCCTTGGATCTGCCTATGAGCAACCCTGTAACGTATACGACTTGCAATGACGAATAAGAACAAGCGAACGCAAATCATTTGCTTAAGTACCCTATACGTCCCTCTTGGACCCAGCTATCCGTCCCAGTACAATGCAGCCCCCGCCCCCCCCACCCCCATGCCACACAGCCCCCTATATCTATCACGCTACGCGGCATCCATTTCACGGTAGTCTTGGGAAATTTGCACGGCACAATTGCAATTAGTATGAACAAGAGCGCGGCCTCGTGTGCTGCCTTCTGAGCAGCCACTCATTCCACATGGCCGTGTAATCAGCCCAGCTCGCCAAAAGATCCAATGGAAAGAAGACAGGGGCGTGCAAAACTGCGTGAAAGAGAGATGGCCAGGTCACGAGGTAGGGGCTTCCTGTGCAGATAAGCATTGTAATTTTGTTTGAGGGAGCGGGGGTTACGATATAGGGTTGACAATGGCAAAGAACACTTCTTCACCTGGTATTTCCAACACATCACACACCGGCAGATCCAGGTCCTTTTTTAGAAAAGGCGGGGCAGACTTCAAGGATTTCATGGGTTTCGTATGCCCAATCGATGGCAGACGTGTAAAAACCCTATGAAAATGAAGTATTTTCGTGGGAAAAGGGGGGGGGGGTGCCCCCCAGCCCGCCTCATGCCTATTTTTCTATTGTTTCAAACAACAAAACAAAAACAAAATCTGAGTATAATGGCATCTTCAAGTTTGCTGCTATCCTGGTTTGGTTGTAATGTACTACAGAGGGTCAGGAACTACTTAAGATATCAGTAAAGCAACAGTGTCATTCATATCAGAAAGAGGAATTGCCACCAATTAATCAAATATCATCTGAAATCCGCTTAGTACGCAATATACTAATGACGTCACCACACTAGATCCTCAGGGAATCGCTTCATTATTAAAAAGTGGATTGAATTGCATGATTTGCCTTGTGCACTCCAGTAGCTAGTTTCTTTATCTTGTATAAACACCTTGGCATGACCAGGCATCTCCAGCAGTAATGTCCGGCGTGTTGGCGGCGTGCAAAGCACATAGCAGTGTTTGCGCAGCCGACAATTGATCTTTGTAGTGTGTACTCCACACCAATAGCCGTCAAGTAAGACGCCAGTAAAGAAGTTACACAGTTGACAGTTCATCTGTGTTTATCCGTGTTGTCTTGCAACTGAGTGGTGGGGGTATTTGGACTTTTTAATTTCGTCAACATGTTTATTTTGAATCTGCTTCTTCATTCAGAGCCATTTACTTCTATGTTAAAAATGGAGAAAAAATCTATTGCTTTCACACGGCTCAGTTTCACTTGAATTTCATATGATTGAAAGTATTGAACGTTAAAGGGGTTGCTTCAGTTGTCAACTACTAGCAGGAATTCAGAGATTCTAAACAAAAGAACACAAAAAACTAAAGCTAAAAACACATGCCAGTCTTTTCAAAGCTATCACGGCTGAGAATCTATCACCCAGTGCCCATTTTCTCATTTGCATTAAGTAGGATCTTGGAGTAATGCGTGCCACGAGCAAGATGCGTACACAGTCATCAAATAAATTGCAAATCTGTAAATAACGGAAGCACTATACTATACTTAATAGAAAGTGGGTTGAATATCCCAAAGGTAGCAAAATCACAGAAATATGTAAAACAAACCACTGCCCCCACCCCCACCCCCACCCTCCCCCATTATATTTACTCACACTTCCGAAATCTGGATCTGCCACATCACAGAGACCACGAACATGTAGAGACCCAAGATTCAATAAAAGAAGATCTCACCACCATATCTCGCCACAAGCACCTTCGTTTCCCGTTTGCATTAAGCCAGAAAAAGCAAACTGAGGCAACGATATGCAAAGATGGATCTCAGGAGACACGCTGATATTGAAAGGGGAGTGATGAAAAATTACTCCTACGTCCTTCGCTCTAGGCACTGCATGGCGCACGGTATATCGTTTATTACTTTACACCGGTCTCTGTGGTCTGATTAAAGGTACGGATAGACCATAACTGCGTAATAACACTCTGAATCATATATAATCAACGCGAAGGATACTGGCAGGCCATACCCTCTGGCAGATCAAAGTTTTTGGAAAGGGGTGGGGGTGGGGAGCGCACTTAAGGAATTTCATTGATTTCATACGTGCTATCGATAGGGAACATGCCAAAACCCTTATGAAAATAAAGTATTTTGGTGGTAGAAGCTTCAACGCCCCCTGGATCTGCCTATGATACATATTGGTTTCATTCGGCGCCCCCTCCCTCAGTAGTATGTAATGTTGGATGCTTCTCATGTAGTCCATATTTTGGGAAAGCAATTTCCTCGCACAATTTTCAACTCTATATTTATAACTTATTAGAGGCGACGTTTATTCAAATTAGCTCCTAAAATCATATACAGTACGCTTACTTTCGTAACATTACAAAATCTACAACAATCAACCACATTTCGAACTTATTTAAAGAACGCCTATATGTATTTAGTGGCGTACTGTTCGGGCTGACTGTTGTTAACAATTGGCCCAACAAAAGCTTAATCGGGCTCTATACAAAACAAATGCAATTCATGTGTTTTGCACAAACCTATTTATCCATGGAATTCCCACACAGGCTAGAGACAACTGTATAAAATACACATTCCAGGCGAAGCCTCTTTAGCGGGCCCTATTTATATTCATTGAGAAAACAAAGTAGTTTCTCACCCAACATAGTATTCTAATGAAAACGCGTGTTAAGGGTGTGGCCGCAAATGAACAATTTACACCAGCAAAAAACAACCCGCTGCAACGTTCATGAAATTTGCATAGCGTATCTTCTCTGGGGCTACCGACTGCTGAGTCATTCGTTGACCTTGATGCTGGTAATTTGATGAGAGGTGTTCGCTATATTGTTTCCATTTGGGCTCTTCAGGATGAAGTTAATGTGTTTTCTATCTGAAAAGAACTCTTCACGTGGAAATATTAGATAGCAGGAACATCTTAGACTGGGTGTCCGTTCGACTGGGTTTTATTGCCTGGATCTGTTTTACGGTCTGTTTTATTGAGGAGGCTGACGTGTATGGCCTCTGCCTGGATTCTTTAAGAGGTGTATCTTGCTTGTTTAGGTCATTGGGTTAACAATATGAATTGATGAGCAATATGACGGTGGTATTTGTATCTATCATTCCACGTACAATGTTTACAGTATCTTTAAAAGAAAATGCAATGGCTATTTTAATTCTAAGATAAATGCAAGGACGACAAAGTGTGCACGTGAGATGCAATATATAATACAAAGCAGTATAAGATCTAAAATTGCCAATAATTATACTGTGCAAAAACCTCTATGTTCTTTAGTTTGAGTACACTTAATATTGTAATTTTGTCATTCACTGTCACGAGTCACATGTAGATGCGGCCACAGGGGAACAAGGGAGCCTTTCCCCTTAAGAATGTTCTTTTTGTGTAATTTTGCCATATCTTTGAGTTTCACACATTCAATACCAATTAAATCCACTGGTTGCGCCCACGTTTCTGAAAACCTGGATGTTCTAGTGACATGAAAACTCTAAAAATATTTCAGAAGTGTTAACACATCTACTCTACTGACTGTCCAGATGAGGTGGCACTTAAATGTCCGTGCTGGTTGTTACTTCTGTCAACGTCTGGAAAGCACCAGAGTAGTAATGGGTTAAACTGAAAAAAAGTGAAATAAAATACGTTTCCCACCATATTCTTAGAGACAAATAGATTTTTATTACATCATTCTGAAAAAATATCAGTTTGGTCAGAAAATGAATAACATACATTGGAAGTGATGATCAAGACATAAAATAGGTACGGAAATTTGTATTTTCAATTGAGATGTGATTAAAACTTAAATTCTAGTTAAAAGCAACCCAACTTCCCCAATTCAGCAGGTACATTTTGATCTGGTCATTACTTTATGGCATTTTACTAGTATATATGCTTCTGCTCTGGTAGAATGTCTTCATACTAAATAGAAATAGCAAAAGTTTAAATATATTTCCAAATGTCTTTATCTGGAACTATTTCTATGCTCATGAAACTGGTAGAAAGCATTGTTATAATGTGTATGGAATCAATTATGTGCAATTTAGGTGCCAATGAGATTGAGATTGAACTATCATCAGTGGACTTATTAGGCTATTGACGCTTTGTTAAATGCCTAAATGCGGTTAATCTCCATAGAATTCACTCGGACAATCCCCATTTATCAAGTACACACTATACACTTGGTGATGGTCAGAGATTTACTATTTTAGAGCAATTGTCAAAACTCAGTTTTGGTACATATAAGTCGAAGAGTAGGCTACGTAGCTTGCAGTTGGTATATTGTGAAGTGATAGTTAATTTGTAAAATTGGTGTTCAAATGGGATAGAATGGAAAAGGAAAGTTTGAGAGGTAAAATAAAAAGTTGGTGATGTTATGGTAATGATATCTTTAGTTTAACAATAGAGTATAAAAGCAATCTGTAATTGGCATTATTAATTATGATTATCTCACTGATGTAAATATTAGCACTTATTGCATATCATCTTGATTTTAGCACAGTGTATTATGTAAAAAGAATGTTACTTTCCTTATCTTCATCAATAGCACTTTTGCATCAAGCTATTTGTAAAAATCATGTTGTAAACTATCTTGGGTCGGGTGAGTCGTTGATATGATACGGAAACGCACAAAGAACATTCCCATGCAAAAAGAAAAGCAATAAAAATGATGGAATGTTTACAATTAAACTCTATGTTATAAATGTGGTCTCATAGGAGACTATCTTTTTTGTCCTACTTTTCATGCACGTTGCGAAAGCTCATGATGAATATTAATGAGACGTGACGTGTTGCCGACAGAAGGGGATTAATGTTGCTTTCAAAGTGATGCATGTAAAGTAAGTTTCAAAACATGGGTTAGCATTCACATACTTTCATATCCGCACTCCAAAATAGAAAATGATTTTATGTTCATGTTTACTTTCATGATATATTTGAAAATATATAACAAGTATGTCCTAGCGTCATTAAAATAAAATTGATGATTGTTAAAAATGTATCTCAAATGCAGACATGAAATGATAAACATATTCATAAAATCCCCAAATACATGCATTTATAACAGCGCCCCATTTACAAGTAATAGCACAAGTTTTCAATATAACACCCGGAACTAATTGCAACAGAAATTCTGTCAGTTACATGTGATAAAGTAATACATAGTGAAAAAGCTCTCCCAAAGTCCACCAAAATCAACACATGCAGGAATCATATATAATCATTTTTGTAAAGCTGCTAATAATATCATAAAATATCAATTCATTCCACATTCAGTGAGAAGAAAGAGAAAATCGCTAAAGCAGCTGGTGATTCCTGACCATGGCTTGGACGAAGCGCTGCCCACTGCCAGACGACAGCGGAACTCGCGCTCGCTTTCGCTCTCCGCCGATGAAGCGTTCTTTGACTACGGCAAAAATGACTTTTTCACACGGAGGTCCACCCTGCTGAAAGCACCTCCATATCTGGACAGCATCATCACACCAAGAGGGAGCGTTCCCAAATCATCGCTCGCACCGCGAATGTCCATCGCCAGCAAACTGGACGTGTTGAACAGTGCCACTTTGTCCCCCGAGGCCAAAGTGGAGTCTTTGTACAAGACGCTAAAACTGATGGGTGCGTTTGACAAGAAGGCGAAGCTCAGTTCCCCGATTCGCAGGAGAAGTAGTGTTTTTTCGATGTACAAATCGAGTGCTGCGCGTGCAGAACGCAGTCTGAAAACTTGGACGAATTGACTGTTCTGTTGCGCAATGATGGGGAGAGGAAGTCTCCCAGCAGAACGCTGGGTGCAAGCACGGCCAGGTCATCCTCCCCCACGGCGTTCTCACAAACTGCATCGACCGTGGGAGGCTGGGATCGAGTGCGGAGGAGAAGACATACTTTTAAAGTAGGTTTTTGGCACATATTGTTTTTTTAAATAAGAAACATGTAAATGTCTGTTTAAGTACTAGGTGCGTTCATTTCATACGTATCTATTTCCCGTAACTGTGCACATACCTCTGAGCATTCAACAGTATAAGTGCATCCAAAACAAAACGCATTGTAACCTACACTGGATTTTAAACTTAATACAGTAGAACCTCAATTAAGACCACCCCTATTGAGACCACCTGTATAATAAGACCACTTTTCACTGTCCCAAAACTTCATAACGCTACCAAAACTAACTCTCTATTCAGACCGCCTAACACTGCTCCCAAAGGTGGTCTCAATAGAGAGGTTCTGCTGTACAAAACTAGATTTTCCTTGTAGGGGAAAAGCAAGCCGTTCATCAGGTGGCGCTTGCTGTGCAACTTCCTTACGGTGCTGTTCCGGGTGTGGAAGACGCACGCCAGCAAGTGAGTCGGCATCACTGCAGTTCTCACACTTTTGTACAACACACTTCCATGTATTCTTAAGAGGAGGGGAGGCAGACTCTGGTGGAGAGGTTAATAAAGAGGTGTGGCTGTCAAAATATGTTCTACATCATCTCTCTGTCTGCCATCTCAGCCTGAATAGAGAGTATTTTCCCCGTTCCTTTGATTTACGTAGATCCATGTAATTGCAACAGAAATTCTGTCAGTTACATATGATTAAGTACTACATAGTGAAGAGTTTTCCAAAGGTCTACCAAAATCAAAGCATGCAAGAATTATATAGTTCTGTATATATCCATCAATGCCACGAGGTCTCTTGTCACTCATTAATCCCTTTTGCGTGGCGTGTTTTCGTAAACCCAACACACACTACATTTCATGCTCTGCAGAAATGCTGCTCAATGCAATTGAGAGAAATAACCTAAGCCCCACGGGAGTTGGAAATTTCATAGCACCTGCTCATTTCGACGACGGACCTGTCCAGATATGATTTTTTTATGTAACCTGTGTTTAGGGTCAGTGAATTCCTGGCTGAGAAGGTGAACACAGTAGACGTGAACATTGAGGTGGATGATGTACTGTTCGACAGCAAGGACTACAGAGCAGACAACAAAGTACGTGCACAGATACAGATACATAAAGCACAACATGTATGTTATAAGTGTTGATAAATCTGTTTGTAACTTCACAAGAATCCGTATCTCCAGACGCCGTTTTCTCAAGGACTCTTCATGAGATGGAAAGGGCATGATGACATTTAGGTTTTTGTGCTTTTTAGAAACTGACAAATAATTCTATAAACTCATATTTATTTTACCTTGGACAGCATTACAACGTAGGCTTGTTAATGAGATTAATGTACCCATTACATTGCTTTTCGTTCGATCATCCATGAGACCTAATGAATGATCGACAATACTATACCTAATTTTGAACTAGTTGCTGAAAATAGCAATCTTTTGACAGTAAGCCTGTCTTTTAAACATTAGCATCCAAGAGTTCCGAAAGAAGTAGTGCGAATTCTGATGAAGAAACCTGGCACGAGATCACCAGAGGAAGTCCACTATGTGGCTTTGGCTTTACGAATGTACGACTCGTTACAAGGCCTGCCCCTGAGGATACATAACCTAATTGCTGAGCGAAGCTGGTATGAAAGGTTGGTATTAAGTAGTACACGTGTAGGTACATAGCTATAGGCCCATTCTATGGCTAATCAAATACACACTTGATTTACTTAAAATGTTTACATGAATAGAATAATGTATAGGTATTATTATCAGGCTCTACTGCTTTATGTTACATTTTAGCATATGTATAACTATCAACAATACTCATGATTATAACAAGCTACTGCAGACGTTTTTCACCCGTCCTATTTATGTGCTTTATTTCCAAGAAATCAACCAAATCTTATACTATAAACACAAATAGAATAGAATATTCTAACATACGTTGCAGTTATGATGCCAAGAGAATTGTCATACGTCAAGGTCACGTGGCTCGCTGTTTCTATTTCATTTTGTCCGGAGGAGGTAAGAAAAATTTACAGATGATAGCATCATAACCTATATAAAATACTATCTTTTTGCGTCAATCATATTTATTTATAGAGATACTAATTGAAATTCTTAAATAAAAAGAAACAAAAATGGCAGTGTCAGATTCATGTTTTTTTAAAACAAAAGATGGCTCATACATCAACGTGGGAAGTTAAACAGCCCGAGAGGGTCAAAATGTTATAAAGATTATACATTTGTCAGCAAAAGGTTCCCCATTGCATCTTTTGTAGAAGTGTGTTGAATATTGAGTTGACACTAGTTGTAAACCATTTACTTTAAATTGTAAAAGGTTGGAGGCGAGGTATGTCGGGCAAGGATGCAGGCACATGCAATAGGTGCAGAGCTTATGGGGGTTGGGGTTGGGAGGGTTTAGGGTATGCTCCCATCAGAAAAGTTTAGAAAATAGACCCTTTTCACAGCGCCTGACGCTATTTCAAACAGAAAAGTAACCTTAAAAACAAATATTTTAAAACCCAGTTTCAATAAGGGTTTGACAAAAAATAAAATAGAATAAAAAATAATAATAAATCCCACCAAAATTGGGATCAGTTGCCTCCCTTGCCTTGCATGTAACTATGGACCTGGTTAATACAATATCTTTTTTGTTGGTTTCAGTGATAGTGACACGTATGGAGCCTCATTCTACAGTATCCAAAACCGTCAAGTACTTGATACCAGGAGACAGTTTTGGCGATCGTGGATTATTAAACAATTCAGCCAGAACGGCCACCTGTCTAACCGACAGTACTGTAGAGTTATTTGTCATTTCAGACGAGGTACTATATTGACATAATCTATCTTTCATCAAAAATAGCCATAGTAGTGTTGAAATATCATTATAGATATACCATTATAAATATCAATATCATAAAATACCCTCGCAAGGGGAAAAAACCTCACAACATAGAAGGGCGAGACATTGCAGGGGTGTTGGTGGGGGAGGGGGAGGGAGTTACTTTAATAAGTATAACATGTATCAGGACATAATAACACAAGTTTGAAATGTAAGAAATTTGTAATTGATGCGATTATTGTATTAAGATATTACAGGTTGCTTGCAATCAAATTATTATTACAAAATACCAATTCCACTGTCATATTTACAGGACTACATGACCATTTTTCACTCAGGGGGATTAAAAGACACATCAGATTCCCTATTTAGGTACAATTATTTTCTTACTATTTTGAAATGTGATATTTATAAAGAAGAAAATGCCTATTTTGCCTTAAAAACATATTTTTTAACTCCCACATTGCAATCAAAATATGTGTATTTGTGTTGATTACAGGAAAGTGAAATTTCTACGCCAATGGCCTTACGACCTGCTTCCTAAGAATACACCATTGAAAACCGTCATGAGTTTCTTCAAGTATGGTCAAGCTTATTTTTTGCACAACCCACAATTTGTTTGGCCTTATCTCCCACATCCCCATTTTTTTACCTGTTTTCCTACATCCCACAAATTTTCAGGCATCCCACTTTAGTGAAATCCCACACCCCTTATTATTTTGATCCCTCCCCCACATTCCTCTTTTTTTACAAACCCGCCCCTTGAAATTCCAGTACAATGTTCATACAAATCTTTCTCCTAAGATGTTATTATAAAATGTAACAAATATGGTTTTACGTTCTCGCATGTGTGTACATACAGAATAGTACATCCTTAATAATGCAAAGAGAAGCGTACATAGCATGAATATCTCACTTTCACTTCTAGGAAAGGTTCTACAATAGTGGAAGACAGCACCAAAAACCCGTGGCTCTATATTGTCAAGTCGGGGAACGTTTCTGTGTTCAGGAAGATAGAAAGGATGAAGGAAAAGAAAAAGGAGAAAAAGGAGAACAGTACGTATAGCATGTTAGGATTCTTTCTCCAAATCTATAAGGCACATAGCACATAGCCACTGCTACATAGACTTGGGGAAAACATTCTGTAACGTTAATACTTACAGCCAAGTCTTTTAAAGTCTATGTGTAGTGAAGTCAGAAGGAGGAATGTTTATTCTAATTTCGGTATGGTGAATCATTACA
This sequence comes from Streblospio benedicti, assembly GCA_019095985.1. Taxonomy (NCBI): domain Eukaryota; kingdom Metazoa; phylum Annelida; class Polychaeta; order Spionida; family Spionidae; genus Streblospio; species Streblospio benedicti. Next base: position 32,280,078 of record CM032663.1, on the reverse strand, counting down.
AAGATAGAGAATCACAGTAGTTTTTGTTCTACCGTTCAATCATCGAATTATACAGGCTTCTTTATAACACTTCTTTTTCGTTGATATTAAAGTAATGATAAATTTACTCATTCAATTAAATATACTACTTTGAATGTTGATTAGCTGAGTGTTGAACACAGGATGGGATGTCTAAAGAAGTTGTAACAAGGGGATACGATCATCAAATAGTCCATGTTATTTTTCAGGCCGTCCCAAAAAGAATGCACTGGAAGAACTAACATATTCAGCGCACGATCGTTATCTAGAAGGAGTTATCATGGAGCAGGATTCATCCCGCAATATTGCACGTCAAGTCCACAGGTACATAAAAGGTCAAGATTCATGCTTGTTCAGGGGTTATTCTTGGGAGCAGGTGAGACTGCACCGGTTCTACAAATAACAGATTTGACTATATTTGCACAGGATTGATTTGACAGTTCAATTGATCTTCTTATGGTTTTATTTTATGGCTGTGCTTTTGTTCAAAAGTTTCATTAACACACAAACACAAACACACAAACATGCACGCATTCACACACACACACACATGCACACATATATTACCAACTATAAAACATAAATATCAAACATGTAATTCATTAAATCTTTTGAACAAAAATACAGCCATAGAATAACATGCACCATAAGACTATAGAACTTGACTTAGTGTTGAAAGCACACTACATATAGCTTTTTATTATACAGTTCAACGATGTAAGATGAAAATATTGTTTTCAAATCTAGTCTCTGCCAAATTTAAACCTGAATTAATTCAACACAGTTCTCTTTTTATTAGTGACCAGAATCATGTGCAGGAATGTCATATAAGTATGAAATATACACACAAACCCACCCTTTCAAATAACACCATTTCAGGCGGAACTCGCGTAGTCAGATAAGTGTGCCACTCTCAGAGGAGCTCTACAAGTTCACATCACAGAAGGTAGAGATTTTGTATTAGTGAACTCCAAATATAAACATACAATATGAACATGCCAATCAAATTTGATATTTATATTATTTTCGTGTATAATGTTTAAAAATATATATATATTCCAGTCCGGTGTCTTTAAAGACGAGTTTTACCCCGAATTGGACGATGATCTTGTGTTACACTTACAAGAAATTCACAGAAAAGCCATCAGAGAGGATGAACATGATTCCACAGCGCCAGGTGGTGAGGTCAGTATTTCATATAAACATGCACACTTTTATGGCATTGTTCATAAAGTATCAGGATACCATGCCATCTGTGCAGTAAATCACGTGTGGGCAGCTAGCAAGTGTGAGTGTAAGCAGATCTATTAACCATTACTATAGATTAATACATAGTTACTCATCGTGCACTTATGCTTCGACCCATACATTACCATACTGCATGCGTGGTATTGTAGGTAGACAAACTTTAATCATATGCTTTTTAATACTGCAGTGTGCCGGCCAACACTTGAAAGCGCATCCGCCTGGCGTGCCAAGTACAGTACCGGAAGGGTCCGAGTCCAGAACACCGCACACAGGATTCGGAGGTATGGCTACTGGATTTCTCACCTTCTTGTTGCATTGTGAGTCTTCGAGGTTCTTTATCACATGGACAAAATATAGGTCATGATGTGACAGTTATGAATTTGAGTAGCACTACCATTGTATCAACTGAATTAGACAAACCAAACTATAAGCTATATTACAAATCACTTGTTGCTTCAGACGGGTCCATGATACAGACGCCCTCTAGACCGTCCAGAATGCCCAGCACAGCACATGGAAAAGCGCACTTTGCAGATGTATGAAGTATTAGTAACTAAATGTATGATCACAATATGATCACAAATGTCATATATGCGTCCAATGTACATAAATCACCACATTTTCAAATACATGTTAGAGTTGTACATGTATATGTATTGTAATTGGACTTCAAATCATTGAGTACAACTGTTTCTTTTGAATCAATGTAACATTTAAGATTTTGGATGTATATTATTTGATGTTTATCAATTGATATCTTATTGCAAAGATTTTGCCATTGAACACAGGATTTCTTAACAGTGCTCATATTACACATGCCAGCATTCTGTAAAGGACATGTAAAATATACGTAATTGTAAGTGGCATAACACTTAGACCTGAATGTCCTAAAATGTGAATTTTAGACCTGGATGTCCTAAAATGTGAATTGTAGCACCATTGCTAGCGCTATATAAACACTAATATATAAGATGTTCCTGTATTCACAGATGAGGTTCAGCACCTTCTTCGAGGACATCGAGGGTGAGGATGATGATGATGATGATGGAGGAGGAGGAACCAGAATATGAGTACGTGCGGATACAGACGCTACGGCGAGGGGACATCTTTGTGAGTAGCAACATTGGAGGAGAGCAAGCAATGTCTGTACAAATTTACAACAAATCAACGTCTAATCAGCCAGTTGTTCACAATGTTTACAATGGAAAAAGGCAAAAAAATAGAGGGATGTGGGCTTTCAAGGAAGTGGGATGTGGGAAAAAGCCTTAAAATTTGTGGGATGTGGGAAAAAGGCCAAAAAACTAGGAATGTTGGCAATAAGGCCCACAAAAAATTAGGGTTGTGCGATTTCTTGACCACTTATGACCCTCCACACCTCGGTTTCAGGGCCTCACTGAGCTGGTGCATGAGGACCACCAACCACAGCTGTCCTTGGTCAGTGACGGTGCCGAGTGTCTGCTCATCGATAAGAAGTTCTACATGGACAACGTGGGCCCCCAGCTCATGACCACCATTCTCACAGAGGTAACATATTATAGCGGGTTGGTATTGGTGGTTGTGCACGGCAGGGCAGAGTTAGTGGGAGGGCACAAGGGTTTGTACTGCATCCCCCCTCCCCGTCCCCCCAAAAAAAAAAAAAAAAAAAAACATTTGTGAAAAAGATTTGTTCATAAACCTGTTTGTAGATATCTGTTTGAATTATATGTTCTCCCCCTTCTTGCTAAATTTAGCGTTATTTCGAGCATGTTATACATCAGGCATTTGCAGAGTGCAATGCTATGTGGGTTAGTGGAAATGTGTTGTTACCATGTCTAGAAAATTCTTTATTTGTCAGGGGTGTTATTATGGATATGATATGAAATTCATGCGTATGATAAGTGCTCTTGGTAGTTTGGAACTTGAAAATGATTAAGATAATAAATCACAGTCATTGGTATGATTTTTAATGCACTACATTTTTAACCCAGGTTCGCCCATATCCGACTGATTCTGAAATCAAGGAACACTTGGAAACTGAAGCAAAGTGGAGTAAACACAAGAAAGACTCAGTTAAGGAGGCCTTAGGCTACGTTAACACGGAAAAACAGTTAAGAAAGGATAAGTTAAAACCAATGGAAATGCGTAAACCATAAATTGGTGTTTATATAACAATTGTTTCATTTTATTTTTGCAACTACATTTTTATACACCATAAATGTGTATATTAAACAAAAATCTGGGACACATTTCAAGCACTTCTACTAGATATTCTATTTGCAAAACACATACATAAACCACATAGCAACACTATTACATCATACAAAATCCTTACAATGTCATACAAAGTATCTCACTACAACTTGGAGACAAACACAACTGACTGTCCTGTTGTCAGCAGATCACTTTTGGCTGATGACGTTGTGTTCAGGACCATACGGGAACGTTGTGATGTTTTCTGCGCCGTCCTCCGTCACTATGAGTATGTCGTGTTCGCGGTAGCCGCCTGCGCCGGGACGGCCCTCGGGGATCATGATCATGGGCTCCATGGACACCACCATCCCAGGCTCCAGCACTGTGTCGATATCCTCTCGCAGCTCTAGTGCTACAACACAAACCATGTTGGACGCTAATGATGAGAACTGAATGTAACTGTAAATGTAAATATGGTGGTTTATAGTCCTGATCCCAGTCTGGCTCTCATGACTTTACAATTTACACCAGGTCATTGGCACACGTATTGATCATCATTTGATCAGTTCTCGCATACTTGCATGTGGCATGCTTGGTTTAAAAGTAATTTTAGTTGGTAAAATCTAGACGAAATGGTACATTTGGAATACGGAAAAGAGCTCAATTTTTCAATAACATAAAAGTTTAATTTTCGTGAATCCATCTGTGGTTAAAACAATATGCAATTGCCACCCGTTTGCTAAAGAATCCCATCAATAATGGATTACAGCTTGACACAGATTTATACTGTATTTATCAAGATCTCACCTGCTTCACGTCCATAGTAGTGGCAAAGCGTTCCAAATGAGTGGCCATAGCCAAAGTTACTGCAAAGTCCATTTAAACCTACAAAAGACATTGCCCATGGTATATCATTCAAACTGTGTATTTTTAAACAAAATTGATGGCTGTTACACTGATAGACGTTGGAAAATTAAGTAAGTACATCTATTTGAAGCGTGCATTCTTCAATATAGTGAAATAAACTTTTTTTTTCACTGGCTGTCTGCAAATTTGACCAAGACCGGCTTTTGCTCACAACTTCGTCAATTTTTATACTAACTAAAAATCCGATTACATATTCGTAATCCTCATTAAAAAATACTACTAGGAACGCTATTTGAGGCATGCATTCTTCATAACAGTGAAGTTCAAACGTTTGTATCATTCACAACCTACACAGGTCGTCTGCATTTTTTTTTCATGAAGACTGGTATTCTGCCCATATCTTCGTCAATTTCAATGCTAACTAAAAATCCGATTACAGATTCATAATCCTCACTCAAAATTCTATTAGGAAAGTAGTTTACATGAATGACATAGGATAAATGATAGCTGAAAATTACCTTAGAATATTGAAAGTCGTGTTAGTTTACAATGATGCGAGCGACCGGAAGTAGTCATTGGACTGTTTGGTAAGGATTAATTCTACTGCGCAACACGTCCCGCGCAACTGGGGAACTGAAGAATTGCCATCCGTTTGCTAAAGAATCCCATCAATAATGGATTACAGCTTGACACAGATTTATACTGTATTTATCAAGATCTCACCTGCTTCACGCCCATAGTAGTGGCAAAGCGTTCCAAATGAGTGGCCATAGCCAAAGCTGCGGTACTGCAGAAGGTCGTGTTGCCGGTAAACCTACAAAAGACATTGCTCATGGTTCAGGATAATCATGAACAAACTCAACATTTTTAAAGTACAAAACCTGCAAAAAGCAAAAATAAAAACGGATAAAACACAACCTGACTAATCAAAAACAATCCCGCACAAAAAATCATAGAATAATTGAGCTTTTAAGGTATATTTTTTCTAGAAATAGCTAAATATATTACATCTGGTGTATAGCCTACACAATCAGCAAGTCTTGCACACGTGCATGGACTGGCACATTTTGCGTCATGTTTGAAGCATGTCCTCAAAACTTACGGCTCCAAATGTCATGTTCATTGCCTTTCCACCACCCCATGATTTCAAAAGCTTTGATTTTTAATTACATTGTTGGAATGTTGGTGTCAACATTTTACATTAAAAAACCAGAAGGGCTAGAGATTTCAGGGGCTATGTATATGCAACCGATAGAGGATATGGAAAAACAAGATAAAAAAGCACAAAAAACACACAAAAAAAACCCCACACATGAAAATAAAAAATGTTTTTGTTGAAAACAATGGGGGTTACAGTTGGGTTCATGACCCCTGCACCCCCAGGACCTGCCCTCCGTACCTCGTTGAGCTCTGTGGCGATGTCGCAGCACTTGGCGCCGGGACGGATTAGCGCCAGCCCGCGCCGGTGCACGTCACAGTTGATCTGCCACAGGCGCAGGTGCTCATCTGACGTGACGTGGTGCAGGAACAGCGTGCGCTCCAGGGCCGTGTAGTAACTGGTGGGGAGACGACGAGGAGGAGAGGTTAGGGGGTAAGTCTGATAACATAAAGGATGCATACAATGTCATATAACACATGTTTGCCAAATGTACTTGAACTTTTAAAATTCTTTTATCTTGGATTTGTAGATAGTTCTGTAATGTTTCTTTTACGGATGAGGGTAGCCTGTGTATTTCTGAATAATAGAAAGGTTGGCAAGTGATAGGCGTATATGTTTAGACTGTTCAAACACCCAGTCCTTTACACTCTGTCCTTCGCCCATGAATCATTCTGCATTCATGCTTTCACACACTCAGCCCCCACTGCAGTCTCAGTCTCTTACCCCTGTATCATGGGGAAGCAGTTGATACTGAGGATGTCACCGGGGCGTAGGCGACGGCTGGTGACAGGGTTGTGGGCGCCATCCGTGTTGAGTCCGCTCTGGAACCAGGTCCATGCTGAAACAGCCAGCACTGTGAGTCGAGGCATGGTCTACAATTAGATCCTGATCACATTAAAGACTAAACTAAGAACTTATGTAAAATATCTAAAAGAACACAAAAATATTTCCACTTGTCTTTAACCTTTACGCACAATCAACGGGAGGGGTTTAAAGGGGCCAAGAAATCCATTATACCTAATTTCTTTGGCCTTATTTCCCTCATCCCTAATTTTTGGGGCCTTTTTTCCCACATCCCACAAATGTTTTGGCGTTTTCCCCACATCCCACTGCCATGAAATCCCATATCCCACCTTTTTTGCCTTTTTTCCCACATCCCTAATTTTTTTGGCCTTTTCCCCCACATCCCACTTCTATATTATAAACCCACCCCAACTGCGCCAACTGCCTGTTAAGTTTGCCAATGCCACTCACTGTCCATGAGGTCGGTGTCCGGGTAGGCGGCTGCGATCTCACGCACCATTGTCTGCGTGGCGTGCAGGGCCACCTCGTACTCGGGAGCTCCCTCGACCGCCGCCTCCACACACGCCGCACCGCCCAGGTCCGCCACCCTCGCTCCAGTACGGATCACCTACAGGCCAGTGTCCATCAGTGATGTAATAGATATTTACAAGATGTGGTCACAGGTGAATCACGAGTGAATCATGAATTATTCACAAGTGAGTCGCAAGTGAATCACAAGTGCAAGCCACATTGTTAGCAGCTTGCATGTTCATCTCGAGCACAGCACACTGACAGCCTATCAGAAGATGATGCACACAGCCAGACAACGCGTAGGTCTTTTAGAAAATGACACGAGTAAAGCAGATGATAGCTTATTAGTGTAATAAGGATAATTTTGTGAGAGGCAGAGAGGATGTCAGACAATGAATACCAAACAATAAAGTTACATGAAGCTTAAGCTCCCCTTTCCTTCCTACCTTCTGCTCCTCCTCGGACTTGATCATGCGCATGCGCATGAGGTCGTGACCCACGTCCACCGTACGGTTGTTGGGGAGCGCCGCGTCAAACTTGGCCTTGTTCTCCAGGCTCACGTGGTCAAACTCCAGACCCACCTGGCAGAATGATATACATGTAGTAGAGGCTGGTTTACTGTAGGGAAGTATCCACTGTCCCTGCTGCCTTGATGAAACATGCCAATTTCTTCAAATAAAAAATATATGAAATATTTTGAGTGGCGATATGTGGCATGTTAGACTGCCCATTTGTTTTATTAAAATTTCAAATATTAAGGCCATTAAGGGGGCTATCATTTATTATGGCCCACAGAGGTATGATAAATTTAGCCATTAGAGGTGGTGGCTGAAAAAAATAGGTTTTTGGGAGGCTGAAAAACTTGTTTTTGTTTGTGTGTGTGTAAGGGGTGGTGGTGGGGGTTAGGGTTAGGGTGGGCGGCGGTGGCTGAAATTTGAAAAAAAATTTAGCTGAGAGATTTCATATTTCACACCCCTTATGTGGGCTATAATAAATGGTAGTTCCATAATCTTACAGAAATGTAAATGTCTATCGTCAAAGCAATAGTCAACGGATAAACACATCATATTACGTTGGTTGAATTATTAAAGGCCCTATGGCCTACTTCTTGATAAAAGCATTCAGGCTACTCTATCTTTAACCCAGTTTTGATCGAATAGCCAATTTGTTTGGTTAGTAAAATATAATATGTATTTATGTCTGGCATCTGTGTCAAGATGAGACTAGAGCCTGGCCGTACTGTGCCCGTGACGTCACGGAGCTCCTCCCGCACAGCGTGGAAGAAGTTGTCTCGCTGCCAGTCCGTGTAGGTGACGCTGTGACCGCGGGACCGCCGCCATGGATGACCTCCGTCTATGCCTGCTCAAACACAACATGGTTATAGACGGCACGTCTCACTAAAAGAGGCATATTTAGGAACAAGGGAAGGGTGTGTGTGTGCAACTACTGGATTTCATGGGTTTCTGATGTGTGAAAGCTCGCGTACATGCAATACACCCACCTTCCGAGCCCTTGTAAATAAAATGTTTGGGGTATTATAGGTGGGCGTACACCTTGTCTCAGTTTCTGCTTATGTGTGTCTGGTTGTTTTTGTCTTTGTATGCAGGAAACCACATTCTAATAGACGTTTTACAAGTAGTTGTAAATTGTGGGTAAAAGTTGTAAGATGCATATAAGGCCCAAAACAGATGTAGGTTATATTTGAAGAAATGTTATCAATTTTATGAAAATTGTCTCTTGAAATATAAAACTACAAAAACAAGAGGCCAGCGTTACCTGCGGACACGGTGGTGACGTCGCCGTCTGCCCGCACCACGGTGGCGTACAGCCGCCCGAAGTGGCAGTAGACGAAGCCGCCGGAGAAGTAGTTGACGTTGTGGTAGGACGTGAGGACGGCGGCGTCCACGCCGGCACCCGCCATGTAGGCACGGAGGCGAGCGAGGCGCGCTGCGTGCTCGGCACCCGAGAACAGGGGAGGCGCCTGCAGGGTGGGGAGTGGTGGGAGAGAGAGTGCATGAGTGTTCGTAGGATTTTTTATTATTTCTGGTGAATATAGAAATCCAAACGTTCTTCAGAGTATTTTTCTTTGTATTTTGATATCTTTAAATCATTGGCTTGATTCTATAATTCTCTTAAAAATTATGGTCTTATATTATTGCAAATGGTTTCCAACCAAGTGATTGACATTGATTTTTCATTTCTATTTCTACCTTTCAACTGTCCTGCTAAGCTTTATATTAACGATGATACACCCGTCCCGTCCCATCATTACCTTCTCACCGTTTCTCATGTCCACGAGTCGTGGCTGCTCGTAGCTGCTCAGTCCTCGTGTGCTGACAGGTGCCCGTGACGTCACTGGTGATGACGTCACTCGTGATGACGTGCCCATACGAGCCGCGCGCAGCAGGGAACGCCACATGGTCACTGCTTTCCCAGGACGGTGTGAGGTCAAGGGGCTTTAAATGATGAAAAATGTGCAAATGTGCAAGCATAGGCAGATCCAGGGGCGAGCACGGTGGGTACATTATTCTTTTACCTCCCTTTCCAAGAAAAAAAACCAAATAATAAAAAACAAAAAAACAAAAACAAACAAACCAAAACAAAACAAATACACAACAAATTAACAAACAAACATAAACATCATTTTCGTGGTATTTTTGGCATCTCATAGAGCCTTCTCTCTCGTGCGAAACCCATGAAATCCTCTGGGTTTCCCAACCGAAAACCTGGATGATGATCTGCCACTGGCAAGCTCATGCTATGTAGATGAATATGTTAATGTAACCCTTAAGTACACGATTAAGAATATAACACTGTAGCCTTTGCAAAAAATTTGAGCCCATGTCCATTCGCATTGTGGTGATTAATCACCATACCACTTTCATAGACTTGTATCAATTTTCAAGTTGAAATACAACATGACCAGTGGCAGGTCTTGGATCTCCAACAAGAATGGAGGTAATGTTGTGTGTATAACATAAGCAGATCCAGGGGTGGGGGGGGGGCAAGGGACGCTCATGCTCCCTTTTCCCACCCAAATACCTTATTTTTGCAGTTTTTTTGTATCTTGGCCATCGATTGCGCGAATGAAACCCATGATATCCCTTAAGTGCGCCACCACTTTTCTGAAAACGTGTATCTGCCTAGTATGGTATGGAGTTTGCACATTTGATTGTGTGCTAAACGTATGTGTGAGAGCTGGAATGGCCCAAATGTTGCACAGATAGAACAGGAGGGAGTAGCCAGGCCTAGCATCCTGATCTGGCACTGATCTCACACGTCTGATACTGACACAGTGCTACTTCTTAACACAGGAAAAATGCCTCTTGGATAATAGAACATTATAGTTAGTAGAATAAGAATCTACAGCAACGACACCCCTTAATGATTCTGTACAACCAGTATGCATAATTTAAATTAAAATTAAAATTAAATTTTATAATAAATTAAATTTATAACTAACATGATAGAAAACTTTACTTCAATAGGAATATTCAGACGTGCTCTTCGCTATTTAGTGTGCAATAGACGACTTATTGCGGCAGTCAGTATGTTATACAAAGAAAGCAGCCATAATATTAGGTGTACTTCAGTCACAATTGCGGTTAGTTAGTGATAACCAGACCACCAGTCAAGGCCGCAGTATGGAAACAATAGAACCAATATCGATGGCATAGTGATACGGTGGTGTTATGTGTATGATGGTTACTTATCGGATTGACGATGACGGGCATGTAAATGGACTATTAATCAGTCTTAAGTCTGTAATGACACAGCGACCTTGCCGTCCACATAGCAGGCGTGTACCGCACGGCAAATGCCAGCGAGTTTCTGCACTGCTAGAGAAGGGAGTAGCGTACATGTTGTAGGACAACGCTGATAGTGTTTAGCAGTTTTATTTCAAGGCGAGCTTACAGCTCTGTGCACTTGCTTTTATAGCAGAAGCGAGCATCAGACTACAGTTGCATTCTGACATTTTGAGCTACCAGCTCAGGCTCTGAAGTCATTGTCGTAGTATTTTGACTAAAACTTTAATAATATTCACTGTATAGTCGTATTTATCACCATTGATAAATCGTCCGGTTTAGATCACGATACATGTGCTATTTTAGTGGCCTTGAAAGATACCGATATTATAAATGTGGTTAATCAAAGTATGTGCAACTTACCGGAATTGCTCCAACTTCGTATTATCCTGCCGTTGTCCTAATAAATTTTATGTTTATTTTCCAAGATACAGTATTCATTATCTAGTACCATCCCACTATCAACATGTAAATGTAATTGACGTGGATAAAACTGTGTGAAGTTTTACCATGTCCAGCACACAAATATAAGTTGAAATCAGCATGAAAATCACAAACTTTATTCAGATTCTGGCAGCAGCAACAAAATCATTTTTATCCATCTAACTTTCCAACAATGATACTCTTCATTCATTTCATAGCCATTCAATGTTAGATGTATTTATTTCTTTTACCATCCGAATGTATGGAGTGAGCTCAACAGTCTCCAGAAGAATGTCGTGCAGCTATGCTCAAGCATTTGAGGTACATGATGTTGTCTATAAATTTTCATTTATATTTTATTATCAATATACTAATCAACATTATAAACGATATGATTGCAGTAAATTAAAATAGATGCAGACAATAAACAAGTCATTGGGCGGTAATTTGTTTGTATTAAGTTTCAATTGTATGCCTCGTCATTAATGGTATTTTTGTATGTCCCTCAAAAGTAGACAAAAGTTATTTTCTATACAAAAGGGTTTCCTATCACAATTCACATAAATAGTCACATGTAATACAATGCACATACATCAACTAACACAGCCAGCACTAAAGCAAGGAGCGGCGGGAGAGTCGGGGAATCCGTGCTTCCGTGGCCGAATGGTTAGGGAGTTAGACTCGTGACCAGAAGGTCGTGGGTTCGATTGCCGGTCGGGTCTGATGGTCAGTGTTGAGCAAACTTACCCATAAGGCATCGACCATTTGATCTCGGGGGGGGGGGCAGCTATTTTTGCCATAGCTTCAACTATTTTTTTTCATGAAATTTGACATCTAATTCTGTTTTTCTTAGATTACTGAACCTCAATTATGGAGCCAAATGAAACCTTATTATTTTTTTTCACCAATTTTCAGCCTTGCGTAATTTCTAACAATATTTTTGCTGCCCCCCCCCCCGAGATCAAATGGTCGATGCCTAACAGGTTGCACACTGCTCCGTGGTACCTACACGCTAGATGGTCATTGGGTTGAAGAGTGGTTTGTGTGAGTGCATTGTGCACTGAATGTGCTGCCGATGCAAGTATGCGAGAACTGATCAAATGATGATCACTACCTGGTGTAAATTGTAAAGTCATGAGAGCCAGACTGGGATCAGGACTATAAACCACCACATTTACATTTACATTTATTTAATCCGCTGGCAGGCGAACTTCTCTTCCTTCTTGGCGAGCTCTCCAGGACCTCCGCTCCGTGCCGACTTTGGCTGTGGCGCCATCTTGGTCTTACATGTAGATACAGCATTTGATGTCCGCACTGACAACATGCACTGTTTTCTTGTCTTCGTCTTTCTTTTCTACTCCTCCCCCTTTTCTTTCTTTTCTTTCAGCTCTGCTTTTTGCTTTGCTTTATTTTGCTTCCAAATCGTCTTTGCTGGCGCAAACTTTACTTTCATCTCTTCCTTTTCCTTCTGTTTCTTTAGCTTCATATCTATTTTTTCCTGCTTTTCAATCTCTTTCCTCTCTTTCATTTCTTTCTTTGACTTTTCTTACTTTTCATTTCTTCCCTTTCCTTTTCTTTCTTTTCTTTCAACTCTAATTTTTGCATTGCTTTATTTTGCTTCCAAATCGTCTTTGCTGGCGCAAACCTTGCTTTCATCTCTTCCTTTTCCTTCTGTTTCTTTAGCTTCATATCTATTTTTTCCTGATTTTTGATCTCTTTCCTCTCTTTCATTTCTTTCTTTGACTTTTCTTACTTTTCTTTCAGCTCTACTTTTTGCAATACTATATTTTGCTTCCAAATCTCCTTCGCTGCTGCAACCTTTGCTTTCATCTCTTCGTTTTCCCTCTGTTTTTTTTAAAACTTCGTTTTCCTCTGTTTTTTAAACTTAATATATTTTTTCTCCTGCTTTTCAATCTCTTTCATCTCTTTCTTTTCCATCTTCTCTCTGTCTTTCCTGTTTGCCTCATCTTCCATATTTTCATGTTTGAATTTCTGTAGCTGCTTTAACGCTTCTTGAAGCTTTTCATCGGCTGTCTCTTTAGCTTTTACCGCAACATCTCTCTCATGTCTCATCTCGCTAACCAGTAGTCCTGCCATGCGGAACTTCTTCATCAGACCGTTCTTACCTTCTTTATAAATTAATACCAATCGAAATGCGTAAGTCACAAAAACATGTTAAATAACATTTGTTTCATTTAATTTTGTTAACTACATTTTCATACACCACAAATCTATATAACGAAACTATAAAAAACTGTGACACATTTCATTCACTTCTGCTACTATATACATATCATTTGCAAAACACATCTTAAAGAACATAGCATCGCCATTACATAACCCAAAATCCTTACATACAAAGTATCTCACAACAACTTGGAGCCAATAAGGAGCCAATAATAAACACAACTGACTGTCCTGTTGTCAGCAGATCACTTTTGGCTGATGACGTTGTGTTCAGGCCCATACGGGAACGTTGTGATGTTGTCGGCGCCGTCCTCCGTCACTATGAGGATGTCGTGTTCGCGGTAGCCGCCTGCGCCGGGCCGGCCCTCGGGGATCATGATCATGGGCTCCATGGACAGTACCATCCCAGGCTCCAGCACTGTGTCGATGTCCTCTCTCAGCTCCAGTGCTGCATCACAAACCATCTTTAAGTGCTTATATTAAGTTTGAGGTCTTTTCGTTTAATAAAATGTGGCGTGGTGAAAAGTAGCTTGGTTTAAAAACTATTCTTATGTGGTAAAATCAAGATAATGCGATACAATCGGAATGCTCATCTCTGGAAAATACTTAATATTTCATTGTTGCTATAGAAATTATTTTTCGTGATTTCGTCTCGTCTTAAAACATATTCTTGTTTTCAAACTGCATTTCGAAATTGTTTTTAGTAAAAGCGTACCTGAAGCTTTCGGATATTCTCGTGCCCTTTTTCCACAATGTAAACTAGTCTTCACAATTAATCAGCCTGACAGACAAAAGCACAACATCACGCTTGACAATGTAAAAATACTGGCTAGAGATAACAATCCATTGGAAAGAAAAGTACGTAAGGCCGTTAACATCAGATGCCTCAGACCAGATCTGAATAAGAATGTGGGGTTGCACGAACTTCTTGCAATCTATGACATCTTGGGGGCCGACATCTTCACACCACAATCTTGTGAAGATTAGTTTGCATTGTGGAAAAAGGACATGAAAATGTCCGAAAGCTTCAGGTGATCTTTCACTAAATGCAAGTTCAAACTGCAGTTTTAAAACAAGAATATGAATGAAAATTGAACAAATGAACATACTTAATATATGTCTTAAACACTTTAAAACGGCCACCACTTTGCTAAAGCTTTTAATAATTAAACAATGGATTTCAGCTTGACACAGATTTATACTGTATTTATCAAGATCTCACCTGCTTCACGCCCATAGTAGTGGCAAAGCGTTCCAAACGAGTGGCCATAGCCAAAGGTGCGGTACTGCAGAAGGTCGTGTTGCCTGTATACCTACAAAAGACATTGCTAATGTTTCAGTACAATTCAAAAAGGCTCAACATTTTATCAGGTAAAATACACACACACACAAAAAAAAAACAAAAAAAAAAAAAAAAAAAAAAAAAAAAAAAAACCCAACAGACTGCAATCTATATCTGATGCATGAAGTATGCCTTCATCTTACGGTTCCAAATGTCTTGTTTGTAGGCTTTATGATATCTTTCCAATAGTATATATGTTTTGAAAATCATTGAAATTCAATTACAATGTTATGTTACCTTTTTCATTAAAAACTGAAAGGGCCAGAGCTCTCAGGGTTTTCAAACTTGTGGCAGATAGCTTGCTGCGATCGCAGGGCGGACAAAGTAATCCCAGATGATAAACTGACCACACTCAATGTGGATGCAAACAAGTACATAAATATGGAATATTTTGATAGCACAATGAGGATGGACATTCCCACCCTCAAAATGTGGAAGAGCAATGGCCCCTGGACACCCTGGACCTGCCTGCCGTACCTCGTTGAGCTCTGTGGCGATGTCGCAGCACTTGGCGCCGGGACGGATTAGCGCCAGCCCGCGCCGGTGCACATCACAGTTGATCTGCCACAGGCGCAGGTGCTCATCTGACGTGACGTGGTGCAGGAACAGCGTGCGCTCCAGGGCCGTGTAGTAACTGGTGGGGAGACGACGAGGAGGAGAGGTTAGGGGGTAAGTCTGATAGATAATGGACGCATAGAATGTCATGATAAAATATGTTTGTGGTATTGATTATGTCAAATTTACTAGTACTTTAACTTCTAAACTGGTGGGGAGACGGCAAAGGAGGGGAGGTTAAGGGGTAAGTCTAATGATATAAGGGATAGATACAATGTCATATAACACATGTTTGTGCTATTGATTAAGTCAAATTTACAAGTACTTTAATTTCTAAAAATCTTTTCTTAGATTTTCAGATAGATGTAGCCCCTAGGACATGATGCAGTTTTTATGGGTGATGGTAGCCTTAGCATTTTTCTGAATAGTAAAAATCGTTGGCACAGATTAGCCGTATATGTTTAGACTGTTCACACACTCAGTTACTCACCTCCGAATCATTCTGTATCATACATTCACACACTTAGGACATCCTTTCTGAACCATTCTCAATCACTTATCCACACTCTCTCCGCCTCACCCCTGCATCATGGGGAAACAGTTGAGATTCAGGATGTCGCCGGGGCGCAGGCGGCGGCTGGTGACAGGGGTTGTGGGCGCCGTCCGTGTTGAGGCCGCTCTGGAACCAGGTCCACGCTGAAACAGCCAGCACTTGAATGGAGAAGCGGTCTACAATTTGATTCTGATCACATTAAAGCCTAGACCAAGAACTTACATAAGATTTCCAAAAGAACACATCATATTTTCACTTGTGTTTGAACTTTAAGCATAATCAAGGGGCCAATCAACTGTATGTTAAGGTTGCGAATGCCACTCACTGTCCATGAGGTCAGTGTCCGGGTAGGTCGCTGCGATCTCGCGTACCATTGTCTGCGTGGCGTGCAGGGCCACCTCGTACTCGGGAGCTCCCTCGACCGCCGCCTCCACACACGCTGCACCGCCCATGTCCGCTATCCGCGCCCCAGTACGCATCACCTACAGGCCAGTGTCCATCAGTGATATGCTACATGTATAGGTGACCACAAGGGAATCACAAGTGAAGCACGACTGAATCACGAGTGAATCATGTGTGAATTACAAGTGAATCATGAGTGAATCATGAATGAATCACGAGTTAAATCACATACTTGCCACCAGGTTAGCAACATGCATGCATGTTCATCTGGCACACAACACACAGCGACTAAAATAAGCAGCTAGACAACACGTGCTAGAAAATGACATGTGTAAAGCAAATGATAGTTGACTAGCGTTATAGCCTTAGTTTTATGAGAGTCAGAGAGGATGTCAGACAATAAAGTTACATGAAGCTTAAGCTCCCCTTTCCTTCCTACCTTCTGCTCCTCCTCGGACTTGATCATGCGCATGCGCATGAGGTCGTGACCCACGTCCACCGTACGGTTGTTGGGGAGCGCCGCGTCAAACTTGGCCTTGTTCTCCACACTCACGTGGTCAAATTCCAGACCCACCTGGCAGAATGGGAAGAAAGGTTGTTTTCCCGGAGAAACATTTAGGATATACAGTTGCCATGATGACACATGGCAGTTTCATCACACTATTGAGAGGCGATATGTGGCATATGAGACAGCACATTTTAGAAATTTTTTCATGACCCATTAGGGTATGAAGCATTGAGCTGGTATAGGGACTGAAATTATTAAAAAAAAATAGCAAGAGACCCGAAAATCATATTCTTATTGTTTTATTTTTCATATCCCTCTTTAATAATAACAATTTATAGGCCCATATTGTTGCACAAATGTTAATGCCTACTGTCAAAGCAAATAGACAACAGATGCGCGCATCAAAATAAAAAGCTCCAGGATCCAATGCTTTATGATCACGCTTAGACCCTTCTATGTGTACCCATTCCCCATAGCCGATTTGTTTGGTTCATAAAATGTTATCTGTAACACGACCATATCTGTGAAAAATGAAAATGTCTGCTGGCCGTACTGTGCCCGTGACGTCACGGAGCTCCTCCTTCACGGCGTGGAAGAAGTTGTCTCGCTGCCAGTCCGTGTAGGTGACGTTATGACCGCGGGACCGCCGCCATGGATGGCCTCCGTCTACAGCTAGTGAAATACAATACGGGGTTTAGGGGGTGTCACTGGGTGAGTTTGTCTGAAGGTTTGGTTGTTTATGCCTGATGAGAGATGCATGGGAATGTCCCATAGTTATTGTAGGATTTGACCACGAGATTGGAGTGTAAATCGTGAAATTGAGCATGCTCGTGGTCAAATACCATTCTATCATGACTAAAATCCATACTAAATGAGTGTCCGATTCGATTTTATCTTAAAATAAAACATATCATAACGTTCTCTATGCCAGTTTGACCATGCAACGTCAGCGGCTGTATAGATAATTTGACATTACTACTCTAATTTAGACTGTGGTCTCCGCGCGTGCAGTACAACATACAATTGAGCACGCCGCTCGACCAATCAGAGTGGATTATTGGCGGTGATTTATGCACAGAATGATAGAATGTGCGATTGTGCAACATTGTGCGATAGCTCTTACATATTCAAGAAAAAACAATATCACAAATTTTCCTTGCTATGCTAAGGGATTGTTCACAAATGGCATTGTCGCATTTTGTGGTATTTCTGACCACCCCTTATCATCATGCGTCATTATTCTACCCGGCCCCCAATATGGTGCGTCATTTTTACTAATAGTATCGGGTACATTCATTACTATTGAACCGTCCCCCCCCAAACAAAAACAAAAAACAAACAAAAGAAAACAAAAAAAAAACAAAAACAAACAAACAAAAAAAAAATATTTGCAACACATTGATATTTTGCATTTAATATATTTCCATTGGAAAACAATTAAAACATTTTACGTCTGCACCCGACCCCACCCCTACAGTACACGATGACGTCATTTTTCTCTGGCCCCCCCTTGTCATCATTCTCTGAATCCCACCCCTCTTCGCGATGACTGTCATTTGTGAATGATCCCTAAGCAGAAAATAGTAATCTACCTAAAAAATTTTTTATCATTCTTTTGCGTGTATTGTCATTGGTTATCATGCTCCAGAATTGGCCTGTAAAGGAAGTTGTATCGGTAAAGACCATATACATTGTACACATGGTTAGTTGTGTACCGGGGACTTTTAAACCCAGTTTCAAGATGCTCTGATTCAAAGTTATCAGAAACTATAACAACAATGTTAGTACGCCAAGGGTATTGAATGTGCCTATTTTGTTATCGCCAATGTTTGACTTTGTACACAGTCTTAATAAAAAATGATAAGGTCCAGACACACCAAACAAAAAGAAAAAAATCATAATAATAATATCACTTTGTTTTGTGTGTGTGTGTGTGTGTGTGTGTGTGTGTGTGTGTGTGTGTGTGTGTGTGTGTGTGTGTGTGTGTGTGTGTGTGTGTGTGTGTGTGTGTGTGTGTGTGTGTGTGTGTGTGTGTGTGTGTGTTGTGTGTGTGTGTGTGTGTGTGTGTGTGTGTGTGTGTGTGTGTGTGTGTGTGTGTGTGTGCGCTGTTTCTCAGCAAGGCCTATACTACATATGCATCTCAGGGAATTCTTACTCACACCCATGTATGCTCAAACATGCCCCCCTCCCCGGCCCACACCAACCCTAGAAGCCTCGACCCGTGCTTTCTAGATACTCCGCATAGTACCGAAACCATGTCAATGAGTATAAATGATCATGTCACCCTCCAAGCAGGATCAATTCTGTTTCAAATGTTACGCTTGTATTATGTGGAACCCATTTCGGATTTAAAAATATTGTAAATTTATACTGTTTTTTTCTTTTCATGAAGGGATAGATTACATAGACTTAGATGCCGAAGTTCATCAACCCTGATGTAACACGTCTACTGTGTTGATGGGGATTCCCACCACCAATAAAAACCAAACAGCATTATTGACTCCTGTATTTAGGTGATAGCATTCCATCTCAATATAATAGGCCTATATATGCTCAAGTCGCAATGGCCACATGTAAGTTACAGCAGCAGCCATGACATTGTATTTAGGTGGCAGCACTGAAACCGGTGGGGAAACCCCAGCAAAGCAATCACCTCCCAGCACCTTTAAAAATCAATTATCTAGGTCTATATATCCTCCGTTGCGGGGGACATGGCCAGCGTTACCTGCGGACACGGTGGTGACGTCGCCGTCTGCCCGCACCACAGTGGCGTACAGCCGCCCGAAGTGGCAGTAGACGAAGCCGCCAGAGAAGTAGTTGACGTTTTGGTATGACGTGAGGACAGCGGCGTCTACGCCGGCACCCGCCATGTAGGTGCGGAGGCGAGCGAGGCGCGCTGCGTGCTCGGCACCCGAGAACAGGGGCGGCGCCTGCAGAATGGGTGTTAGTGGGATTTTTTTGGTGGGGTGGGTGGGGTGGGTTGGGGTGCTGTTTTCTATGGGAGACATGGCTTAAAATGAAGGTAATCTTTTACACAATCAGGCTATTACATATTTCTGGTGTAAAATACAAATACACTTCGATGTTCTCCAGAGTACATCGTCATAACCAACAGCTAGACATGTCACAAATAGACTGGTGAAGTATACAGACGTGAAACTGACTACGTTCAGAGTATTGTTCGTATTTTTTTTTATATAATTCCATCTTTAAGTTTCGCACCCGTCCACCGTTACCTTCTCGCCGTTTCTCATGTCCACGAGTCGCGGCTGCTCGTAGCTGCTCAGTTCTCGTGTGCTGACAGGTGTCCGTGACGTCACTGGTGATGACGTCACTGGTGATGACGTGCCCATACGAGCCGCGCGCAGGAGGGAACGCCACATGGTCGCCGCTTTGAGAGGATGATGGGTCGAGGGGGCTGGGGTTTAAAGGCTGTAAAAGTGCTATCACGTTATATGTCAACGACCATGTTAATGTAACCTGCAGATGATAAACAAGTAGGCCTAAGGGTCGTCTCCTGTCGAACCAGGGACATACTACAGTGTTCAATATACACATTCATGATAATGTGGTTCCTCCAACTAATTTGAGAACTTGCCCATGTGTTGTGGTCAATCGTGAAGCACTTTCTGTAGCCAAATATTATTGCAAGTAAAATACTTGTATACCCTGAATCACTCGAAAAGGATGGTTATGTCGTGGGTTGGGGTGGAGTATTCACGTCTAAACGTGTGCTAAATGTAATGGCAGATCCAGGTTTTCAGAAACGTGAATGGGAGGTGGGCAACAATTGGATTTCAGTTTTTTTCTTGCAAAACCTTATAGATATGCACCCCCTGCGCCCGTGGGTCTGCAATGATGTATGAAACTGGTCCCCTGTATCACCTGCATGTGATGACATTCGTCTGGTAGGTCTACTGACACGTTGATATGTTAGTGGTGCTACTTCACGCAGGACTTATACCACATAAGTAATAGAATATTAGTGTTAGTAGCATGCATAATGTAAATTGATATAACCAACAATAGAAAACTTACCTAAATACGTGCAGTCCACGGTGGAATAGGCCTATTTCAATGCACTCTTTGAGCTGTTCAGTGTGGCAATGACGACTTATGACAGCAGTGCAAGGCAAGTAGTGCGCAGATCGAGTTGAATCCAGACACAACTGGTTCTAGCCGGATGCTACTATCACTGCAGCCCAAGGCCGCCAAGAGGAAAACAACGAGCCATTAGAGAGGACACTTAACTGGTGTGTCACAGCCGTGAGTGCGAACGTTTGGCAGTACGTGTCAACGGATTTTTCCTCGTGCAGTGACATGTTTATGTTTGAAGGCTACTAGCTCAGGGTGTAGTGTGGCAGAAGTGTGAAATTAGTGGACCCTGGTAGTTTATGATTTTGCTGGCATGAGGCGGCAGTGAGCTTACAGTTTGTCGAACTTGCATTGTATTCCCGTACAATTTACGTTATACAAACTGTGCGACTCCTACCCACGGCTTTAGTTCGTACATGTAGCCTACAGTGTATGCTGTTTTATGCATTACAGGTAATACAGTAGTGGAAGTTTGACATAAGTTTCTGCTAGTTTACTCTCTCCATACAGCCTATGTAAGTCCAGGCTACTACTGAAATTACTATACATAGTGAAAGCTTTCGCTACGGTCCCCGTACTAGTATTGCCTAAAACGTACATTCGCTGCACTTTCACAATACTAGACAGTGGACACTCAATCATCCACACGGTCTATGAGTTGTTGGCAATAGAGAGGCAGTAGGTAGACAGAGAAAAATAAGTAGTATTGTCGATTGTGCCCAGGCTTTAGTATCGGATGGTCAATTCTACAAGTGAATGTGAGGGGATTATGAATAGTTGATTAATCTGCCTGGTCTGGACTATCATACTCTGGCCTATACAGTCAGTGATATCGCGAAAGGTTATCTTACAAGTTTACAATATGTAACTCATAATGTCTGATAATCGTACTTACTTGTACCATATACTAGGGTAGAAGCAAACATCCTTTGAATTGTGTGTGTACACTGTTGGATAATTGCTAGATAAATACATATTCTACCAACAATAAATCATAAACATCACTATTATTATATAGAGTAGTTATGTGTATGGTATAGTATTAGTAAAAATGGCTATTTGCTCGAGTGATCCCTACATTCGAGATATTAGAGCTCGAGATAAACGGGTCCTTCTACATTGGCTATCTGATGTTCAAATGCGCATGTCGTGTGTACAGTTTGGATTTTTGTGCCCAAACATGCTTATTCTGAAAACATGGTTCTCCATATTTTTATTTAATAGATATTGTGCTCTATTTATAATAGACTACATTAGAGTGTATAATGTCTTCCATAATCCCCATGGACGAAGAACAAACAACAATTTAAATATTAGATTTATTTTTATGTACATTACTTTTGATTTTATAAACCTACATTTTGTATACAGGTAAATGTATTTCGAATGAAGCGACATACCCCTTTCATAAACATTAAAAACGACTTCGTATTGAGAATATTTTTAAAACATTTGTATGTTGGTACCTTTCAACATGGCTATTAATCTGAATTTTCAGCGCAAATTCTCATTACTATTTTTCTTTTTTATAATTGTATATACGATTTTTCAAAACGTGATGTAAGAAGCAAAGAAAATCCTAGTGGAAAACCCCTTAAAGATTAGGGTACAAAGTTAAATATTAAGACGGGGGTCACTCAAATCCACATTTAATGATAAATGATTGATCTAGTCCACTAAGTTTCAAGTTACGTGCTGGTAAGGTGATAACATGCATGATAGTAGAGGAATCAAAATTAATAAGTTAAGAAAACTATTTCATTAATTGTTTCAACATGCTATGATATGTATGTGGAAGATACAATTTCAAACCAGTTTCAATTGGGATTCTATCAAATGAAATCGTCCATATCCTATGTTTTTTTAAACTGTCCCGATTATAATTTGTAGTGTCTACCGCCTTGGTTTTACAAAGAGTATCATGCATCGTGCATTGTTGATAAAATACATTTTAACCTATATACTAAATTGGAAGAATGTTATAATTAACTTGTGAATATGGATGTAAGTTCGAAATAAAGTTATCCTTATCCTTATATCAGTTTTTAAATAAAAAAAACACAATGCAAGATATTGCACTATTTTCATATAAATTTGTTAAACCTTAAACATAGTTATAATCACAAGGTATACAATTTCAATGAAGAAAGAGCACTGTTGTACAAAAACAAAAGACAAGAAAAGAAAAAGAAACTCACAAAAATGCACACAAGAACAACCATGTCTGGATGCAAGTCATTGAGACCAAAATTACCAAAAAGGCTTAGCCAATAGAGTTGCACCATAAATTAGGCAGCCAGGCCACACCATATAACTGTTGAATAGTTAAGGCCAGTCCATCTAAATCCAGGATTTGTTTTATTAATTTTATTGATCCAAAATACCGAGCATTTATTCTGACCTTGAAATAAATTGAATTGACAGGAGTGCTAAAACATTCTGTAAATATTCGATTGTTTCATCTATATAGAAAAGGCGTTTTGGTAAGTGATAATGATATTTCACACGTGATTTGGTGGCCATCTTGAAAATCAATAGATAAATACAAATTGATATAACTGCACATATACATATCAGCCATGTTCTATTGTAGATTTTCATGAAATTCAATACAATCTATATATGATGATTAGGATGTGATGAATTTGAGTAATTATATTGAATACAACTTTCGATTATTTGAATTTTTATGGGGAGAATCTCGTAAATAGTGATTTGTAGGTAGAGTACATTATTTTGCATGCAAAATTTATATATAATAAGTTTCCTTTAATGAACTTTTACTTTGCACTACCCCTACATTCTTGAATTTCCAATAACAAATATTGTAGTGGCTGTAAAAATTACTCGAGGCAGATTGATGTGGATTTTTCCTGGTTTTCAACAGGTGCTTTAGATATCAAAGAGTAAGAAATGGAATGTCATTATTTTTCTACTAAGCCTCAAATATGACGTACCACGACTGGACTATAGTGTTTTACTATATATACACACACGAGAAAAAAAAGTTCTATATAAGCTATAAATATGAATAAATTCAAAAGTGCTAAAAAGATTGCAATTCGATTCAACTGATGAGATATACCGGTATATGAACAAAGTTCAAGAAGCTTACACTGCAACATCAAATCTCTTTCAGTTCCGAAAATAATACTGGTGTGCTCATTACAACGTCCTCATATTCGCTGTTCACAATTGCCTAATTCACAATGCCCTCTATTCATAAAATACTCTGTCCGCAATGTCGTATGCCTGAGGCCTCAGCTTCACATCATCTACAACTTTCCTGGGAAGTCCAAGATCCTCAAAGGCCTCATCGGACTTGTCATGCATGTGGCATCTGATAGTGAGTATGCACTCAGATTTGAGAGAAAGCATCAACGGCTGGTCTATTTGTGGAAAGTCTAACATGGTGGGGTCTGCCCCGTACTGCAGGAGAGCTGGCACCAGATCCCAACTGTTTTCATCTATTGCATTCTGGAGCGCTGTATCACCATCCTCGTCTCGCATGTTAATGTTGAGAGGAGAAATCAGAAGGGTGAAGACACGTTCTGGGGCATCATTGCGTGCTGCGTCATGTAACGGGGTGCGATCCCAGCAGTTACCAAGGTTGACATCAGCCCCAAGCTGCAATAGAATGGGAACCAGATCCCATCTACTCAATAGCACTGCGACATGGAGGGCTGTGTTGCCATAGTTACACTGCATGGTGATGTTGTGTCGAGAAATCAGCCTGGTGAAGATGTCTACTGGGGTATTTGCTTCTGCAGCCCAATGTAATGTGGTTGGGTGCGTCAGCTCGATGAACATGTCTACCGGGGTATCCGCTCCTGCAGGACAATCTCCCATGTTGACATCAGCCCCATGCCGCAGTAGAAGTGACACAAGGTCCCAGCGATTTTCAACCACTGCCAAATTGATTGGCGTGTCCCAGTGGTCATCCTGCATGCTAATGGTATCAGGAGAAATCAGCTGGGTAATGATATCTAATGGGGCACCATAATCTACTGCAGAAAGCAATGGAGTGGTATTGTGGTTGTCACACACGTTGATATCAGCCCCACGCTGGAGTAGTGTTGACACCATGTCCATTCTCTGGTTTACCACTGCCATATGGAGAGCTGTTAGACCACATCTGCCCTGAATATTGATGTTGTGGGGAGAAACCAGCTGAGTGAACACGTCGATTGGTGCATCATTATCTACAGCCAAATGTAATGGGGTTAGACCCCTGTAAACGTTTACGTCATGACTTACAACTCTACAAGTATTAACGCAGTTGACATCAGCCCCACGCTGTATTAGAATTGGTACCAGTTCCCATCTCTGCTTGAGCACTGACACATGGAGTGGTGTCATACCATATCTATCCAGCATGTTGATGTTTGAAGGAGAAATAAGATGCGTAAATATGTCTGCGGGGGCTTGAAAAACTATAGAGCGCACTAGCACCATATCCCAATTACCAGTGAAAAGTTTCTGAAACGATTCTCTATCATGATTTAATACATCGCGTGCTTCTTTCCAAAATCGTTCTACTATATAATCCTTTTCTTCCTCTTCAATGACCGAGTCAACTTCCTGTATCATCTTCTCCATGTTGTTAGAATTGTTCATGCATCTTTATATCCTTATTTCAAGTCACATGCTGTCATCCTCTCCTATATTGTCATATAATCACACCATTACATTGCAATATTAAAGACTTATGCCCATTGGAGGCCATGCTTAAGGAACGTCAAAACCACAAGTAAATTGCCAACAAATGAACTTAAAGTCTTAAATACAGTGGATTAAGGGGTAACGTAAGGCCAAACGTTAACCTAAAACGTGCTCTTAATGAACGTTATCAAGTAGAATGTGCATAAAAGTGTGAATCAATGAAGTTGAATCATTACTTAGCTTAGCCATTGATCACACATGATCACAATGACTTGACCTTAGGGAGGGTTTATAATTTAAGAAAATTATAAAAGAGCTCTTGATCCCCCCTTTATGCAACAAAATAATTGCCCACCACCCTTCAGAAAATGGTCAAATATCATTGTCTCATCCGCACCCGCAAAATATATTGATTTCGGCAATTGATTATCAAAGGGATAATTCTATATCATCAAAACAAGCAATACGTTCAAAATCATTTTTTTAAACTTCACTTGTAAAAATTGAGTCCCCCCATTTGCAAAAAATGATATAATATTTTGACCCTCCCCCTCGCTGGAGGTTCTAAAATTTGTTTGAAAGTTTATTTTACTTTATTTCATTTACAAATGGGGTTATGGAAACAAAATGCCAAAATTAGACACCTGTATTGTAACGCCAATGTAACGGTTGTTGTTATATGGGGGGGAGGGGGAGGGGGGGGGGGGGACGTGTCAAATGACTAAAATGGATATTCTGTTCTGAGTGTTCTGAAAGGGTCAAAATTGGCTAGGGTGATCATCACCATTCACTTAACCATTGTATCAAATTTTGAGGTCATGCCTCAAGATTTATTGAAACTATTGCAGAAAATGCCCGAATGTGAACTAAAATGGTCTTCTTCCAAACAAACTTTAATTGGCAAAGGGCCAGAATAGGACACGGGTGATGGTTTCCACCAATATAAACAGTGTACCAAATTAAATTTTGTAAATTGTGCCTTAAAGTAGAGATTGTTGGTCATGCTGTTTGCTCAAAGGGCATTGAGTGTGCTAGTGAAAATATTAAAAATAGACCTGGAACGGTTTGGTAAAATACACACTTCAAAGCAACATGGTGATGATCACACGAATCTGGAGGTCATGTTTCAAGGTGTATTGAGTGTGTGAATTTGTAGATGTATAAAAAACTAGTGAAGAAAATGGAAACCAATGACCTAAAAGGGCAGTCTAGAAACGACATTTAAATGATATAAGAATAAAGTGGTTTATTTCCAACCCATCATGTAGAAATGATAAAAAAGATTAAGATATACAGATTAACAAAGTGTCATTTGTCACAGATCTAATAGTGTTGATCCCAAGTGCCATTCACACCAGCAGTTGCCTAAAGTAAAATACAAGCCACAAATCATTCATTGATGAGCTCAAAATATTGGCACGGAATATCCATATCAATGTCAGAATCCACATATCAAGAGCTTATGTCAAACACAAATTGTTGATTGGTATTTGACATGAAATAAGAGCTTGATAATAATATGTATGAATTTTGAATATTTTAAACCAAGACATAGAAACTAAGTATGAGTAGATTACTTTTCAATGATGGCACATTTAGTATGTGTTTGAAGTGCTTCTATTCAGTGGTCACAAACAGTGCTGCTGTGGCCTAGCTATGTGATAATCTGAAGGTCGGTGCCGGTAGCCATAACACCCCCTTACCCCCACCCCCAGCCACAGAAAAAAAATCACAAGGGCATATGGGATCCATGTATACAACGTACATATAACAATATAAGTCAATGAAGGCCACTATTTACCATTTGCCGGTATTTATTCTCTTTACACAACGCCATAATTCTAACTAATTGACAGTTTCAACCCCCACCCCATGACAGAAAAAAAAATCGGGTCGTACAAGGGCATATGGGATCCATGTATTATCAACCAGTACATATAACAATATAATCTCATACTTAACATGATCTGTAATTGCACTCTTGTGGATCTGGGATACGAATACGAGGACAGAGACAGGTAAAGGGGGCAATATATCGGAAGTCAAGAATAACAATAAATGTATATGAAACACGATAACACATAATAGAGCTGGCACAGGGGTTCAATTTCCCATTTCAAACGAAATACACTGAATTAGGAAAGAAGAAACAGCAAATAACATAGGGTTCAAATACCAATATGATTGTTAATCAATACATTGTAATTTTTTGATATATAATGCCTTATACACATACATATGCTTATACCTATACTTATGCCTTTACGTATACATGAAATGCTTATTAACAGCTAATTCTAACTTGCAGTTTTAGAAAGATATGTAGAATGACCCACACCGCCGTTAATCCATCGACTGCTCGTGGTCCTAATCTCCCAGCAGAGCGGCGAGTTAGCGGCGGCGAGAGCAAGTCCAACACTCGCCTTCTTGTGACTGTCAACTTCTTATCAATCACCACGTGATTTAGAGAGCGCCAGATAATGAATCAAACAGCAGGGCGGGGGAGGCAAATTGTTATTTCAATACAGGAGCTCACAGTGTTGTGAGTTGTGTGGAGAGATATTGGTGGTAGACGGAGGTAAGATGGAAAGCATGGTAAAACTGTCATTTTTTGTTTGGAGTAGCTGGTAAGATTGTTTTATGATATATTGTGGAGTGCATTAGGCTTCAACTAGAAGGATAATGATGTAGTGCGGGTGCTCATTTGTTAAAAGGATACAATAGGATTACTATTTGTATCTATTGTGTGTTTTTGTCATTTGGATAAGTGGCTATCAGTTCGTGTCGGGTCTGGCGGTGGGTGTTGAGCAAACTTACGCCTAACTGGTCCACACTGCTCCATGGTACCCACACTTGAAATAGGCACAGGTCAGGCCAGTGAATGCTAATGTGAGTTATTAGCACGTGTGCGCTACAGCACCAAACGACTGCATACAGCGTTGTATGCTCCACGGGGAGTTGAGAAGGCTAATAGTTGAGTGCCAAAGATGCAAATGACCTGGTGTAAATAAGTCTACTGAGCAGTACTCGTGGATAGTAGACCATAAACTCCGACATTTTGTTTTAAAAACTATAGATTAAGTCTGGTGAGCTTTCTCATCTGCACCTACCTTGGGACACGACCACGGTTCTTATACATAAGTTCTAAACGAGAATACAATGTACTTGGGTCAAAATGCTGATCTTAAGATTATTCATATAATTAACTTTTAGATCTTTCATTTCATCATTTTAAACGACATCCCTATCGTTGTATCTAAAACACAATACAAAGGTTAAAAGGACACTAGCAAAGATCCACTATCTTTACTCATAAGATGATTGCCATCATTTGATAAGATGAACACTTTCACTTTCTTTTCAAGTTGTTTAGTTTTGAAATACACTGTCCTGATCTCGGTGCTTAGGGAGTCCTATACACACAGACATGGGTTCGGCTTTTTAAGTATATGCAATCTCTGTAATCAATCCGTGTAGTTTTATTTTAACTTTGTCTGTTTTGAAATGAATCTAGTGATCAAAGAAATGCATCCTGAAAACATCCTGAAGTCAAAGACCGCAATCTATTTGAAAGGCACTGGAGATAATATGAATAGACAGTTATGTTAAGACTACCAAGCATGTGTACTTGCTGATTATTAGATAACCCACCGGACTCCTGGTTGTGAGTTCGAGTTCCATTGTTAAGTGGACTGATGTTAAGTAACGCCACCCTAGAATAGACTGCACGCGTTAACGCTTACGTTCCAGCAATTTCCAGAACTTTTCAATGAATGCCTCAAATGTGGATATGATATTATTGATATTATGGAGAAACAATAATATGAGGAGACTTGGAAAACTTGCACGGTAAGCGATGCTAAAAAAGAAAGTTATTAACTATCCAATTTTTAGTCTTGAATTGTTCGACTCCGGCTATATATAAAAAAGCACGATGCTACAGCAGTAGGAGGTCAAACTAATGGGAATACCACGGCTGTTGTTGTATGATTATAATTACAAGACATATAAATTGACTTGCATTCATAATTAATAGTGCATTGTGGTGGCATTAAAGAAGGTTTTTGGGCGTATGATTCGCACAGTCTTTGTAATTGGTGTTTGCAATGAAACACTGAGCTTGTTACAATAATATGATAATGGATTTTTCAAATATTATCTGTGCATTCATATATCCATTAGATACTCGTTTCATACTGAAATGATACCATGGATTACTCCCGCACATTAGAACAAAAAACTACAAATATCAATGAAAAGCAGTTGGATGGCTTAGGCTCGGGGCAAAAGCCGATATGAACTAAGTGCTTCTCCCCAACCCGTAATTAAATGGCCCCCAAAAGGCTTTGGAGTCATTGAGGTGAACCGCCATCAATTGGGGACAATATCATCAAAACATTGTCTATTCACGCCTTTATTGACATATCGACGGCTGTTCACAGCTTATACTTGTAACAAGGAAATGACGCAAGCCAAAGATCGTGGTGAGAGTGTGATTCTTTTCCCCAAGAGTGTGGGAGACACAGCATGAAAGAAATCAAACAACAAATCTAATGAGACCAAGGACTGTGTACCCGATACAAAGATTTTTTTTTACTTTGGGGATAGAAACTAGCATTCTGCTGGTAAAGGCTTGTTTAAAGAGGTTTGATGTAATTTTGTCAGGAGCAAATTGTGAAACTAGTTGCCATTTTCCCACACATAGAATAGCACTATTTTCGTCTGACGTGCTCGACATGGCAGATCAAAATATGGACTTAACGTGTTTTCAGGAAGTAATAAATTTTAATTTCTACTAAAATGGAGTTTAAAAACCACTATCACACGAAAAGGGATGAAGTAAGCATTTTAAATAAGCGACATTAAAAATAAGTCCAGCATAGTTCTAGATAAAAGGCACGTACAAAGGGTGTAGTTTGTGCTTTATCATTCCGCGACCACCTGGGCTAGCCGAATTCATGCCGTTGGTGTGTGTTGGTCGGTAGGTTGTAGTGACAACCACTTCATCACAAGAGGCGGGCTTATGACTTAAGTCAATGGCGATTGATTGTAATTTTGATGGATTTGAATAATGACAAATACATTTAGGTTTATACAAACACTTGCTTCTTAAAGGGGCATTCACACAAATGCCTCCTTATAGATAGATTGAATTAATAATGTTGTTGTTATGTTGATGTACTTGACATGTTTCTCTTATAACTTATGATTTTACAATTGTCAGTTTCCTCTTTGATAAAATATGAATAATCCTGAAAAGTGGACTGCCACATGGATTGTCACTTCCATATCTCCCCTGGAAAAAAGAGGCCTGCATGAAATTGCAGCCTCCATCATCCATGTGCCAACAACCAAAATTAGCTTGTTAATCATACGTATTAAGGCTGATAAGAAGTCACTGCTTACAAACATGATTTTTGGCGCATTTCATTAAACATGTAAAGGGAAATGATTAATTAGCAGTGTAGGAGGAAATGGAACAGTGATCATATATAAAAAATGTATTTATTCAAATGGATCTGCAAATACTATTTATGTGGCATGAAAGGTAGACATGACATAAAATTCACCTGTGCATGTCTCTTTAAGTGTATGTTTTCCCTATTAATAATATACAGGTTATTTGTTGATTGCATGATTTGGGTTGTATGCATAATCTTCACAGCGTGTGTAGGCAAAATGTACATATTGCGTAAGAACAAACAGCAGTTTGATGTAAAATTAATATGGATGACTTAAGTTTAGGGCAATATATGTAACTCAGAGGAACAGTGTTCTTGTTACTCTTTTTTATGAATTGAACTTAACAAAAGACTGAATTATACTTGCAGATGAATGACACAATGATGATGCACACACCATACCCCGTGTATTGAACCCTGGGTACCGTTTTGTGTTTTCTATCATCAATCAGAATGAAGGTGAAAGCACTGCCTACGACTTTCAAGGGACGGCCTCAGTCCTTGAAATCCTTCTCAACTGAAAACATGTCCACATATGACGCAAAACGTCACCTCATGCGTTCAACTTTAGCTGCAATGGGGGATACCAGTTCCCGGGTACAGAAGCCCAAACAGCGGCTAGCATCTAAGTTGTCTTCGCTGGACGAAGGCAAACTCCTGACAAGAGGGGCGCATCTTGCCAGGAAAGAAGGTCAGTTCTTTGGAGGAGAATCTCCAGAAATAAACAGTTCTAGGTGGAGTTTTAGCAAGGGCGAGAAAGACTATTCGGTTCTGAAAAGATCCGCATCTGTGAACTCAGGAAGCACTGTTTCGCGGATAAAGTTGCCAAGGATACCGGAGATAAGGATTGAGGACATTCCCGCGCGGAATGTGTCCAGGGAAGAGAGGAATTCTAGCGTTGGCACGTTGACGGACAGTGGCATGCAGAAAGATGTCTCGTTGGAGTCATTTGAGAAGGGCTCTTCTGAATCGAGCTCGCGAGATGTCAGTGAATTGGAGTTGCCAGCCAGTCAGGATGGCAAGAAAAGGGTGAGCTTCTATTAGATTTGCTTGAATTTATTGCCCATTGTATGTGCTAAATTAGCATGACTATTCATTTCATGATTAGTATTCTTTGGGGAAAAAATGAGATCAGTGTGTACAGAAAGTATCATGCCAATAATGTTAACATATTGAGTTGTACACAGCTGTTCATAAAATTAACAGTAAACCGAAGCATTTTGTCCTTTCAACAATAGCCTGTCACAGATTATCTGGCTCGTGTAATATTATCTTAGAGTGGATACACATGATCAAATGGTAAGCCTCGGAGTTCATTCATGTGGACAACACCGATATTGATGATAGCAGGTTTTTGTAGGCTTTACAGTCATGACAGTGCTTTCTTACTCCTCTTTGTGGATATTGATACAACACTGATATTGATAATTATGACAAGTCCGGATGCACCCAGAAACCGGCCAATACTCATGTCTTGTAATAGTGTTTATTTTGTATTTGTTTACATTCTAGTTGTCAAGTCAATGAGAACAGAGGCCTAGTGTAGGGAACGAAGTGACATAGTTACTTCACGGATGGTGTGTAAGATTTATGTGAATTGGCAGTGTTGAATATCATATGCAGAAAGTATAGAGAACTGAAAGATTTGCTACGGGGCACCAAATACTTGAACTCTTCTCATGATATAACGTGTAGAAAATCTGTGTCAATAAGTGAAAATCTGTGTCAATAAGTGAGTGTAAATTCTCAATGCGATGCCTATAACTCATATCAATGTCCACTATGATGTCTTTTTCAGCCTTTAGGGAAGCTGGAAGTCAATTCAAATGCTAAAAAGAGGGAGATGAAAAGATTGTTAAAGCGGGTAGGTGCTAGCATCGTATGATGTTATAATTAGAGATTACATTCATTTGGAAAGACTCTCCATTTTGTTCTAATGATCGCAGGGGCTATTTTCCCACCACAAATTGCAATTGATTGTAAAAAATGAGCAGTACGGTAGTCACTGATGTTTTCATAGTGCTGAGATCAGCACTCAAAGATGAAACTAACCACTGGTGCTTGGGGTCCTATACAGATACCCGACACTCTAAAGTAACCCAAAACACCTCCTACACTTGTTTGGTAACCTTTTATCTTACGTTATAAATATCGGCTGCGATCTTGCAGCAAACAATTGAACCTAATGAAGCAAACTAGAAACCGGAAGACTGCTAAACCCCTCCACCGTCACTCAGTATGGATTAGGATATGCCTGCAGAACTCCTTGGAGAGCTGCTTGTATCGTTTTGGTGCAAGCTGGAGACAAGTTTCTATGTTACTGTTATATTAGGCTTGTTTACACTTTCAAAAAAATGCATATCCACGCTCTTGTAGAAAACGAATGTCTCAAACGAACATGTAATCTATTACAATGTAACCTTCAATTATGAGCCCATCTACAGAGAGACACCCACTCTATTATAAGACCCTTTTTGCGATTCTGACACCCCCCTCCCCCGCAAAGAGTCTTCCACGACCCTCCAAAAAAGGAACCACCAGAATCCAGACACCCACACTTTCCTAATGAGAAGGCTGCACTGAAGTCGAACCACGGGAGACAATGCTTTCAAAATTGTATATACAATTAGGAATAATAAAACCACAAACTTTGAATCACAACTTTGAGGAAAGTACACAGCATTTGGCATAAGAAAGACGCAGACTTAAATTAGGGAATGATTGGGGCTCTTCGCACGGCAAACATCATTATTGTCGTATGCTTTGTTATACAACGAGACGGAGCCGGATCGATGGATCCTGTACGGGCTGTTTGCCGTCTGCTTCCATGTCACAGAAAAAAGTACTTTATGAGGGATTAATTTAGTTTAATGGATAATATGACTACTACAGAAAAGGTATTGTTGTGGTTTTGTGGTATCTTGTCCTTGCTAAAGGCGGGAAATGGGAATCTGTTTTCACTGATATAATGCCGCGATCATTAAACGAAATTTATTTGTATGGACATGGGAGAGAAGAACTGTATAGCAGAACAAACGAAATGTGTACTTTTTTGTCAATAAATCTAGACTGTGAAGTGCAATGTGGGTGGTAATGAAGATCGTGCGGAACTCATCATATGTTAATTGATATTTTCAAATCAATTATGAAAATCAATTCTAGTGACTTATTTAATTTCTAAACCCGAAAAGTACAAGTAAAACGGGGAACTGTCAAGCTGTGTTTAAAACTAATAAGATATATACGGGTATTACATGTATTTATATATTATCTTAGCAGTCTCTGTAGACACTATGCTGTCCATAAAAACTTCATAATTTCCATACCTACCAAAAATATATTGTTTACTTTTAAAACTTCATATAGAAAAGATTGTATTTCGTTTTCAGAAAATGCTTGGCAACAAATGGAAGCGCGTGGTGCGCTTTTTCTGCGTTCTGTACCGCACGTGGAAGATGCATTCGAGCAGGTAACACGTGCTTAAAGACACCCTTTTGTTTGATGTATTTATTTATTCTGATCATCTATTCACAATGTTAACAGCTAAATGATATATCATCTTAATAAAGTGGCTAAAATGTATGCGTAGAGCTTACCGGCGACGTGCGTTGATAAGATCTCAACGTATAATAGCTGGAGTTTTTTGTAGCAAACTATAAAAACTACACAAACTTTATAAGCTATGCCAGAATCATGTGTGAGTTTGAATTTCACTTACCTGAAACATAAGGGACCATTCAGAATTTATCACATGGTGGGGTAGGAGGATTTTAGGGTAGGCCATGAACTTTTGTCACAATTTTTGGAGGGGGGGCATCAGTTTTTCACACGCTTTTGAGGGGGGCTATC
This sequence comes from Streblospio benedicti, assembly GCA_019095985.1. Classification (NCBI taxonomy): domain Eukaryota; kingdom Metazoa; phylum Annelida; class Polychaeta; order Spionida; family Spionidae; genus Streblospio; species Streblospio benedicti. The sequence continues at coordinate 32,245,459 of CM032663.1, read as the reverse complement.
AATTTTTTCAGAAAAATGTACATTTTTTAGAGATTCTGTAGTATAATTTACTGTTTTTTATATTATGGGCTGGACATCCATCAAAATCAGATTCAAGGGTTAACTGACAATGATTGTGTTAAAATTGCGGGAACATCAATTTCTGTCACATGAAATTGAGGGGGGGGGATTTTTTCACAAAGTTTGAGGGGTTATTTTTTTCAAATTTTTTTGGAATCCTCCTACCCCCCTTTCTGTTTACTGAATGGTCCCTAAGTAACTCAATTATTAAACAGCAAATTAAAATTCAAGAACAAAAGGATGTAGATTAAATGGATCCCGATTTCAAGTGTCGCATTGGAAATGTGTAGCAGTGATTGTACTCACAATTGCTTAATATTGACCACTTGATATTATCAATATGAAACCACAATCAACCCTGAATACTCCCAACAATTAATCCCCATGAACGCCCCAATATTAATCCCCATTATCACTTTTCCTAATCCCCCGTCCACAATGATCCACTCCTCTACCGCTTTGAGCAAATATTACCCCATCTAAGTCTTGCATCAATATAATGTCATTAAAAGCGAGCTGCACTGAGTTATTTGCACAACCAACCACTGTTGTCACCAACCGCTACAACTTTCGCCTGTCATTGCTTCTAAACAAATATACAGTGTCATAAGTAAAATCACTCTCTTCTGTTTTCAGAGTAAATAAAATTCTTCTGTTTTTAGAGTCAATAAAATCACACTTTCTTGCAAATACTCGTTCCAATTAATTGAAAAGATTTTATGTAAGTTAATATTTGACGTTGGTAGCGTTTTAGGTGGTGATCATTTATACTGATGTGTGTATCCAAAATTGAAAGTGTGTATGCAAAGGATCTTGGTTTGTTTTTGTTGGTAAGTAGGCTGGGCAAATAAATATCACATAAATCCAAGCGGTTTTATTCGGTTATTTAAACAAGTCAAGGGCATCGATGGAAGTCTTCAGGAATTCAGGTTTTTTGAACCCTTTGTTATCTAAGATCCATGTTTATTTAACCAGATAGGATTCCTACCTAATAGATATGAATTTATTCCAACCCTTGATTCCTATAAAAATGTGGAGGACTACTGACAATTGGTGTGACAAACCATTGAAGGCAGACACGCACCACACTGCGTCCATTGTCAGTGTTAGGGAAGACGGATTCGCCTGTGTCATTCATGTAGTATGGAACGATGCATGTCATTACAATAATTGTAGTAACCAGAAGACATTCTCCGTTCAAACCTATACTATGTCAACTTAGATCAGTGGTACAGGAAACTGGCAGTCTGTTACAATAAAAGTTATCTCAGTCAAGCAACACCCTTCCCGCACTCACTTACTTTCCGTCGCTGAAAGCCGATGTATTCTCTTGTGTCAATTGTTATGATACAACCTGAATACAATCTATCTGATGTTACATGCATCGCGTTTCGATCAAATTCTTCTAGGCAATTTAGGTAACTCAGTTGTTTCTTATGTGTGAAATGAAATATGTGGGTGAAAAAAAGGGGCGTGTGCCCCATATGTCCCATGCCTGTCTTTTTTGAGCCCTGATCAAACAGTTCACATGACTGTGTATCAGGCGTTTATTTTACCCTGCTTCAGGGTGACGGACATTCTGGAGCAGTTTGATTCCCTGGACATGCTGATGAACCAGAAGGACCAGAAACAGGATCTGCTGTTTGATCTGTCCGACTACAAGGCGCACAAAGAGGTAGACATTCCTTACAGTGCTCATAAATATAGTCTCATTAAAATACACGCATGGAGGAGTGTTATTAGTTATGTTTACTGCAATGGATCAATTACTAATGCATGTATTGTAACTGATCCAGGATATTTCCAAACCAGGGACCTCTTGTGTCAAACTGTTTGTGAAGAACACCAGCACGCCGACAATGGCAGATCCAGGTTTTTGGGAAGGGGGGGGGGCACTTAAGGAAAAAAAGGGGGTGGACTTAAGAGATTTAATGAAAAAGCCTATGAAAATGAAGTATTTTGGTGGGAAAGGGGGGCGGGGGTGGGCGCCGCCCGCGCCCCTGGATCTGCCAATGCACTGAAGCCCAACAGGACACGGTCAAAATGTTCAACGTTCAATCAATTTGCATTATCAGTGATTATGCACCCTCCAGGACAGCTCAATCCCAGGTACGCCACTGTATCAGGTACGTTGTGTTCCAGGCGCGCATCACGCAGGAGGCCAAGCGCGTGCTGATGATGACGCCCGGGACGCGCAGTGAGGGCGAGCTCCACTGTGTAAGTCACGGCTGTGCCAGCAGTTTTTTGCCAGATTCTTCACAGACAGTATTGATCAATCAGTTGTTAAGATGAGCAAGAAAAAAAACACAGAAACAAACCCGCAAAACAATGCACAGTAGAATCCTCAATTAAGAGCACCTCTATTGAGACCACCGCTATAATAACACCACTTTTCACGGCTTCAAACCTTCATAACGCTATCAAAATCAACCTCTGTAAAGAGACCACCTCTCTATTGAGACCACCTAGTACTGGTACCAAAGGTGGTTCTACTGGAGAGACTTCTGGTGTACAAACTAACAATCATCACCTACATTAGATCCGGGTGGCGCTGAGGAACTACCCGTCGATGATGGAGTACCCAGTGCGCATGCAGCGCCTCATGGCGGAGCGCGCATGGTACGAGCGGTACGACAGCAAGCGGGTCATCCTGCGGGAGGGCCACAACCCGCTCAACTTCTATTTCATACTCTCAGGGTCAGGTCGGTACAGTTAACTTGAGTACTTGTATTCATTGAAGTCCTTGTGTTATTTGAAACAGATCATTTTGGCTGTATTTTGACCTTGCTTTGTGTTTTTGAAAGCCATGAAATGGTTTGGTGGTATCTGGATCATGTTAATCTGTATTTTGACATGGATATAGGATTTGTGTTTATCAAACCTACTAAATTTTCTTTGATACTATCTGGACCAGGCTAGTAATCCATGAATAGTGAATAGTGATATTACTGAATATATAGGATATGTATTATTTTTGTGTAGAGTTTACTGGGTGTTACATTTGCCTAAACCGTTTGCTTTATCAATACCATGCAATTTTAAAACATTTTATTTTGATGCTCTCATGAATTAGGTGAGGGTAAAGTTATTGATAATTCCCAATTTCCTTCGTGCAATCATATTTTGAATTGACACAACCTTTACACCACTGTATGTAAATTGTTATAAATAAAATTTTCAGTTCTTGTATCAAGATATGACCACGAGAAACGCGCCAACAAGACGGTGTGTTTTCTGGGCAGAGGCGATAGTTTTGGAGAATCCGCCATTTTGGATAAAGTGCCACGTGACTGCACCGTGATTTCGAAGGAGAATTTGGAACTATTTTGTTTATCAGACGACGTGAGTTTATTGTTATTTTCATTTCTATTAGATAGAAATATTCCTTTATAGACTTATATGAATATTATAATCTAAATATCAACGATCGAAGCACACCAAATAACTAGGTTAAAAAAATGCCGGTAAGCTCAGCTATTCTTGATCCTTAATTAAGTATGGTTACATATCTGATTACGTAGCACCATTTACTTCCATATTGCTCGTATATATTCTCATATACGTAGGATTGTAAAAACAAAATAGACTAATGAAAGAATGGTGTTGTTGATTTCAGGACTACAATGATATCTTCATGTCTGGGGGCTTGAACAACCCTGCTGACCCCTTCCTAAAAGGCATCTCATGCCTGGTGGGATGGCCCCGGGAACTCCTCGCTGGCAACCCCAAGGTGGCAACACTCGCTTTCTACAAGTAGGTTACAGATGCTACATTCATACGCCCGACTATGTTAAACTCAGTGTATTTTGCATGGTGAAAAACACATTATAGTTTTCACCAATTGACTAATATGTGGTAAAGACACTAACAAATCAAACCACTGACACAATGTATGAATAACAAAGGTGGTATTCTTTACCTGAATATTTATGGCAAACTGACAGACATACATACAAGGGAGAATTATGCCAGGACACTAGTTGCCAATTATAAACTTATGCACACAGGCAAGAATAATCACTCTATAGCTTTTGAGTTTGGATGCTTGCAGAAGGAAGACAATTCTTGAGATGGACAGTACACAGTCTGACTGGATCTTCATCATCAAATCAGTAAGTTTGCTGTTTGACAATGCAAGCTTAAAGACCTGTCAATTATTATATATATAATCATTCATTCTTAACTTTGGTTACCTAGTCATATGCATTGTTCATTTCCACTTTTAGGGAAGTGCTAATGTGATGAAAAAGTTACGACATGTGGATCCAGTTGGATCCAAACAGGGTACGAATATATATTTTCTATCTTAACTTTGTCTCAAGAACAAATTAGAACTGTTGGTACTATTCTGTCCTTGACCAACAGAAGACAATATTAACATTCCAAATAGAGCCTCGTCATGCTTCACTGTAATATAAGTTGAACCTTCCACTACCTGGGTACTCATACATCAGTATGAGTTTAGTCTTAAGTTACAAATTAATTTCCATAGAATCTTAAATATATCAATCATAGACAGATCGTTTTCCCACCAAAATACCTTATTGTCATAGAGCTTTTGGCATGTTCACCATCAATCGCATGTACGAAACACATGGTATCGATTATCTGTCCCCGCCCCCCGCCGCTGTTTCTAAAAACCTGGATCTGCCAGTGACATTAGTGCAGTTCAATAAAGATAACCAAAAACAGTAGAACCTCCAATTAAGACCACCTCTCTATTTGAGACCACCTGTATAACAAGACCACTTTTCATGGTCCCAAACCTTCATAAAGCTACCAAAACAAACCTCCATATAAAGACCACCTCTCTATTGAGACCACCTACCACTGTTCCCGTAGATGCTCCAATATAGACAAGTTCTACTGTACCTGTTGCAGCCCGCAAGAAGAAGAAGCGCCCTGACCCTGACGAGGGCCTCAGCCACGAGGAGGTGCTGGCGCGGCGCCTCGAGGCGGCTGCTGCCCGCGCCGGTGCCCAGCAGACGCCGCTCTCGGCCCTCATCAACGCGCCCGAGATCAACATCGCCACACGCTCCACGTACCGTGGCAAGAAGGCCGCGGATCTGACCGCTGCCGGCGCCAGCAGTACTCCAGTCGAGGAACCGGTCAGTCTGCATACCGTGGAACTTCCAATTAAAGCACCTCTCTATTGAGAGCACCTCTATAATAAGACCACTTTTTACGTAAGCTACCAGAATGAACCTCTGTATAGAGACCACCTCTCTTTTCAGACCACCTAACACTGGTCCCAAAGGTGGTCCTAATAGAGAGGTTTCATTGTATATGGAGGATGCACTCTATACATATATATCGGTTCCTGGCTGCTTTCACCAGCCTTTGATATTCAGAGTGGGAGGATGGTGTTTGAGCATATTAATATCACCCTGAATGGGTAAAGGGCTTGCTATGGAGAGGTGAAATAGAGTTATATAGCACCCACCTCACGATGAATGTAGTTTTTTGCATGATTCTATAATTCAAGAATTAAGAGAATATAATTTTTAATTGCATCAGAAATCCTATTGATCCTGGCGTATATGTTCAAATATGAACCTATAGCCTTTGACTTATATATTTAATATGTGATCTACCACTTAGAACTTACAACGTAGTATAATAGATGATAGCTAGTCATGCATTAGATTTCACATTGCTTGCTTTTGCTCCGTGCTTTGCTCCGCGTGTCGTTTCACCTTATATTGGCATCATCACCACCCCATACATGGCCTAATGTATAATCCTTAATAGTATATCTTAAGTCTACATTTATTAACCATCATCCATCTAAATGCCCCTGAGGTGACTTTTAAGCATTATACTTTGCCTATTTTATAGTATAAGGTGCTGATGCTAGAGAGCTTTACTTTTAGTTGGCAGACTTGCACGCACAGAGCATGTCTCCAGGGGCTTTCTCTTTGCCCGAGACTCCATTGCACACCCGAGCAATCCCAATGGCTAGAGCATATGAGGACCTCTTTCTAGATGATCCAGTACCTTCTAGAGCTACAGACAGGCCAATCAGTGTATGTTACTAATAATTTTACTTGCAACTGTGGTACGTATTTTTGGTCAACAGCAGAGCCGTAATTTGCATTTTTAATTTCCACGGAGCTTTTTTTCCTTTTTTTCTTTTTTTTTTAGAATAATGTTACAATATATAGTTAGTAATGCTCACGTAGATTAGTCACACCATTAGCTAATTTAGTTATTTAAACAAATTGCAGAGCAGAATGTAATCTAATACACACACTTTAGAACTGTAGCCAATACGCACCAAATGGACTCTAACTAAAATGTAATGGTTCAAATAATACTTGCATTTTGTAGAGTCCATTCCTTACCAAAACTGGTATGCCAAGAAATCCGCCAGTATCGATCACAGTCACAAATGACGGTGAGAGTTTACATTTAATTACTTTTTATGTATATTTATTTTAAAATCTATCCATCATCATTTAAAAAGGTGTAGAACATTGGTGTTGCAAATATGCTATAAATTGTGACTTGAGCCAAATATATTTGTGTTTGCATGTTACTCTCGTGTCTACTTCTATTTCTTATCAACAATTTCACGTTTTAACCTTTCCTTGTTTACTACGCGAAACGAGATATTCGTGGGTATGAAGAATTCTGTGACTACTGCCACTTTTAACCAATTCTGTATCTGTAAGCCGTATTTCCAGGAGAGGCCCCTAGGAGCCTGTCCCTCATAAACGCACAGGGCCACCACTCCAGTGGCCTGCCCAGCCTGGCGGAGACCAACGAGGACCCACGACCCGAGACAGCAGAAGAGAGACTGTCCAGAGAGGTACAGTAAGGCCTCCAGAGTTAGACCACCTCAATAAAGAGACCACCTCTATAATAAGACCCTATCTGGCAGCTCAAAACCTTCTTATGGAGAGAGTCACGAAAGTTCAAAAGTGACCACGCCATTGGATACTATGGTGATTTGAGGCAGTGAGAATACTTATTGAGTGAAAACAAAAATATACTTGTTAGTGTTAGTGTGTGCATGTATTACACCAGATTGCATAATCAGATCTCAGAACAATCCGATTGGTTGAAGCGCGAGTTAAAATGATAAGTGAATTATGTTTTACGAGCACGTCAAACAATGGCAAAACATCCATCTTTGTGACGTACAAAGGGGTCTTGTAAATCTGTTTGGTTTCAGTGTCGATGTGTCCATAGCCTGCATTTAATGAAAACAGACACCAGGGGTAAACGGTCTATTTGCATCAAAGAAAGTTCATCATAGAATAACCATCTCATACTTATCTAATATATACCAAAACAATGACAATCACTATGACAATAACCATCTACTGTACTGATATTGCGCAACACGGCAGCTTCGAATTCTCTGGTATAAAGTACAGGCCTACCTTGCAGATAGAATCGAGTCAGTGTGTAAGCCTATGGGTTTAGTTGGGAGAAAGAACAAACTCATCGTGGATGATTTTTTTTTCAGGTGGCCAACCAGTTAGAAGAGGACGAGACTCCCATGTTTGTCGTTGTGCAGACGTTGATTAAAGGTTCCGTGTTCGTAAGTACAGAGATCTACATTTGTTTTCTGCTGTTCTCTAACATATTGGGCCTTCGTTAAGACAATTCAGAAAATATCAGACACTTGCTGGTGTCTATCGAACATTCACTTTCATTGGCAAATCCCACCCTACCCCCACCGACTCCTATTGATAAGTCGAACATACACGTCCGTCTACAGTGTAATTCAATATCAGCTCAGTCATCCACATGATAAATAAGAAGACACTATCTGCGAATGTCAATTTCTAAATTGGTGAACACATAGCCAGATTCAATGGGTGGAGTGGGTATGGGTGTAGGGGCAACCCTCACTGTTGCAGTCGAAGTTTTATCAGACTCCCGTGCCTGGTTAACAAGGAAGTGGTATATGGAAAAAAAGACTGAGAGAAAATAGGGATGTGGGAAAAAGGCCACAAAAAGATGATGTAGGATTTCAATGAAGTGGAGTGTGTTAGAGATGTGAGACATAAAGCCTAAAAGGTAGGGATGTGGGTTTTCCTGATACTTTATAACCCCAAACCCCGTTCTCTGGAGCCTCCCTCCCCTCCACCGTGCGCATTCTCTCCTTCCAGGGCCTGGCCGACATTGTGTACGGCTCGCAGCCCGTCTTCAGCTTGGTCAGCAACGGCGCTGAGATCATCAAGATCAGCAAGAGGTTCTACACGGACCACGCCGACCAACGCGTCATGACCCGGAACAGGGAGGAGGTGGGTATGCGCGCACAGACGTGCTCCTCACACTTGTACTCACATACACATGCACGTGTATTAAACCCACACCTGCATAGCAACAGCGACAAAAAATCCGTAGTATCCACCAACTGTTGTTTCACAACTCTTGTTTTGGCACAAACCCAATTCCGATAAAATAATTCATTTTACACAACAAACACGGTTTTGTATTTATCATTCTTTTGTGAACAATTGCAACACTGTTTTAAAATTTCTGAAAAAGTAGTCTGGTTGAGTACAAGTATCACTTCTATTCGAACAGGGGTGATAACCATCTCTGGATTATCGAATACTTCTGGATCATAATAACCAATGAAATCACATAAAAAGAATGACGATTGAGAGTACCATATATATAAAGGACTGATACATTGTAATTGTAAAGTCTTGATTGTGAGGACGCAATAAAATATAGATTAACAAACAAACACATACACATGCATGCACGTACAAGCAGACATGCACACACACACAGAGGCCGCACACACACATACACACACACACTCACTCACACACACACACACACACACACACACACACACACACACACACACACACACACACACACACACACACACACACACACACACACACACACACACACACACACACACACACACACACACACACACACACACACACACACACACACACACACACACACACACACACACACACACACACACACACACACACTCACTCACACACATATAGCAAAAAATAAACAAAAAACAATTGCTTGGAGAACATTCATCACTGTAAGTTTATCAGCATCTGCCATGTTCTGGTGTAGATCTACCCCTACCCGACTGACGAAGACCTGCAGGACATGCTGCAGACGTGCGTGGACTGGGACTACAACCGCACGCACTGCCTGCACAGCACGCTCCACAAGCTGCACTTGCAGAACGCCAACCTACACGATGCCAGGGTGCGGCTCAACGGCGGCCGCCCAGTACTGCCCAGTATCACATAATGTAGTACAACAGCTGCCCAGTATCACATGATGATGTACGACAGCTTCCCAGGCAGTATCTCACAATGTAGTACAACAGTGAAACTCATTGTTGAAAACTGTGCTATTGTGCTATCCCGAGTAGTTATGAAAAGTGACTTTATTGCGTCGCTTCAGCTTAGCTGCTGAAGCAAGCATTGTGTTTCGTTTGTTTGTAATTAACTTACTAATTAACTAACTAACTATGTAACTAACTATGTATGTATGTCTCCGGACAAGCTAGCGGGCGTACCGATGAACCGATTTCGTTCAAACTTTACACAACTATGAGGTTTGAGGCGACACCAAAGTGATTCGATTTGGGGCAATCTGCCAATTAAACTGCGCTTTCCACAGGGCAATTATTATACATTTACAACATTCTTATTATTATTGAATGCACAATTACAGATCAATATGCTATGAGCCGAAAAATAGACTAGTTGCTGCTGTTTGCTATTTGCTGCTATGGATAAATAAATAGACAGTGGCATATTATTTGTGGGTGGTATATTGTAAATGTGTACTTTTAATCATGATTTCCAAAACATTGTAGTAAATAACTTTATTGTCCATAAGTCAACGTTGTTCTAGTGAGTATATATCGTTTTTGTATATATCTTAATTGCCCATAAGTCAACGTTGTTCTAGCAACGCCGTGTTCTTTGAACACTTTTGATCTAGTTCATTTTGCAGTACAATGGTGTTCCCTCATGTATTATTCTTGGGTACACAAGGATGTGATTGTCAGTCCACTCTCAGCTGCTACATAATGTTTGATACATGTAGCAAGAACGCGTTGGGGAAAAACAACTAGTATACTATGTAATGAATACGAGAATGTCATATTTGTAAACGTTACCCCCATAATTGCTCCGAAACTCTGTACCCAATGCGTTACATACAAAACCGGGATCGCCGTGCCTGAAGTCACTGGCAATAGTAAAAATACCAGTGTGACGCATTCTACAAACTTTTAAGCCATTATGGCAAAGTACATTGTGTAATGTCCACTTCCTCATACTTAAGTTCCCTTTTATCATGGATATTATTGTACACAGTGCCATAATGCAGTACTCAGGCTCAGGTAGCGTGTTTCAGAGTGCCAAATCACCCATGCCCCGCTCCCAGCCCTGTCTTGTTTAGAAAGGAAGAGTCAATGGTATGGTTCTGATTATTTCTGTGATATTTGCAAAGCTTATCCACTCTGTCTAATTGTATCTGTAGTGTGTCTTTGCATTAGTTTAAAAGCATTTGAAAATATTGTTAATATGTTGTTGTCATTTAACAGTATTGAAAATGTAGCACTGTTCTTGCATTTTGTGAAAGAATGTCTAATTTTAAGAACATAATTATTAACAGCATTAATATTCGATTTGTAACGACAGAATTTTTATTCAGCTATTTATAAACATATGTTTAATATGTATATAGAGTACATACGATTGTGGTATTATTTTTCTAATTGTTTCACTTACATAAAAAACTATATAACTATATATCACCAAAGGTACTGTGGCATTTGATAAAGATATGTACAGATATATTAACCTGTTACTTTTCAATAATCTCCATGCAGTGTTCATGTCTTATTTAGTATTTATTTGTGTATTTATTTTACCATGTACAGTATAAAACAGTATTATGTGAATAGTATTATTTAATTTTATTCATGATGTAATGCAATTTTCTCTAAATAAATATTTATATTTTGTATCGATGAACGTTGTTTTGACGAAAACATGATGAGTTTTATTTGGCACATTGCGCACCTTTGTTTATTATAAAAATAATACAAAATTTACAAACAAAAGTGTAAAATAACACCAGGTGGAGACATTTGTGCTGGTTGAAAACCTGAAAGATAAAAAATCCTGATAAATATTACAATATACAATATAATTCCTAGAATTTTGTAGCAGTTAATCCTATCTACTATCAATCATGATATTCTTTATATCTGCAAAGAATATTTATTTCTCAACCAGTCGGATAGCGATTTTTAAAAAATTTCAAAATTATCAAAACAATGTAAAATGTTCATCTATGTCAATTTGGAATGGTCAATCTGATATAACATTACTGAAATAATCATGAGAAATGATCATAAAAAGATACAATGAGCCATGACATTTAACATCATTTGAACTATGAAACACTGTATATAAAGAGCAAAAAGAAGCAAAAAACATCATTTGAACTCACCTCAACTGAGCCTCTACTTGTGGTAGGGGCCGGGGCCATAGGGGCCGGGGCCGCCATAATGGTTGTTGCCATAGGAACGGACAGCGGCCGCCTCGTAGCCTCTAAGCTGGCCGTCACCGTAACCGTGACCGTGCCCATAGCCGGCACCGACACCGTGCCCATAGCCAGCTCCAACACCGTGCCCATAGCCAGCGCCGTGGCCGTAACCTCCATGTCCGTACTGAAAAGTAGCAGACGGCATTAGATATCGTTTTTGATGTTTTTCTTTAGAGGTTCGCCAACGTTATCAACATCGTATCTTTGTATTATAGTATTTCCATCTATTTAAAATAGTTGTATGCTGCACCAGGCAAAAGAAAAAACAACAGCAAAGCAAAAAACAAAAAAAAAGTAACAAAACTTCAATAAAACAAACATATACACTAAAAAACGTCTGTGACAAAAAAAAAAGAAAGAAAAAAGGATGAAACAGAATGCAATCACTTTTCATCTTCTACTTATATGTGATTGAATGTTCGTATCTGCTGCAATGTATTTGCATATATGTGAGAATTATATTACTTCTTTACTTATTAGTGTTTATTTTGGTGGTCCTCACCTCCACATTAAGACAAAAAACAAAAAATAAATAAACAAACAACAACAACAACAAACAAACAAAAAAACAAGAAAAGAAAAAAGAAAGAAAAATTATGTAAAAATCAGAACTTGTGTACTATCACTGTTGAAGCAACCCACCAGGGCATTACTCCTGAAGATACGGGGGTCTGAGCATACATTTTTGGTACCCTAAGTTACCCTTCAGATTATGATAGGGGACCATATAAGCTTGAACATGTGCGTGTGCGAGAGTGCGAGAACCAACTACTCACCCCTGCGGCGCCCCCGTGGTAGCTGCTCACTTTCTCGTAGCCGTACTCTCCGCCGTAGCCGCGGCCGTGCCCATAGCCGGCGCCGTGCCCGCCGTGCCCGTAGCCGGCGCCGTGCTGCAAGCAAGACAGAACATAACTGGTGTATCTTGTATCACATGCAGAGGGTGGGGTGGTATGGGATGCGGGGGCGACCCCACCATTTCTCACCCCAATGTGTAATTTTCATGTGCGTGTTTTTAGTGTTTTGTTTTTTATTTGTTTTTTGTATTGTTTTCTTCTTTCTCTCTTTTTGTTTCTTTCTATCAATTTTTTCTTTCTTCTTTTTGTGAGGGGACTCTAAGAGCCCCCGTGCTTATGTAACCCATGAAATCCTGTGGGTGAACCCCTTCCCCCAAAAAACAAACAAACACAAAACTTGGATCTACCAGTGCGAAATAGATATTAAGGATGAAGTGAACGATCCTTTGAGCAAAATTCATTTTAAATTGGGATTAAATTTGCACTTTGAACTTACCAATAGTGTTACCTTGCAGTTGTATATGAACCCGCTTCTCAGTTCATGAGAAGTACCACAATTGGGAAACACAAATTGTTCTTGATTTTTTTCCAATTAATCGAATATAAGAATTCATTACACAGTCTCATCATACCATACAATCTTGTCAAATTGATTATGCAAATGTTCAATTGAAATAAATTAGCTTCATATTAATATCCATTACAGACACTAACCCGCCAAAAGCCATTTGCTTTCTAAAAGGGACATAATTAATATATTCAACTACATGTACCTGTAAAGGACACACGGCTTTGCATACAATTACAATAATTAGATAAATAACTGCTGCAAGTCATAGTGGACACGTGTTGAATTTTTAACACACGTGCGCTTTCAAACTCATCAACATACATGTACATGGAACATGGAAATTAGCAAAATATATTAATGCAAAACCATAAACTGCAATCATTAATGCCGTAGGTTATTTGAAAGTTGTGTGTTTTGTCAATTGTTACAGGTGCGTGTGTCCAATACAAATAGGATCATGTCACATGCAGTGACCAGTACATGACCATCCAGCTAACAGGGTAGATCCAGAGTTCTTAGCTTTTCTAGCTAAGCGCCCCCTCCTCCTAAGTGCTTTTCAAAAGAACAGAAACATCTTAACTGGTCACTATTCTAGCTAGCTCGTAGCTATCGGCATTTTGTTATACAGTGGCATTTTGATAGAAATTTACAAAAACAAAAAACTAGTCATGTAACAGCGCATGGTGAAGTCAAACTGACAAATTGGTCTGCAGTTAGTAATTGACAAACGTGTATTAAAATTCCATTGTTTTCAATTGCAGCCATGGGGCTATTCTATAAAATTCCGTGCACGTTGTATTGATGCAGGTAAACAGACTGATTTGCAGTCTATATATCCACTGAAAATTCCATATTCTCCACACACATTATTGCTTGTTATACATAAACATGCCTAAATATGCCAGAGGCTGAATAGGCACGGTAAAGTCTTGATGGGATCTACACTGCCACAGCGTCTGATCGTGGGACAGCCTGTAGCACTTGAGAACGTTATGACTCGATTTATTTTATAATATAAACTAAGGACACGCAGGTAATGTGTTGCAGCCATGTACTTATGATCACTGGCATGACTTGTGTTGTTCTAAAACGACTACAACCACTATAAGATAGGCCTACAAGGTTCTCATGGTATTGACTTTTCTTGTTATGAAATTTTCGTATAATAATCGAACGTACACGTTATCACGATATTACTTATCTCGAATTTTCTGTTATCTCGGCATCTTTGCCATTTCCTTTCAGATACACAATCTACACACATTGCTTAACTCTGAATAGCGCCAATCTAGAGCACACAGATACTTTCTACACACCACAGATTTGTGTTCTCAGTTTCGTGAAATCTAAATCACAGCACCAGCAGACTATCAAGAATTCCGTGCAAGACGAACACGTAAGACAAACTTACCCCGTAGCCCCCGTAGCCTGCGCCGCCGTGTCTGCCGCCCTCGTAGCCGTACTCCTTGACGTGGTAGGACCCGCGGTCGCCTGCGTACCCGGCACGCCCGCTACCCAGGGCCACCACGGCCAGACAAGCGAGGACTGCGATTCTCAACATCTTCTTCACTGGTTGTCCTACTACGTACTGATGCTACTCCTGAACAGAGACTGATGGAGCATTGCAGTGCGGGGCTGCCTCTTTATACACGGCAAGCTTTAATTGCTCCAATTGTATAATTCTTGGCCTGGGGCGTTGTTAATGTTGCGTATTGTTTCAGTTAACGATGCAGCGTTGCGCGGCTAGTGCCGGATTGCGAGATTGAAATGGTCGCCATTTCCTCTGCTGTGGTGGTTTGGTGGTGGATCTTGTTTGGTTTAGTGCGAGAAAAAAAAGGATGCGGCAATTACAGTTTGCTGGTTATGCTTGTTTTATGGGATGAAAGTGCGTTCTGTCGAACGTGAAAAATGAACCTGTCAAACTATAGTTGCAATGTAGATGAATTCGGGTGTGCAGATGCTCGCACACTTGTAAATAGTGCTTTCAAGACTGTGGGGGTGTGGGTGGGGGTGGGGTGTGGGTGGGTGGGGGGGGGGGGGTTGCGCATGGTGCGCAGGGGCTCCCACCTTCTCATTGATACATCTTATTTTCATAGCGTTTTTGGCATGTTAGCTATAGATTGTGCGTACCAAACCCAAGAGATCCCTTAAGCGCATCATAACTCCTATAATGCAGCAGGGTATGAGACTCACGAAAATTTGCTCAGGGCCAGCTGGCATCTTGCTACAGCAAGGTATCATCTATCAAATTCTATAGATATATGTATAGAGACCAACTTTCCAGATGAAAGATGCAGAGCTGGCAACTATAAAATGTAGCAGGCCCTGACAAAAAGTGGTCATTCTGGTCTATTAATCTGTCCCTTTGACTAGACACCGGCCAAGATTTGAGCGCGAAATTTAACAGTTCGGTCCTTGTGGTGAAATCATCGATCTCCCACTAGCTACAAAGGGCTAGGGCTAGGGCTGGGAAGATAAAACAAAACACAAAAAAAATGAAAAGAAAGAAAGGCGGAAAATTCATTTTCATGCCTTTTTAAATATGCTACGTTCCCCTCCCCATTTCCGAAAACCTGAATATGCTATAGTGTGGTTAGCATATTCACTACATTACTTGATGGTGGGAGAAAGATGTGTAGAGGTATTTATTACACCATAATATGCTTAACAGGTGGCAAGGTTAATGAGTGACCCAAATCGCATTGTGATGTGTTACACAATGACCAACAACTGGTGACAGGTGCTATGCGATCTGTCATATTTAGCATTGTAATATGTGCTCTCTACAAAACATTTCTAATTGGCAAAGCGGGTCTAAACATTACACAAAGGATGTGAACAGGTTAGTGGATTTCTATTGTAATTAATGTTATGCTGTTCCACTGTCGGCGATGGCCCCCTCAATTACTTCAGCCAGTTCTCACACGATTACGGTTTTAACCATTACTGTCTTTAACCAATTTTGTCTTCAACCAGTACTGTCTTCAACCTGTACCGTTTTCAACCATTATTGTCTTCACCATCATTGTCTTCAATCATTACTGTCTTCAACCATTACTGTCTTCAACCTACTGTCTTTAACCTATACTATCTTTAAAAAAAATACAGTATTCCAGGATTACTGCCTCCTCAACCATTACTGTCTTCAACCAATGCTACCTCATCTATTACGGTCTTCAATCAAAAGAGAATCACATTACACTTTATGTCTTCTTTCATTGTCTAGAATCACGATACCAGGATCCCCAGATTTAAGACGTTAAATTCCGGATATGTCAGAAAAATGTATAATGTTTTGTCCACCAACTAGAAGTGTGCACTCAAATGATCGAGTGCATAAGGAAGGAGTCGGACTTATGACCAGGCGGCCGTGAGACCGATTCCCGATCGGATATGGTGGTGGCAGTGAGCAAACTTAGCCCTACTTGGTAGCAAAATGCCCCCGGGCATCTACAAGATGTAGATCAGGCGAGTGAACGTTATAATGATTGTCAGTGCCCAAAGCACTGTTGCAATTGTGCTGTATGTTCGCCAGGGAGTTGAAAGAGGACGCCAACCTACTTAAGGTGTAGACCCCACAGAGCAGTGTGCCACTGTTTAGCGATGAGATTGCTCAACACCCACCATCAGACCCGACCAGGGATCGAACCCCGGGATAGAACCAACGAGTCTAACTTCCACTTCATTCGGCTACAGAACACATCATAGACATCACATACATATTTGCATTTGGATATAAAACTTGTTAACCCACCGCACTTGGCTAGAGTTTAAAATGTTAAAAAATAGGATTAATACCGTCACTGCATCGTAAGTTTGTAGCTCGATAAAATTGGAAAATGCTAACATAGTGTAACATAGTTTGATGGAGGTTTATTTATCCTGGATTTAGTAGACATACATACACAATTATTTATTTTGAACAGGATAATAGTCCAATTAAATATATTGAGCTTTCAACAGGGAACTCCTGTCTTGATCACAATGACGTCACGAGTCGTCACTGTACGCGCGGGAAAGTCCCCAGCTGCGCGCCTCAGAAGTGTCGCGCCGCATCCACATTGACCAATACGGTCATGGTATCTCACTGGATGAGACTAAGATTCTGTGTGTTGAACCCAAGTATTTGAAAGAGGAGTCAAAGGAGCCATTCAGATCAGAAAACTGAAGCCATCCCTGAACAGGGATTGGGGGGGGGGGGGGTGGTCATAGACTATCGGACATATGGACCAACGTGCGCTGACCCACGGGGGCGCGCACAGTAACGACACGTGACGTCATTGTGATCAAGACTGGAGTTCCTGTTAAAAGCTCAATGTATTTAGTTGGACTATTATCCCGTTTAAAATAAATAATTATGTATGTATGTCGATAGTGTAACGTGTATGGGAAAGTTCTCTACTGTCACTGATAATGCAACGTATTCTAATAAGATATATGCGACAGCTAGATCATTATTTTTTAGCAAGACTCGTATGTGAGGAGCAAGCTATGTCAGGGACGATTAATATCAAAATGATCTGAGAGGTGCATTTTTACGTACCCTGAAAACAATTGTAATTCATTAGACTATTATGAAATGGTCATGCTCTCAATGGACCAGTCTGCCAGTTTCAAAGTGTAGCCCAAGGCTCAATGTTATTAAATTTCGACACTTGTGGATGAATTACACACTATTGTATCAATGTGGCCATTGTTATGTCACTGCTGTAATAAATGAAGTTTAAATAGTTGTAAACATCTGTCAACGTGGAGTGAAAACGATTGCCATGATCTCTTTTTTATTGAAAGATTAATTCTAGTTACACTTTAGGCAGGATGATTAATAGCGTTCATCATCATACTGTTTACATCACCTCAATTGATGTTAATATCAGCGCCTACAATGCTGATATTAGTGTATCAAAGTTACAGTAGAACCTGGGACCAGTCACATACCAAATAAGACCACGTACACCCAAACCTTCGTAAAAAACACCAGAATGAACCTCTGTATAGAGACCGCCTCTCTATTGAGACCACTTGAACAACCCCTAAGTAGAGAACATTCACAGTGTGTCAAAACGTCAGCCATTCAAGAAACATTACATAATGACGATATGTAATAAGTCAACTGTTAAATGTTATTTAAACCCTACAGCTTTGAAGACTCACGTTCCCTTGCCACCAGAATGATGCCATCATCCCAAGCAGCGGGCTGTTAAAACTTTATACGGCTGAACAAGATTGCCCAACCCCCAACGTAAACTTACGAACTCCATAAAATAGTTTCAAAATCGAACCACTCACATTTACCGTAACAGTGGCACCAAGTCCGACGCAAAATCGTTAAAATGCCCCCATGTACGTAAAACGAACCCGACAGTTTGAAAAGTTATAATCTCCATTGCATGGTTACCCCAGTACAGGCTCCAAACCAAACCAACTCTAGGAGGTCCCTTTACAAACATCGCATGTCCTTCCTATGCGATAAACATCAATATGTTTGCTCACCAACTTAACAAACAAACAAACAAACAAACAAACAAACAAGCAAGCAAACAAGCAAGCAAGCAAACAAACAAACAAACACCATGTTCAAATCAGATTATTGATAGTTACTGACAATTAAGCATTTCAGTGCATTTGAGTCAAAAGTTATCAAACTCATTATATTACATATTGTCTCGTTAGATTCTAGATACGGTCCTCAACTGCTGCCAGCATTGCGTCAACTGGAAACTTTGGTGTCATTTTTTCACCACGATCTATCATATTTAGACCTAGTAGGCCTAGATGCACAAAATAAAATCAACGTTCAACCGTCTGCCAAGAATTTATCAAGGATTTGCTAAATTCTCTTTAATCAATTAACCCGATAGATGATATAAGTCAAAAATATAATTCCATGGAAAATTTTCTTCCCAATTAAAAAACCTCCCATTTTTTCCCTTTAGTAAAAGTAATCTGCTAAAAAGTTCTGCTTTCATGTGTGGTTTAAAGACACAGCATCACAGAATATCTTACACACAACGTAAACTGGTGAAATGTCGGCTGCTCGTTTGCGTTATTGCACAGCGAACGCGTGGCAGAAATGTGAACTATGAATTTTGCCCTGATACACTACCGGAAGTTTACATGTCAGCATCAAATTCTGAGCTGAAACCTCAGCAAGAAAAACGTAAAGACCTTGCTCAACTAGTTGTCAACATGGTCGCACATTTTGTGTGCCTTTTATTCACCGGATTTGTTGTGTACACGGCTCAGCCAGGAAGCTGTGAGTATCTTTCATTTCCAAATATTTCCGTTTTCGTCATTTATGTTTTGGTTTTGAAAACAGAACGTGCTCAAATGACATGATTGTGGTGTGTGGTTGTTGGTCACGTAGATTTCAAGGTTCACGTTTGTCTGTTTCTGGTGAACTAGTTATAGACTTTACACTTTTGCATGTGAGGTAAAGAATGAGTGTGCCAGTTGTGATGTTCAACGTAACTTTTGTAGATTGTCATTCTGTCATAAAAATTAATCTTATTTCAATATTTGTAAATTGAAAGAGATCTCTCATCGCCATCGGGGCTGCCTGTCAGGCGCTGTATATATGTTAGGGAACGATCATAAATAACGTTACCGGGGGTGGGGGGGGGGGTGGGGTGTCGTCCATTTTTGGGGGCTCGAAGAAAAAGTTAACCGACCCCCCCATCAACATCTTTAAAAGTTGAGTGACCCCCCACCCCCACCCGCTAAAGAAAAGTCCTCTATATAGTCATTGCATTGCTAAATGAAAATAGTTGAAAAAATATACCGTAGCGTGATAAAAAAAAGTTCAGTGACCCCCCCAAAAGGAATCTGAAAAGTTGGACGACCCCCTTCCACCTTTTTGGACGATGCCCCCCCCCCCGGTATCATTATTTATGATCGTTCCCTTATTCATCACATTTTTGTTTGATTTTGAGGATTGATGTTAAATATGTCACAACCATTATGACGTGGGGGGGTGGGGGGGGGGGGGGGGGGGGGGGGATGATGTCTTATTCTCAGAAGTTTACTTCGTACATATGGCTGAATTCAATAGTCTTCATACATCTTCTGTAATGGGGAAAGCTTTAAAACTTTTAAAACTAATTAATAATTTTAATAAGGATAAACTTAAGGAGATAAAAGAATTTGGAGGTCAAAAAAATCTCAAAATGTTCTTGTTTTTTATTTTAGTATAAAAGTACATTCATTTCCCTTTTTAAAAATGTATAACACTTTAAAGGTTGTGGGAATGGAATTTGGTTTATGGACCATGCAAAAGATCATACAAATACAATGAAAAATTCAGTCAATGTTAAGTTTGACTGTACCGAAATTGTGTACATGATCTTTTGTATGGTCCATAAACCAAAATCTATTCTCGAAACCCCTAAAGTGTTATACATTTTTAAAAAGGGAAATGGTTGTACTTTTATACTAAAATAAAAAACAAGCACATTTTAAGAATTTTTTTATCTCCAGAAAGTCTCGTTAAGTGATGTCGTAACTAAAGATGTTTATATTATTTATTGCAGCTCTGTTTTCATGGCATCCAACACTCATGGTATTAGCGGTAAGTCTGATTCACTTTGTAATTATCAAGATGAATCAAGACTAATACCTTACTGAAATAGAAGAAATTTGTGTCTGTAAATATTTGACAATAGTAATAATTACAAGAATCTTAGCTACATGCATATTTTTGGATATACTTTTATTACTTAGATGAAATATAAATGTCAGATTCTTCATTTGTTTATTACTTAGCAGAATTATTTTCCATTTCAGTTGAAAAAAGCTTCTTACTGAAAAAAGTGTCGTCAAGGTGAACACCCATGCAGTAGGAATGTTCCTGTCCCTTCTCTGTGCACTAATCGGAACGTACATCATTTGGTACAACAAGGAAATCAACGAAAAACCTCACATGACCTCCTGGCATGGACTCATAGGCTACATAACCGTTGGCTATGTGGCTGTTCAATGCATCGCTGGTATATTTGTGAAATACAATCAAGTGTTTAAGAATTATATCAAGCCTTTCCAGCTTAAAATGTACCATGCTACCTCGGGCCTGTTCCTGTATTCATTGGTGTGTCTGAGTCTGGTTCTTGGCATGTACTCCAACTGGTTCACCAGGATCATAACTGGTACGTCTTGGTGGGCGTGTCTCGCGTGTCCCGCTCTGTTGGTTCTGATGGTCATGAACCAGATCACTCAGAATTATCTGCCAAAAGCAAAAGGAGCGCCATAGATGAACATTTCTGAAAGTATTTTTCTGATCTCTTGCCTGATTTTGCAGTATGTTTTATGGATCTGGATCGTTCAAGCCATGAAAACACGTGATATTCTTAAAATGTTCATTGTTGTAGTTTAGCGAGCATGAACGTTATTAGTGTTGTTTATATTATCTTCTTGATGAACTTGTTGAACAATATTTACCACTTGAGTCTGACTCAGGGTAGGCGCGGGTTTCATTTACAAATGTTGAATGATATTGTGTCACTAGTCTATTTGTCAACATTAATTTTTTGAAAGTATATTACACAATATTAGTTTTTATGTAAATAGTATGTTTATAGTCAATGTAATGTTTACAAATTTGTTGAAAAAGGTGATTGAATACCAGGGGTACCAGTATGATTTGTGTATTATTCTTGATAATAAATTTCAAATACATTATCTCGTTTTCTTTAAATGCAAATTACTTAGGGGACGTTATGGATATCAAACTGTCCTGAATTTTCTGTGTGCGATTTCATACTTCGTACACTCCTTGTCAATTGTTAATATTTTTTTGTTATTATCTATTTATTCTATTATTGGGGGGGCACCGCCCATGTGTGGGCAGTCAGAGTCGAGGGCTGTGGCTACAGCAACCCTTCCAAGATCATTCCACTCTGGAGTAGATTTTGGGAAGTACCAAGGATACTATATTGATAAGTAGTACGAATTTTTTGCAAATGGCTAATTTTGCTGGGATTTGCCTAATTTATATTGGTGATTTGCTCGTGTCCTTGCATCGGGTCTGATCAGGATATTATATTAATTATGCAGATCTGAAAATGATAAAATAGACTGCTCTGACTGATATAATACTTATGATCTCTTTGAAGGTAAATTGTTATGGACATGAATCCACCTCTAGAATAAGAGTAAGACCATGGTTAATTTTTAGCACCAAACTGAAGAGACCACCTCTCTATGGAGGCCAGTCCAATTGTTATCGAGAATTCGAGATGTTCCTTCTAAAGATCCACTTCGTAGGACAGTATGGCAGAATCTTATACATAAACGTTCAAAGCAGCATGCTGAATGGGCATTGATATATTATAATTTCATTTGAAAGAAGGCCGATCAGTTTCATCAAGTCTATATTCATAGTTTTTTTGTGGGGTCACATATGGCGGATAAAATATGATAAGAAAACACGATGATTTTCCAACATTTTCAAAGCAGTTCTTTTTTAAGTGATGTAACATTGATTGGGGGTCGTAATATTCATTTGATAATCAAGATGCGCATATTTATACGATAAATGATGGTATAATGATTAGTAATGTAAAATTGACAGACGAATCTCACATTCACTCTTTCATTTGGTAGGAACTTGACGTTCGATTTTTCGGTACTCTCGATATCCCAAGTTTTGTCGTAGCAAAAGGTGCACATGCGCTCTTTCTGTCACAGTTTTCATTTTTTTCTTTAACATTTTTCTTTGTTTGTGGTAGATACCATGTACGGTATGGGGAAAATCTTCATAAGCACATGCACTGATAATATACTATCACACAATACAAACAGTAAAACCTCCAATATAGATCACCTCTGTAAAGAGACCACCTCTATAATGAGACCATTGTTGATGGACCCAAACGTTAAACCTCCATAAAAAGGCCAATTTGACCCTCTATAAAGAGACCACCTCTCTAGTAGGTGAATTTCAATGGACTCCATTTGAGTAAAATTACATGAATTGTAAAAATTAACCCACTAAATAGTTGGTACGCATTACAATGTAGGCTATATTGCGAACATGTGTGAATAATATTTCCTCTTGTCGCCTTAGTATTTGATTAACGCCATGCATGGAGTATGTCTTAATATCTAATGCAATAAGAATTCAGGCCCGTAGCCAGAGCTTAAAAAGCGAGGAGGCGAAATTTGCTCACTTAAAATCAGCATTGCTGTGTGCGCTCTGCGTTATCGTAAAATATAAATTAACTGTGTGTTTTGTTCAAAATGAATACCCTTTTAGCATAGACCTCGTGGGGGGGGGGTCTCTCCTCAAAAATGGGTACGGGTGTGCCATTTCAAACGTCGAAAAGGTACCCATCGATATACTAATTTTTAAAAAGTGACCCATGTCTATACCTTGACGATGAAAAAGCGACCCATGTCTATACCTATTAAATAATGAAACTACATACTGTTAACTTTTTAACAACAGAATATTAAAAAATATATAAGTATCAAACAAAATGAAACTTACACTAACAATATGTGCACATTTAATTTCAAACCCATAGCTATACCAAAAATCACAAATTTTTTACCCCTATCTGTAAAAAAGTCACAAAATTTAGACTCACAGCTATACTAAAATCACATAATTTACACCCATCACTATACCTGAGATGTCTAAAAGGTGACCCATAGAAATGGCACACCCGTACTACCCAACATATAGTAAGACACCCCCCCCCCCTCCCGGATGCATAGACAAACTAAATGTGCTCATATATTGGATTGGGCACATCCAAACACAACATTTGATCAATTTGGAGAGAGCATTATGTTTAAAACAATTAGAATAAAGTATTGCAACATCACTAATCGTGATGATACAAAGCAAACAATTGTTTGATTTTACACTAGAAATACACTAAATTACACTATTCTGCTGACACAGATTTTACTCCACTACTTTTTGCCAGATAATTCCCCCCCCCCCCCTAATTAAGACACTTATTTTAAAAATCATTAGAAATGACTTAAAATAAAATGCCGACGCTACATGGAAGGTTTCATGCTTATAATTCACATAGAAAGATATGCACACTTATAAAAATTTCATCATTTTCAAACTTTAAATTTGCAAATATACTCATTTCCAACTAGTAAAGCCAAATTAATGCGTAGGACCGATTTGCATAGTTGGAACTGCCACGGAACGAAATCGGTGAAGGAAAGCAAAACTTCTATTGGTCAGTAATATCCAAATGCATAGAAGATTGCAGAAAATCATTGATGTGTTTACAGTAATCGGATGCAAAAACTTGACCTGATGTAGATTATTTAAATATTTCAAATAGCATATAAACACAGCTGTTCCAGTCATTGTCCACATGCCTTTTTCCAAAATTGTTACTTTACAAAGTTAAGTCTGAATATGTTGAAATTTTCTGTAAGTGTGCGCATCATTCCAAGCTATGTAGAAATACAAAACTTTTTGTGTGTGCGGAATTTTAGAGTGAATCATTTCCAATGATTTACAGAATAAGTGTCTGAGGGGAAAGTTTTACATTCCAAAATATAGTGGAATAAAATGGATGTCATGACAATAGAGATAGTGATTTAGGAAAAGATTATCAACAACTGGCAGTCTGCAATAGCTATTTTGAAAAACAGTGCTGAGGCGAAATCTGAAGAGCGAGGAGGCAAGGGAGGCAAAGCCAAAAGCGACGAGGCGACCGCCTCCTCTGCCACAGCCTCGCTACGGGCCTAAGAATGTTATATCATATATTTTGTAATTGTTTACTTTCAAATTGACAGATGTAGATTCTCTACCTGTTCCTTATAACAAGTATATAGTATGCAGATTGAAAGAAGCATACACATTTTTCGGATTAAACAATTATCCTTATACATTTTAAAATGACTCCGAATATAACCCCCCTCCCCCCACTCATACAATAACTCTTACCACGACCCAATAAGCTTTATTAGGGACACCTACAATTTGCCAACCTGCTGTAACCCCATTACTGAAACAAAGCTGTAATTTGGGAACAATTAGTAGCTATTAGTCAGGCGTCCTCATTTCCCTTATAGCCACGCATGATGGCTTGATAACACTAAACCCGTGCGTGAACCCCACAGTCTATCAACTCCATCCTCGTTTCAGACGGGATTTACGCATAGTTTCCCCCATTTCTCGTTTAATCCTGTTTTGGCGACGTTCAGAGAATCACGTTGTGGCTACGGAGCCTGCATGAAACTGCACACTGTCTGTCACGGTTTAACGGGTTTATAAGGGTTGCCAATCTCCCATCTCCCCATGTTTGCCTCGTTCTCCCATCTCCCAAGTTTCCCCCACCCATATTCACCATTTTCACATATAATAGACCTAATCAGATGCCCAATAGACTGATATGTGTCCAATTGAGACACAGAAGCTCGAGAACAGATCACAACTTAATCCAGTATTAAAGTTATGCGTTACCAAGCTACGGAAATGTGTGTAATCCTCCTAAAGAGTGGACCCTATAGTACTCCCATCAAACTGAAAATCAACTGTCAAACATCAAATTGCAGCCATAATGTGTTTGTCATATGCACATTGGCAAGATCTTCGGGTGCCATCGTGTGTGCACCTTTGGGCATCACATTTCTTTGGCAATGAATGATGTATTGATTTTTTTCTATCAATCGCACGAATGTTTAAATTCCACCATCCCGTATCCACCTTGCGTCCCAATCTTCAGTGTGTGGCATAAGCATTAGCAATAGGTGTAGAGACCAAAGCTGGTATCACTTTGTGAAAAGACACCCATTTACAGAACATTTTAGCATGCTGTGATTATACATTCTTCAACTGGTTAATCTGCGAGTAAGAATCCCACCAGATCATGTACAGTGACAATCGCTGGATCTGAGAGGGGTATATAGCTTTGATGAAAATCCATTCACCAACCTTCTTTCCAAAATCACCAGTCACCATTGACCAATACATTTTATTGTCTTTCACCAATCCCCAGGAATTGTAATTGAATAGGTTCCATCATAGTTTACACACTAAAATACAGGCCATTCACAATTCACGCCCAAGATTTAGGGCAAATCACCGATCACAGCCTTTGTAATGAGCAGATCATCAGTCGCCAATGATAGGTTCCATCACATTTCACGCACTTAAATACAAGCAATTCACAATTCATGCTCAAGATTTAGGGCAAATCACCAATCACATTTTAGCTATATGACCCCCTTGGATCTGCCTATACTGGAATGTTTTCGGCGTGCCCAATGCCATCATCTGACTTATATCTACTATAATTCTGTACATGCATAGAGAATATGTTTTTGAAGTAGTATTTTTCACGACATGTATACTGATAATGGATGGATTAACTTGATATATTTATCACTTATTGCTAATTATAACATAACATGCTAAATATCCAAACCATTGTGTTAGTACAATATTCTTGTGTCATAAGATTGTTTTATTTCTTAAATAATTAACAAGACTGTATATATAAAAGACAGATTCAACTAGGGTATTGGTCATCTTCAGATAATTCTTATAATAAGCAGTACATGCATGTTAATTTCTTCAATCACTTATAATTTTTTGCTATGATGCTGTATGGTACCTTAAACAGGTTGATTTTGATCATCTCCATCGACTCATACTTTATATTAGTTGATAAACTAGATAACAATTCATCATTTTTGATCACTAGATATGGCCGCAGATGTGCTTTCAAACATACATCACCGATTTTCTTGGTGCACTTGAGATATCATTGGCGAATGAAGCAATTGCTTTGAAAGTAACTACAATATTGGCATGATATTTAGTGTATTGAGTATAGATAAAGTATATTTTGAACCAGTAAATCTTGTGTACAATGTTAACGGGTTAAATGCGATTGGAATATATTGGTTTCTAAGGGTATAGATTGTACACATATCAAGTCTTTGCTCAAACGTATATGTAGGCCTACTATCCAGCCAAAGTGCTTTGAAGCCAATGTCTTCCCTATCCCTCCTTACACTTCTGATGGCTAAAATGGCCAACCTTTAAAACTGAACACATTTGTTTGTCATTTATTTACAATGTATCTGGCATATTGAATACTCATTTGCACAAGTTTAAATACTTATATGTACACGATGACACTTTGCTTTTGTGCAATGTTTATGAAGTTATACCTTGAGAGCTATCAATCCATGCCAGATCTATGTCAGTCTGCCGACTTCCGCCTATTCGTCATGTGATAGTGGTGTGACGTCATCGGCGGCGGCTGGTAGGATGTTGGAGTAGACTGGCAGGTAGGCGGCCCCCACATTCTTGTTCAGGTTGATCTTGAGGTGCTTGATGTGTATGGGCTCCCAGCTCTTTCTTTCAAAAGTGCTTTGGTCACGGCCCAAAATTCTGATGTTGTCCAAAGTGATATGAGCCTCTCTCTCAGGTTGATGGAGGTGTAGAGAGACATGCGAGGAGGTACTGCTAGAGCGTCTATGCTGATCAAATCTTGTTTTCAGGGTCTTGGAAGTTTCACGTACATAGGTAGTATTGCACACTTCTGAGCCTGAACCCCACAGCGAATCTGGTACACTACACCGCAGATGTCCTCCTTCTTCGCTAGGTCCTTTGGTGCAACAAGCAATTGCCTAAGGGTATTTCTGGGTTTAAAGTAGGCGTTGCATCCGTAGTCAATGTTTATTTCAATATATCATTTGTGTGAATGATATAGTTAATTCAAACACATTGCATTAAGAATCAAAAGTTAAGTGGCTAAAGAAAGACATGGGCCATCTTTATAATGAATGGTATTCTCAGGTATTGCTTAAAATAAAAGAGAGATGTTCATGGTATTGAACTTGCGACTATGGTGTTTGCACAAGTTTAAAATTTTGATTAAGGTGGTATGAATTTTAGTCTTATTTTGCAACATGTATAAATGACCCTACTTTATGCTTTATTTGAAGCACTTTCATACAGCGAGGTATACTAGTATACTCAATTCAGTGTAAAATATCGCCTGCTATATGTTGATGAGCGATCTCGCTAAGTTTCTTTGCCATCTGAAAAGGTTCTATTCATAAATTAATCTTTGGAAAATATTTTCATTTCAAAGCATGCACATCTTATATGTATAATTTTATAAGGTTAATTATACATCTGCAGGTTTGCTGGTATTGATCTCAGTGCAGTTTATGTCTATGTAGATCTTAATCATTTACTTTGATTTCACTCTGTACTCTGCCAAATATTAGTTCTTAATCAAATTCTCATCCTACAACACGATCCCCTTAGTAATTGCAACTCTCCTCCTACTACTTTTTGTGTCGCTGCAGCAGCTGGAGCCAAAGCCTTGTGTTCACTTCGTGTGTAGTCTGTCACTATTCATTATTATGCATGTATGAATGTACCTACGTACTTACCTGCGTGCGTGCGCGCGTGTGTGTGTACGCACGTACGTATATATGTATATTTGTATGTGTGTATGTATGTATGTATGTCTCTGGACAAGCTAGAGAGACTACCGATGAACCGATTTCGTTCACACTTTACATGATAACTATGAGGTATGAGCGACATTGAAGTATTTTGAATTTGGGCACTCTGCCAATTAAACTGTGGTTTACACAGGGCCATCATGGTCCATTTTTGACATTCCTATTGGTACTGAATGCATAATTACAGATCAATATTCTATCAGCTGCAAAAGTCTTCTTGGTGATGTTTGTTATTTGCTACTACAGGATATATTATAGCATGACAAAGCCAAAATTAGACCGTGGCATATTATTTGTGGCTGATTAAATAATCGGTATATTGTAATTGTGTACCTTTAATCATGATTCCAAAACGTTTTTATTGTCTATAAGTCAACGTTGATCTAGCGAGTATACATTGTTTCAGTGTATATCTTAATTGCCATTAGCAATGTACCTGCATTGTTGTCCTAGCAACGCCATGTTCTTTGAACACTTATGATCTACTTTCTGATATTGTTTGAAATATTACTTAAAATGCAGTGGATAGTCTATGGGGTAGTGGATGACTGCCCCCACCCCTCCCACAACCTGTGAGCACTCAGAATTTCAAACATTTTGAGGGTGTTGGGTGTTGGGTTCTGCCCTCATGTTCAGCATGTAGATTGACCCCTGAAATCCTTTATATCTAACAGTATTCCAATGAGCAATATGTTGTGTGTGTGTGTGTGTGGGGGGGGGGTAATGAGACGGGCGACCAATGAGACAGGGGACTATAGAGCTGACCCCTGACTTTTCTATGCTCCACTAGATATTTCTATACACACGTAAATACTGATATTGGACAGTCGTACACACGTAAATACTGATATTGGACAGTCGGAGTAGTTTCACTTGCATGAAGTGGGACCAAGCATCTACATGTTTGCAGAATTATATGGTTTGTTGTACAAATGTTTTATTGTTTTCTTTTTTACCATCACCATGAACAGTTGACAGAGAAAACGATTAAAGTAGATTTACTTATCCAAATTAAATGTTGGTACCCATTAATGTCTGCAATTCTACTCTCACTGTTCTTGCCACTGTATTGACATAGCTGAAGAGACATCTTCCATTTTACTATATCAAGTGGCCCTGACGGGACTCGAACTCACGACCCCAAGTTTTTTTTAGACAAGAATGATACCATCATCCCAAGCAGCCCGCTGCTCTCTACAGCTATGTCAATACAGAGGCAGGAGCCTGCTTGGCAGAACAGTGAAAGTAGAATTGAATTCACAAGCGTCGCGGTGTAGAGACATGCGATGGGGGACCTTGGGGGAAAATATACAGTTATTCATCAATGTCTGGTTTGGTTACACAACCCAATTTGATATTTCTTACCTTTATTTGAGAATTTATTGCATCACCGAAAAGTAAATGAAACGCATACACATGTGATTCATGAACGGAAGATCAATACACGCGCTCTATGATAAAAAAAAACCCTGCAAATATTCAGTTCACATTCATTATGTTTAATTATATACAAGGGCACGGTCATGAATGAATAAACATGAAATATGTTTTTTTTTTTCAATTGTGTATCAAATGTCAAATGTCCACAAACACTGCCGTTGGTGCCTGTGATCAATTAAAATACGCTGATTTCTGAATTTTACTAAGTTTATTCTCTACATAGCAGACTTAACATATACATGTATTGGTTTTTGAATGACAAGTTCAACATCGTCAGTTGATCTTCAAAGGTTGGCAAATAAACCTCGATCAATGGGGATTTCTGTAGTATTGATGGCAAGTTTCAATATACGTATCTTCCAATTGATTACTCAAAGGTTATTATATGAGTTATATGTAATAAAATATCTCACTGAGTGTGGACTTGAACAGAACTAGTGAGCACAGCGAAGAGTCTTGTTAAAGTCCACTCGAGGTGAGATATTTTCTGATATATCACCCCACTCGTATAACCTTTTCCTCCCATGTTTATTCATCATCTTAGGCTATAAACTTTGTAGTGTAGGATATCGGAAAATATCCTCCACCTCTCAGCCAATCACAATCTAGTATTTTCAGCAAACATGGGAGAAATCGCAATATGTTCTCATATTTAGGTTTTTATTCGGTTGAAAATATCAATAACTGAATGACAAATGCTCCAAGGATTGTTTATCTAAACATTTGGTGTAAATATTAACATTGAGATTCAGGCCAATCCACTCACACTGACCATGTAAATCTGCATCATTAGATCCGCTAAGCCGTAGACTATTCTAGTTTAAAAGAATCATATTTTGCCACTGGCGAACTTTGCAGACCATTCACTATTTCTATATATGCACTACAAAGACATCCCACTGAAGTTTTTTCAGCGTTTTGTTTGCATTTATCAAGTATTGGTTTCTGTTTGTTCATAAATGTAGGCTATACATTTAGTAAATTGCACTAACCCGTCTGAATATGTACGTTGTTATTGAGTAACACATGCAGCAAAACTGGTACACAATATTATGGAATGCGAATGTATGTGACATTTTATGTCATCAATATGATTTAAAGACTTGTCATCTATAAACGCAATCTTCAGGCATGTCAGTATGATTGAACCTCAAAACATTCAAAGACATTATAATGATTTTTCTAATTCTGTGCATATGCGCCTACGTTTATGTATCACCTCTTCACATATGTTGTTTATGGTAGTAAGTCAATAAATTCGCCATAATGGTTCTTGATAAATTATTCACATAAGGTTTTTAACCACAATTAGGCACATCAATAATGCACGTGAACGTCTGAACACACTGCTCATCATATTGATTTACTGAACACTTGGTGATATAAAAAAAATGTCAAACTTTGGTGATATTGATAAACCAATGAAAGTATGGTATCTTAAAACAATAACACCTTTCATGTAAAAACCATCACCACATAAATTGAATTATATCACGTGGTAACGACTGGTTGAGTATGAAAGTTCTCGGGCCACAAGTACAAACAAAACAATAATCCATTTGTTGCAAACACTCAATGCAATTAATCACAGTGACGACTCTCCATCTTTATAACAACTTTTAGCACCTTCTCTTACCATCACGACTATTATAAAAATACAGCTACTTTTCAGAACCTTCATAAATGAACTCATCTCCCAATCAATTTCCAACAGCAACTACAGTAGAACCTCACCTCTACAAAAAGATCACCTCTATAATAAGACCACTTCCCTCAGTCACAATCCTTCAAAATGAGATTCCAATGGGAACCTCCATACAAACAAAACCACCACATTAACTTAGTCCCACAACAGGCCTCAACAGAGAGGTTCCACTGTACCTAGCACCCCATATATATGTATTCAGCAGCCAATAGCGGCCACCATCGTCTTGACAAGTGCCACCATCACATCGGTGGGCACCACCGTCCGGAACTCACTCTTCTCGCGCTCCTTGTTCTCGTTCTTCCAGCACATGTAGGGCAGGTGGCGCCACTGGGCGAGGCGCTGGAAGTGCGAGCGCCCACCGAGGTAGTTGGGCTGCAGCTCTACGAGCCCGGCGTGGCGAGGTAGGAGCGCTGCGAGCGTGAGCGCGGCGCCGTGCATGCCCACCAGCACGTCGGCGCCCGCGATCGCCTCCAGCTGGCGCTGCATCGGCAGCTGGTCAAGCACGACGCCGCGCACTGACCACGAGGGCGACCCCGAGGAGACGGCCGCCAGGAGGTCCGCCTCGTTGGCGATCTTACGCTGGATCGTGCCTGCAATGATTGGTGGGTGGGTTTGAGTAGGTGGGTTGTTGGGTGGGTGGGTGCGTGGGTGGGGGTGTCAGTTAGTCGGTCAAGCGGTCGATATTATTTTTGATATTCTATGGTTGACATTATTTTCGACCAAACTTATCAAAACAACTCACAACTCAGCAACAAAATTTGTGATAAGTATATTTCTAGACATGAAATCTACTTTCACATTTCACCAGTGAACTTACTGCTACATTATGTTATATCATGTTCAATTGGCTGTACATGTATTCGCAATTTTATTATCAACCCATCAGTAAAGAGACTTGAGACTGGTCCTCCTCGTAAACAAACAAGCGTGTTTAACTTTTGAAAATAATAATCTAAAAGTAGGTCTAAAATCCATTAACATTGATCAATACAGGTATATTTAGCAATTACATTGCATGTAGAATGATAATAAATGAGGTTCAATTAAAAACATTCAGGTAATTGGAAAATGTGTAACAATTGGTACGAAACGTTGCTTGATAAAGTCCCAGCCAGACAGTACCAATGTTGGATCATTGCGAACAAGCTCGGTCTAAATAAATATTTGCCGTGAACGAATGAAAAAAAAATGTGGTCAGAGTGTAAATAGCTTAGGATTTGCTAAGTCCCCGTTGAAAATTCCTACAGGTTTATGTAAATATGCTGCCCTATTAAGGGACTGAGTATCATTTATTTCGCTGGGAGTGCCATTTTGATGTCATGTAGTTAAAAAATTGAGTACTCCCCCACTAACTGATTCCAATAGTTGAGGGTCTTCCCCTCAAACA
Source organism: Streblospio benedicti (assembly GCA_019095985.1). Classification (NCBI taxonomy): domain Eukaryota; kingdom Metazoa; phylum Annelida; class Polychaeta; order Spionida; family Spionidae; genus Streblospio; species Streblospio benedicti. The sequence continues at coordinate 32,212,460 of CM032663.1, read as the reverse complement.
AGTATGACAACTGAGCGCCCCTAGCCCCGAACTGTTAATCTTATGCAACATTTAAAATGTTCAAACCCAAGGGACCATGACAATTTATTTTTACAGTATCTATCCCATCCCCAATCCCGGGCCCCTGGCCAAATTACCAAGCGTCAGAATCACCCCCTGTACCATCAGAAGTCTGGTGAAATGCCGGATGTTGCTACTGAAAACCATTTAACATCTATGAATGTAGCATAATGTAACTGACCTGCACAAACACGCCTACAACCGTATTGCATTAAAGAGTGCAAACGATAACACCCCTGGCCCAATAAAAGTTAATGATGGCCTTTATCACATTTTGTCACCACATGTTCATGATATTCAATTATATCGTGAAAATATTGGACTGTTTCATAGTTCATAACTATTGATCTCCACATATGATTATATACTTTCAATATAATGTTACAATTTGAATATAAACCCATAGGAGTAAAAAATGTCATCTGACTGAGATGAGGATAGCGTATGATCGCCCAGCCGCTGCCCCCCCCCCCCACATACACACTTGAGCTACGTGTACATCACGCATCTTTCACATCGTTACCGTGAAAGGTCACCTAGGTCTATATTGCACACGTCATATTCTACATTAGAACTTCATCTCAGAAATCACATAAATTTGAAATTCGAAAGAAAATTGAAAACCAACTAAATCGGCGAGCATTAATCAGTAATGAAGACTTGCAGCACGCGTCAATCAACATAGTATTACACAACAGCGAAATAGGTGTAAGGGCACTGATAAGTAGGTACTACATGTATATTGTTAAACTGATGATCTTACACTGCATATTTTACCTGTACTTCATTTCTTTTGGTGTTTTAATTTGAAAAAGAGCCTTCTGGAGCTCGAAAACGTTTTTGAGTAAAATTGAAATCAAAGTTAAACTTTAGAACAAACATTTTTCATCTTATCAGGAATACAGCCGTGAAGAAAGCAATGCACTATTAATACGAGATCTAGTGATGTAGGCCAAATATACCGAATATTTAGTACCATATTTATTATCTTCCCACACTCTGAGGGTTATGACACTGCTTTTATGACATTGCAGAAAGTTGGTGGGGCTGGAAAAATCATATTTTTGTCAACAAAACTAAGTCGAAAAGGTTGAAACGACATATATCTCATACAAATTCGGGAAAATTCATCAAAGCTCATTAAAAATCGTTGACTTAT
>CM032663.1:32195086-32211141 GCA_019095985.1 Streblospio benedicti | reverse complement strand
CTATTTCAGTCGCTGCAACGGGTCTGACTATACGGCAAAAGTAATGAACTATTGAGAAAAGAGTAGTTCATTAGAAAATACACAATTCATACTTCTTCAGTGTGTACTCGCCTTAAGCTTTATATGGTATGGTCATTATGGACAACAGATCAAGTATCAAAGCTTTGTGTGAAGGTGACTACTTTGTTAGGTTGTAACATCACCCGCGGCTTTCTGTAAAAAAAGATATTTTAAGATTACTGTTTTGTTCTATCAATTCAAACTAGACGGCACGATCCACTGAGATACTCCGAGTGTAGGGCACTACACGGCGTCTATGAAGGCCAGCTTTTAGACTTGGGAACGGTGCAATATTTACCAGGGAGAGGGGACCGCTGCATTTGGTAGGGGTACAGGTACTTTTTTCATGGTGCAAAGTAGGGGGACCGGATAATTTTTCATACTCATTGGGCAAGGGACATGTACTTTTTTCAGCTGCTGAAATCCCAACTTGTTGACGTAAGCGAATCGGTGCAAATTAATCACGCGAGTATTCATGGGAGGGGACCCGGACATTCTTTATGAATAGAGGTCATGGGACATCAGTTTTTTTTCTTCGTCATATCAGCAGGGGCCAAGACCTTTTTTCAGACAAGTTTTTCGATATGCACCGGTCCCCCCTGTCTGTTAAATATTGCACCGTCCCTTAAACCCGCTTTACACTTGAGCGAATTCCACCTACGTAGCTCCACGTGCAGTGGCGAACAGGCAAATTCGTCAGAAAATTTTGAACATGTTCAAAATTTGTTGACGAATTTTCTGGTTGGTTTAGGTTCGTTAAAAATAGTTATGCTGCGTCTAGGGATCGCAAAACATTCGCACATACAAGTAACACTTCGTTTGCCTCAGCAACTTGTCGTACCATGTATTTTTACTACGTTCAATGCCGCCACAATACGCCCAAGTTGACGACGTGACATAATACGTACAGATGCGTTGCACGGGTTCACCCATGATCGCTCTAGTGTAAAGCGGACTTTAGAGTATATATTAAGACCCATAGCACGTGTAATATAGCCGATGTGGATGTTATGCAACTACCTACTACCTGGCCATACATGTCAGGTCTAGAAGGTAAAGGAAGAAAGGTCACTATGAAAGAACCCGGGTGAAAGAAATGTATTAGATACATAATATAACTAGATACGGTGAGCTTTTTAATCCATTACTTGCACACAAATTACAAATGTAAACATATTTGTAGTGGGTGTATATAACATACATATTAGAAATGAAATTTTGGAACTTTGACCATTTCAAACATGTATCCCCATTAAACGCACATGTCAACTTAATAAAATTAATATCGTTGTACCATCTAGCTAGACTCTAAGTTTGGAGATACTACACTGGACTGTGGATAGATCATACTGCAGCAGCAACACCGTAACAGTATTAACAAGGTAATATAAAGCAAAATCTATGTTCACGCAATTACATTTATCAAATTAAAGTTATCACGTGCAAAACAAACAATCTGCAATAACAAGCGATCAGATTCAAAGAATGGCATGATGGGTTCAGATTAAAGTCTTATTTTAGCATTATCACGCTGTCTGTTCTCGGTGGGCGGGGGGGCTCACACTATCGCGATTAGTACGGACTTGCCTCGAAACTGGGTGTCTTTTTTCACAAATTTTTGGTATATGTCAGGGTGTCTTATTCACATTTTTAGTATGTTTATCAGGATAAAAAAATATTGATATTCATTATATTCATTCTTGATATCTACATGTACTAGAATCTGAGTTTGATATATTGGTGTATCACCTTTTTCTCGGATATTGGTATATTGGTGGGTCACATTTTCGCAAAAATAGGTATATTGGTGGGTGTTGTTTTCAACCTGTCCGAGGCACCTCCGTACCCATTTTCTGACCTTTTTCGCTTGATGGAGTTTTCTATTAGGCAAAACCTGTGGGTTTTCCGCCTTAAGTTAAAGTATTTTATTTATCTATTTATGAACTTGAAGATGGCTGGATAGACCAAATTATTGTTTATTTAATCATAGTATAGAATTTGCATCTTAACATTTACTGTATTATTTACCTTTTAGAAGTGCCGACACAGTGGAACCATCAATAACCAATAGAAAACAAGATTATAGAAAACCATTCTCGCATAAAAGAGATAGGGTCTAGTCTTTGCGACTGTATACACTTTCCATCAAATATTAAAAGAATCGTTGGTGTGCATATGCCAGTTGACTCTTTGTTGACACACGCCGTCGACTGATCGCCATTTATCGTCTGCTGTGTGTCTATGGAGTCCCTGTGATATTATATGCTGCTGCAGCAGCGGCAGATACAACATGTGTTTCGGCTGGAAAAGGTTCACTTTTAAGAAGAGAATTCGGGTGTTTGTCATTCTGCTGTTCATACTTGTCATACTAAATGTGTTCGTTCAACTGGTGGGGCAGGTTAGTCATGAGTCTATGAAAATAGCGTTGAAAGAGGTGGTCGAGTTTGCCGTGCGTACTAGTACTACGCCTCAGCCTCAGCCAAAGCAGGCGGTAAAATGGAAATGGCATCGTGAAAAAGTAATCAACCAGACCAAATTACATCAACTGGTAAAGAGAGCAAAATCACATGGAAACGTTGTCTTTGAATGGAATAATGTCGTACGTGATGATGAAACGTTCGATTTGTGTCCGTACCAGGATGATCTCACCAAGTGTAAAAACCACCAATACGTCACTTACACTGACCTCAGCGAGGAGGTCAAACAGTGGATAGCAGATTCCAAAGAAATGTGTGGCGGCCGATACATAGGCTACCATCATGAGTTCGCCTTGCTAAAAGACGTCACCTTAGACATGAGGCACTGCCAGGGGCGAAAAGGCGGCGAGAGCATAGAGTCTGTGCTTCTCCAGTCTGAGGAATCTGAGTACTTCACCTTCATGCCTGGCTGCGTCTTTCTACCCTGCAAACAACAGCCGGCGTATTCGTACAACAACCGCAACCACCTGAACGCCCTCATGAAGAGCCTGGTGGTGGTCCCAGGAGACACCTTGGAGACCTCGGTGGGACCGCCGATCAACGTGCGAATAGGCGGCTTGAGCCTGCTGGTGACACGCTACGAGTACGCCAACGTGTACCACAGCATGTCGGACTGGTACAATGCCTTCCTCGTGCTGTCGGCACTCAACCAGACGCAGGCGGGCGCCATGGCGGTGCTGCTGGACGGCCACCCACGGGGCGCCCTGGACGGCGTGTGGGAGGCGCTCTTCCCGCCCGGCATGCTGAGGTTGGGGGCGGCCGCTGCCGGCCGCGCCAACGTCACCTTCGCCCGCCTTGCCCTGAACATGCTCAGCTACAATAGCCCCCTGGTGGAGCTAAGCCGCGCCAGCGTGCCCATGCTCGAGCCCTTCAGACACTTCTTCCTCAACAGCTTCGGCATCGATCCAGAGGCGAAGAGGCTCCACTGCGGGAACGTTTCCATCCTGCTCGTGTGGCGGCATGACTATGTGGCGCACCCGCGCAACCCAAAAGGTAAGGTAGAGCGGGGGGGGGTTGACGAAGGTAGAACTTGTCTGTTAGGACCACCTACCTTAGTTAGTCTCATTAGATCTAGGGAGGTGGTGTCTTTAAGGGGGTTTATGTTGGTGTCTCATAAATTATGAATAGGGTTCCGAGCAAAATAGTGTGATATCAAGCAGTTGGTCTCTTTACAGAGGTGGTTTTAGTTGGTGGTTCTGTACGGTATCAGTTGGTGTGAGTTGTTTTTGGTGGTGATGGTGGTGGCGATGGCGGCGTCAAATATGCTTAGACTAGCTTATCCCCGTGGGGATGAAAAATCAGTAATGGGGAATCAAGTCTCATGCCCTATTCGCAATAGTGGAGCAGCAGGATGGGTATGTGGGGTAGTGTACCGATGATGAAAGTACAACAAGAGGCATCTCGTTTTATTTTTCTACCCATACTCAGAGAGTCAGGAAACTAGTTAATGCTAATGCAGTGGTGCGGGCTGTGAAAATCAGATTTTTGTCAACAGACTACCCCGAAAAGGTCAAAACTGTATATATTTTGTGAACTTTTGAGAAAATTCACCAGAGCTCACTGAAAGTTAAGTTAAATTAAGTGTAATAGATTAGTAAATAAAAAGAATGTTTTTAAGTCAAATCATGAGGACAAATTTATCTTATTAATCAAAATAACAAAAAATGTGTATAAAATCCTTTTGATTTTGAGTTTCTTGAGACGCTTAAATGTCTCTATCTTCAAATTGAATCAATATAATGATATTATCTAACTTTTAAAATTTACTTATCATACTCCTTGATGATTAAGATTCAATAATGATTAACTATGACACTTTTCATTTGACTTTTTAAATATACTTATAATACACCTTAATAATTTAGCATCAATAGGATTTATCTGTGTTACCTTGTATTTGTTGGACAGTCTATGATGCTACCCTACCCCTAAATTTGGAAAGAGGACGATTTCACGCAATGACTGAAATCTGTGAAAATCTTTCATGCATCATTGAGCTATGATATACTCATGTCCAAAGGATACAACAAAACATTGTAATTCTGAATGACAGTATTCTATTGTGTTCTCTCATATAGTCAACCAATGCATTTGAAATACTTCTACTAATTTTATATCACATTCAAGCATGATGTAATACACTATTTCTCCCACTTTAACTGTGCTATTTCAATTTGCAAACATTTCAGTAACTTCACCATTAAGTGATTAACCACAGACACCTGGTTCAAGTGAAATAATTCATGATTAAGTAGACTGCACGTCCAGTTTTTAATTATTGCCTATGCTATTCTGATACATGATTGATTGGTTTCACATTATAAATCATATCCCAACTATTTCAAGAAACTTTTTACCATCACTAGATCTAAGACACAGAGTTTGTTTACCCTCGTTCATCCAGCCTCTGTATATATGTATTGACTGACAACACAATACAGTACAATATGGATACAATATAGATACAGCACACTCTGGTAGGTTTTACCATTTGATGTCCATTATTACGAGCTATCATATTAAAACTTTCCAACAAATAATCAAATTCCTGTCATGAATTCACAAGCATTGGAAAACACTCATAGCTATCATGTATATTCCATAAATCCATACCATGAAAATGCTAAGATAGACTTTCTCATATTTTTCGTACGTGGCCATTGTAATACAATACAATACAATACAATACAATAAAAACTTTTTTCACATGGTCAAACCTTTGAGCTCATATATGCTCTGCGGCCTGATGAGATAGGTGCATGAAACCATAGATCAGCATTATGTTGATTCGAATATTATAATGTCTCAATAAATTCAAATCCAAAGGTGTTTTACCCCGGGGTTTTACACATATTTTTACTTTATTTTGATATTTAAAAAGGCTATAATTAACATATTTAGCATTACAACTTTTTTGTGTTATTCTCTGGATACCAGTATGACAAAAGTTCAATATCACACATTAGAGGTTATTGTAGATTTGTCATTTGTCATTATTGCGAAAAATAGTCTTTTGGTAAAATTCAGGGGTGGGGGTAGCATCACAGGCTGTTGAACAAATAAAATGTGTCATAGTTAACTCCTAATGATGTTAAATCATAAGGGAGTATCATAAGTAAATTAAAAAAGTTATAAAGTTAAATGACAGCATTATGTTGATTCAATTTTAAGATACAGACACTTAAGCGTCTCAAGAGATTCAGAACCGAAAGGATTTTGTATGCATTTTTTGTTATTTTGATGAATGAAATAAAGTTTTTATCATGAGTTTACTTTAAATAATAATTTTTTATCATCCATCATCTATCATACATAAGTCAACTTGATTTTTAATGAGCTTTGATGAATTTTCCCGAATTTGTATGAGATATATGTCGTTTCAACCTTTTCGACTTAGTTTGTTGACAAAAATATGATTTTTCCAGCCCACACCAACTTTCTGCAATGTCATAAAGCAGTGTCATAACCCTCAGAGTGTGGGGAAGATAATAAGATATGATATTAAATATTCGGTATATTTGGCCTACAGCACTAGGTCTCATTATCAATAGTGTATTGCTTTCTTCACGGCTGTATTCCTGATAAGATGAAAAATGTTTGTTCTAAAGTTTAACTTTGATTTCAATTTTACTCAAAAACGTTTTCGCGCTCCAGAAGGCTCTTTTTCAAATTAAAACACCAAAAGAAATGAAGTACAGGTAAAATATGCAGTGTAAGATCATCAGTTTAACAATATACGTGTAGTACCTACTTAACAGTGCCCTTTCGCTGTTGTGTAATACTATGTTGATTGACGCGTGCTGCAAGTCTTGATTACTGATTAATGCTCGCCGATTTAGTTGGTTTTCAATTTTCTTTCGAATTTCAAATTTATGTGATTTCTGAGATGAAGTTCTAAATGTAGAATATGACGTGTGCAATATAGGTGACAGGTGAGGAGTTTGGGTCTCCACTTGGCCAACGTAAGTAGGCGAAACCTTCCACGGTAACGATGTGTGAAAGATGCGTTATGTACACGTAGCTCAAGTGTGTATGTGGGGTGGGGGGGGGGGGGGCAGCGGCTAGGCGATCATACGCTATCCTCATCTCAGTCAGATGACATTTTTACTCCTATGGGTTTATATTCAAATTGTAACATTATATTGAAAGTATATAATCATATGTGGAGATCAATAGTTATGAACTATGAAACAGTCCAATATTTTCACGATATAATTGAATATCATGAACATGTGGTGACAAAATGTGATAAAGGCCATCATTAACTTTTATTGGGCCAGGGGTGTTATCGTTTGCACTCTTTAATGCAATACGGTTGTAGGCGTGTTTGTGCAGGTCAGTTACATTATGCTACATTCATAGATGTTAAATGGTTTTCAGTAGCAACATCCGGCATTTCACCAGACTTCTGATGGTACAGGGGGTGATTCTGACGCTTGGTAATTTGGCCAGGGGCCCGGGATTGGGGATGGGATAGATACTGTAAAAATAAATTGTCATGGTCCCTTGGGTTTGAACATTTTAAATGTTGCATAAGATTAACAGTTCGGGGCTAGGGGCGCTCAGTTGTCATACTTGTTTGAGGGGAAGACCCTCAACTATTGGAATCAGTTAGTGGGGGAGTACTCAATTTTTTAACTACATGACATCAAAATGGCACTCCCAGCGAAATAAATGATACTCAGTCCCTTAATAGGGCAGCATATTTACATAAACCTGTAGGAATTTTCAAGCGGGGACTTAGCAAATCTAAGCTATTTACACTCTGACCACATTTTTTTTTCATTCGTTCACGGCAAATATTTATTTAGACCGAGCTTGTTCGCAATGATCCAACATTGGTACTGTCTGGCTGGGACTTTATCAAGCAACGTTTCGTACCAATTGTTACACATTTCCAATTACCTGAATGTTTTTAATTGAACCTTCATTTATTATCATTCTACATGCAATGTAATTGCTAAAATATACCTGTATTGATCAATGTTAATGGATTTTAGACCTACTTTTAGATTATTATTTTCAAAAGTTAAACACGCTTGTTTTGTTTGAGGAGGACCAGTCTCAGAATCTCTTTACTGATGGGTTGATAATAAAATTGCGAAGATACATGTACAGCCAATTGAACATGATATAACATAATGTAGCAGTAAGTTCACTGGTGAAATGTGAAAGTAGATTTCATGTCTAGAAATATACTTATCACAAATTTTGTTGCTGAGTTGTGAGAGTTGTTTTGATAAGTTTGGTCAAAAATGTCAACCATAGAATATCAAAAATAATATCGACCGCTTGACCGACTAACGACACCCCCACCCACGCACCCACCCGCAACAACCCCACCTACTCAAGCCCACCCACCAATCATTGCAGGCTGATCCAGCGTAAGATCGCAACGAGGCGGACCTCCTGGCGGCGTCTCCTCGGGGTCGCCCTCGTGGTCAGTCTTGTCGTGCTTGACCAGCTGCCGATGCAGCGCCAGCTGGGCGAGGCGCCCGACGTGCTGGTGGGCATGCGGCGCCGCGCTCTGCCGCCTTGGCGCTCCCTACCTCGCCACACCCGGGCTCGTAGAGCTGCAGCAACACCTCGGTGGGCGCTCACACTAGCGCCTCGCCCAGTGGCGCCACCATGTGCTGGAAGAGCGAGAACAGGAAGTGAGTTCGGACGGTGGTGCCCACCCGATGTGATGGTGGCACTTGTCAGACGATGAGGTGGCCGCTATTTGGCTGCTGAATATATATATTGGGTGCTGGGTACAGTGGGAACCTCTCTGTTGAGGCCAGTTGTGGGACTAAGTTAATGTGGTGGTTTTGTTTGTATGGAGGTTCCCATTGGAATCTCATTTGAAGAGTTTGTGACTGAGGGAAGTGGTCTTATTATAGAGGTGATCTTTTTTGTAGAAGTGAGGGATTCTGTAGTTGCTGTTGGAAATTGATTGGGAGATGAAGAGTTCATTTTATGAAGGTTCTGAAAAGTAGCTGTATTTTTATAATAGTCGTGATGGTAAGAGAAGGTGCTAAAAGTTGTTATAAAGATGGAGAGTCGTCACTGTGATTAATTGCATTGAGTGTTTGCAACAAATGGATTATTGTTTTTGTTTGTACTTGTGGCCCGAGAACTTTCATACTCAACCAGTCGTTACCACGTGATATAATTCAATTTATGTGGTGATGGTTTTTACATGAAAGGTGTTGTTTTTAAGATACCATACTTTCATTGGTTTATCAATATCACCAAAGTTTGACATTTTTTTATATCGCAAGTATAGAATCAATATTATAGTAGTGTGTTCCAGACGTTCACGTGCATTATTGATGTGTGCTAATTTGTGGTTAAAAACCTTATGTGAATAATTTATCAAGAACCATTATGGCAGATTTATTGACTTACTACCATAAACAATAACTTTTTCTATGAAGAGGTGATACATAAGCACATATGCTAGAAAAAATCATTATAATGTCTTTGAATGTTTTGAGGTTCAATCATACTGACATGCCTGGTGCGTTTATAGATGACAAGTCTTTAAATCATATTGATGACATAAATGTCATACATTCGCATTCCATAATATTGTACCGTTTTTGCTGCATGTGTTACTCAATAACAACGTACATGATCAGACGGGTTAGTGCAATTTACTAAATACATAGCCTACATTTATGAACAAAACGAACAATATGATAAATGCAAACAAAACGTTGAAGAAACTTCAGTGGGATGTCTTTGTAGTGCATATATAGAAATAAGTGAATGGTCTGCAAAAAAAGTTCGCCAGTGGCAAAAATATGATTCTTTTAAAGCTAGAATAGTCTACGGCTTAGCGGATCTAATGGGTGCAGATTTACATGGTCAGTGTGAGTAGATTGGCCTGAATCTCAATGTTAATATTTACACCAAATATTTAGATAAACAATCCTTGGAGCATTTGTCATTCATTTATTGATATTTTCAACCGAATAAAAACCTAAATAGAACATGTTGCGATTTCTCCACATGTTTGCTGAAAATACTAGATTGTGATTGGCTGAGAGAGGTGGGGATATTTTCCAGGTATCCTACACTACAAAGTTATAGCCTAAGATGATGAATAAACATGGGAGGAAAGGTTATACAGTGGGGTGTATCAGAAAATATCTCACCTCAGTGGAATTTAACAAGACTAGTTCCGCTGTGCTCACTAGTTCTGTTCAGGTCCACACTCAGTGAATATTTTTATTATATATAACTCATATAATAACCTTTGAGTAATCAATTGGGAATACGTATATTGAAAACTGCCATCAATACTACAGAAATCCACGTGATTGGGGTTTGACTTGCCAACCTTTGAAGATCAACTGACAATGTTGAACTTGTCATTCCAAAAAAAGACCAATACATGTAGATGTTAAGTCTCCTGTGTAAGAGAATAAACTTGGTAAAATTTAGAAATCAGCGTATTTTCCCTGGTGATCTGGTACCTACAGCAGTGTTTGTAGACATTTGACACATTTGAGACACAATTGAAAAAACATATTTCATGTTTATTCATTCATGACCGTGACCTTGTAAATAATTAAAACATAGTGAATGTGAACTGAATATTTTGCAGTTTTCTTTTTATCATAGAGCGCGTGTATTGATCTTCGTTATGAATCACATGTGTATGCGTTTCATTTACTTTTCGGTGATGCAATAAATTCTCAAATAAAAGTAAGAAATATTAGGGTGGGTTGTGTAACCGACAGACATTGATGAATAACTGTATATTTTCCCCCAAGTTCCCCCATCGCATGTCTCTACCGCGACGCTTGTGAATTCAATTCTACTTTCACTGTTCTGCCAAAAGCAAGCTCCTGCCTCTGTATTATGGCCTGTAGAGAGCAGCAGGCTGCTTGGGATCAGTGGTATCATTCTTGTCTAAAAAACTTGGGGTCGTGGTTCGAGTCCCGTCAGGGCCACTTGATATATAGTAAAATGGAGAGAGGCGTCTCTTCAGCTATGTCAATACAGTGGCAGGAACAGTGAGAGTAGAATTGCGAACTGTAGGTGCAACATTTTAATTGGGATAAATGAAATCTCTTTAATCGTTTTCATAAGATCACCTTTTCATGGTGATGGTAAAAAAAGAAAACAATAAAACTTTGTTGTACAACAAACCATATAATTCTGCAAACATGTAGATGCTTGATTTACTTCATGCAAGTGAAACTACTACGACATCCCAATATCAGTATTTACGTGTGTATAGAAACTTATCTGAGTGGAGCATAGAAAGGAACCAGGGGTCAAAACTCTATAGTCCCCCGTCTCATTAGCCCCACCTCCCCCACATACACACAACATATTGCTCATTGGAATACTGTTAGATATATATAGAAGTTTCAGGGTCAATCTACAAGCTGAAATTGAGGGGCAGAACACAACAGCAGCACCCTCAAAATGTTTTGAAATTCTGAGGTGTTCACAGGTTTGTGGGAGGGTGGGGCAGTCATCCACTACCCCCCATAAAGACTATCTACCGTTTGAAAGTAATATTTCAAAACAATATCAGAAAGTAGATCATACGTGTTCAAAAGAACATGGCGTCGCTAGGACAACGAAATGCAGGTACATTGCTAATGGCAATTAAGATATACACTGAAACAATGTATACTCGCTAGATCAACGTTGACTTATAGACAATAAAAATGTTTTGGAATCATGATTAAAGGTACAGGTACAATATACCGATTATTTAATCAGCCACAAATAATATGCCACGGTCTAATTTTTGGCTTTTGTCATACTATAATATATCCTGTAGTAGCAAATAACAAACATCACCAAAGAAGACTTTTTGCAGCTGATAGAATATTGATCTGTAATTATGCATTCAGTACCAATAGGAATGTCAAAAAAATGGACCATTATGGCCTAATGTAAACCACAGTTTAATTTGGCAGAGTGCCCAAATTCAAAATACTTCAATGTCGCTCATACCTCATAGTTATCATGTAAAGTGTGAACGAAATCGGTTCATCGGTAGTCTCTCTAGCTTGTCCAGAGACATACATACATACATACACACATACAAATATACATATATACGTACGTGCGTACACACACACGCGCGCACGCACGCAGGTAAGTACGTAGGTACATTCATACATGCATAATAATGAATAGTGACAGACTACACACGAAGTGAACACAAGGCTTTGGCTCCAGCTGCTGCAGCGACACAAAAAGTAGTAGGAGGAGAGTTGCAATTACTAAGGGGGATCGTGTTGTAGGATGAGAATTTGATTAAGAACTAATAAGAGTACAGAGTGAAATCCAAGTAAATGATTAAGATGTACATAGACATAAACTGCACTGAGATCAATACCAGCAAACCTGCAGATGTATAATTAACCTTATAAAATTATACATATAAGATGTGCATGCTTTGAAATGAAAATATTTTCCAAAGATTAATTTATGAATAGAACCTTTTCAGATGGCAAAGAAACTTAGCGAGATCGCTCATCAACATATAGCAGGCGATATTTTACACTGAATTGAGTATACTAGTATACCTCGCTGTATGAAAGTGCTTCAAATAAAGCATAAAGTAGGGTCATTTATACATGTTGCAAAATAAGACTAAAATTCATACCACCTTAATCAAAATTTTAAACTTGTGCAAACACCATAGTCGCAAGTTCAATACCATGAACATCTCTCTTTTATTTTAAGCAATACCTGAGAATACCATTCATTATAAAGATGGCCCATGTCTTTCTTTAGCCACTTAACTTTTGATTCTTAATGCAATGTGTTTGAATTAACTATATCATTCACACAAATGATATATTGAAATAAACATTGACTACGGATGCAGCGCCTACTTTAAACCCAGAAATACCCTTAGGGGCAATTGCGGGCTTGTTGCACTGCGGGACGGCGTTTTCCGCATGCAGTGACAAAAAGTACAGGAGGACATCTGCGGTGTTTTAATAGGTGTACCAGATTAATTCGCGTGCGAGGGTTCACGCTCTACGAACCGTGTGCAATACGTACGTTCATGTACGGGAACGCAAATGGCCCCAGTAGCCGACAACGTGCGGGTGAAAGATTTGATCGCACTGCATAGACGCTCTAGCAGTACCTCCTCCGCATGTCTCTACTGTACCTCACCATCAACCTGAGATTCCCCTCGAGGCTCATATCACTTTTGGACAACCATCAGGACATCTTTGGGCCGTGACCAAAAGTGTGCAATACTACCTATGTTTTTGAAAACAAATTTGATCAGCTGGCTCTGGCCCCCACTCCACATCAAAGGCTCATATCATTTTGGACAACATCAGGGTACGGACCGTGACCAAAGCCTTTGAACAAGAATGTGGGGGCCGCCTGAACAGAATGTGCCAGTCTACTCCAACATCCTACCAGCCGCCGCCGATGACGTCACACCACTATCACATGACGAATAGGCGGAAGTCGGCAGACTGACATAGATCTGGCATGGATTGATAGCTCTCAAGGTATAACTTCATAAACATTGCACAAAAGCAAAGTGTCATCGTGTACATATAAGTATTTAAACTTGTGCAAATGAGTATTCAATATGCCAGATACATTATAAACTAGATCAAAAGTGTTCAAAGAACACTGCGTCGCTAGAACGACGTTGACTTATGGGCAATTAAGATATATACTGAAATAATGTATACTTTACAATCAAGAAATTTATGAATTTGAGGAGAAAACATCAGATTGAATCAGAATCAATATATCCAGCATAAAGATATGTGTGTTGCCATTCAATAGTACTGGATAACAAGATGATAATCAATATCAGTTTCAAATCCAATAATCAATTTTGCTGCTTGGTTGGGATATTGTTTTTTTTTCTTGCTGGCTAAGTGCATTGAATATCATTAAAAATGTCATAAAAGCGCTTCTAGAAAACAAATTCTATCATTCCGTGCAAATCAGCGTGCTCAATTATGCGATGGAATGAACACTCCAGAGCGCGCGGAGACCACAACTACGGCACTTGTCTAAACTCTTCACATTATCAATACAGCCGCTGACGTCGCAAGGCGTGTCCCATGTAGAGGAGAGCAAAAGTTTAGACTAGAGCCGTAGTAGAGGTCTCCGCGCGCTCTTTTTTGGCAAAATTGACTTGCAATGAGAACGTTATAATATGATTTATTTTAAAATAGAATGGATTTTAGTCATGATAGAATGGTGACTGACCACTCGATTGTCGTGTCAATCGCAAAATTGAGCATGCTGACGTCTGATTGAACGAAGTGAGGGTAAATCAGACGTCAGCATGCTCAATTTTGCGATTGACACTCCAATCTCATGGTCAATTCCTACAGTTTAATTGGCAGAGCGCCCAAAATCGAATCACTTCGGTGTCGCCTCATACCTCATAGTCGTGTAAAGTTTGAACGAAATCGGTGCAACGGTTAAAGTTCTAGCTTGTCCGGAGATGTACATACATACATACATACATACATACATACATACATACATACATACATACATACATACATACATACATACATACATACATACATACATACATACATACATACATACATACATACATACATACATACATACATACATACATACATACATACATACATACATAGTTAGTTAGTTACATAGTTACATAGTTACATAGTTAGTTAGTTAGTTACAAACGAACGAAACACAATGCTTGCTTCTAGATCAAGAGCTAGGGACTTTTATTTGTGTTTTCGAGTGCATTTGTCTTGTTGATAGTTTCTTATGTAGAATTTTCTGAGGAATTCATTCCTGCTTGTCTTGTGCGCGGCCGTTCACGAGATATCTCACTGTTTACAATCAAGAAATTTATGAATTTGAGGAGAAAACATCAGATTGAATCAGAATCAATATATCCAGCATAAAGATATGTGTGTTGCCATTCAATAGTACTGGATAACAAGATGATAATCAATATCAGTTTCAAATCCAATAATCAATTTTGCTGCTTGGTTGGGATATTGTTTTTTTTCTTGCTGGCTAAGTGCATTGAATATCATTAAAAATGTCATAAAAGCGCTTCTAGAAAACAAATTCTATCATTCCGTGCAAAAATCACCACCAATAACCCACGCTGATTGGTCAATCAGCGTGCTCAATTATGCGATGGAATGAACACTCCAGAGCACGCGGAGACCACAACTACGGCACTTGTCTAAACTCTTCACATTATCAATACATGCCGTCTGATTGACGTGAGGAGAGCAAAAGTTTAAATCAGGCGTGTCCCATGTAAGTTTAAATTGGATGGAGCAAAAAGTTTAGACTAGAGCCGTACGGTCAAAGTTCTATTTTGTGATTGAGCATACATACATACATACATACAACATCAACATCGAACATACGGTGACATACATGCAATGAACGAAACGTTATAATATGATTTATACATTTTAAAATAGAATACATTTTAGTCATACATACATACATGGTGACATGACCACATGGATTACATCGTGTCCATAATAGTTAGTTAGTTAGTTAGTTAAGTTAGTTAGTTAGTTACACATAGTTACATAGTTACATAGTTAGTTAGTTAGTTACAAACGAACGAAACACAATGCTTGCTTCTAGATCAAGAGCTAGGGACTTTTATTTGTGTTTTTGAGTGCATTTGTCTTGTTGATAGTTTCTTATGTAGAATTTTCTGAGGAATTCATTCCTGCTTGTCTTGTGCGCATCCAATGGGCCGTTCACGAGATATCTCACTGTTTCCATGGTAACCGTTGTAAATTAGTGTGACATATTAAGGAAATAAAACCTTTTGTAAAATTATGAGTTTTAACTGTACATATATAAATGATACCTCATTTTAAAGGTAAAAGCCTATGCTATCAATCTATGTCAATAATATGCAAATTATACTCATTAGCATAATGTAATTAGCATAATTTGCAAAAATATGTCATTTATTTCACTCTTGGGCCAAGATCTTTTTCACTAGCATTGCAATTTATTGTGAATTTTATTTTTTAATACTATTATGATCCTTGAACAGTGTATGCAAGCAACAGAGTAAGAAAAAATATTATTTACTTCATAAGCTATTGCTATGGTGACAATAAAAACGCTCCAATTTACCGTTAATTTCTGAAAAATTCATGGTACCTATGTAGCTGCTTATACAAAACATTATATATGCTCATAACATATCAAACTATACGTTTTTGAGGTCACTGAATTTGATTTTAACATTATTTCTATCATAAGAAGTCAAACTACTGAGTTATTCAATATAGCTTCCAAGATGGCTAACAAATTTGCTAAAGTCGCTTTCTTAGCTCATGAGTCACATACATTGATATGTAAAACATTAATATTCTAAATTATGGATGTAAATGGAAATTATATCCAAAATGCTAAACATACTGGTGTTATTTCATAAATGTCTACATATACATTACATTATTACATCACATTGCGACGTCCATTACTTTCTATTCGTCATCAGATAAAATATCTGAATCATCATTAGATTCATAATGG
>CM032663.1:32127795-32188952 GCA_019095985.1 Streblospio benedicti | reverse complement strand
TGGTATGCAAACTTAACTACATGTAGTCAATCAAATCCAATCTTAATCCAGCCAATCAAAAAACAACTTTCTGATTAAGTTTCTATAGACTGGAGCCCAACTTTCCCATCTGGGATGCCCATGGTATTTGAACGTGCGTTGCACTGCGAGGCGTATGCTACATTCAGTGTAAAATATCGTCTGTTGATGAGCAATCTCGATAAATCATACATCCATCTGAATAGCTTCTATTCATGAATCACTATTCAGAAGAAAAAAACATTTCATTTTAAAGAATATACATTTAATGTATGTGTAATGCTATAAGTCTGACTTTTTGTGGAGCTTTATTTCATTTATTGACAAAATTTCCTTATACACTGCAGAGCAGGTTTCACTAAAATTACAAATAATATACAAACGTTTAACATCAAAGATAAATACAAAAATACAGAACATAAGTAATATAGAAAACCAACAAAAAATTAAACTTACAGAAATTTGTGACCGTTATCATCGGTGCTCCACACAAAAGTGAAGAAAAAAGGTGGCAAAAGGTAATACTACAGCAATATGAAACAATATGAAACATACAAGTACATTATAAAGTGAAATTTATACTCTGCGAGTAACAATAAGTTTAATTCTTCATCCACATATTCAATCATAACGCTTCCAATTGCTGACTGTCCTGTGTCTCCACCTGCTGTACAGACTTGGACTGTCCTTGCTCGCCATAGCCTGCAGAGAAACAGAAAAAGAGTTACACATGAGGCTAAAATGAAGACCACCTGTATATGTAATTTTGTGTGATTATCGATAGTAACAATCGGGGGCTCGTCCAAGATAAATTCATCATTTGTGACCATTGTATACTCAATCAACTCATCATGGCGATTGACATTGAAAATTTCTTGAAGAAGCAAACTCCAGATGATTTTTTTTTTTTTAAAAACAAGTCTGAATTATTAGAAATACCAATTGAATTGGACTTACTAGTGAACGAGTTTATGAATAAAGAGGTGATTTTATGTGCAGTAGTGCAATATTATACTGTTGGATATTTGATGGTGAGGTGTGCCACTGGTCTTCCACTGAACATAACGCAGTCAACAAAAACAGAATTTTAAAATACTGGTCCCAAGCCATTGCGGCATCGCAGTCCTGAACTGTTAACCCAAAACGCAATATGCCTCACTAAGCTTTAAAACACGATTTAGCCACCTGCATACTGCAGATCTGGATACGTAATAGTTCATACTGTCTACCCCCACAAATCCCTGTGTTGTTTCTCACCTAAGTAGTTTGTGACGGCGCTGGTGAGAAGCCCCGTCGCGAAGCTCACGACGATCCCGATCATGGCGATCCACACGTAGGACACGTCAAACAACCACTGCAACGGCCGCTCGGCAGGAGTCAGGCTGGAGTAGGAACAGAGACCATGATATGTCTTGGAATGATAGAGAAAGAAACACTTGGTCATGAACAGCTGAAATCAATCACGATCTGTGGCAGTGTGGGTTTTCGGCATTTATACCCCCATTTCACCGCCGGTCGACCCTACAAGGCAGATTTGTGCGAATTGCGGTCGATTCGTTGGAAGCCGATTGTTGGGCCGAGAGCTCACACAATCGCCCGAGAAGTGACCTACTTTGCATTGGTTGGGGGGGGGGGGTGTCGTCGCCCCACACTCGTCTCAAACTAGCCTCGCCCTCGTCTCGAACCTCCAGGGCCCCGCTGCTCAGGTTTGAGGCGAGCGTGAGACGATTAGAAACGATACATCGTGAGAGTATGTAATACTAAACATGATGGCCGGCCAAGTATGGATGATAGTCGTATAAGATAACGATTGCAGGGTTACCACTATAAGCTCACGTTAGATATGATATGTCACGAGCAGGAACGAGACCAGACGAGTACAGACAATAGCTCCGGCAGCTCATTCAGCGCACAATTATAATTACTCACTCACTCACTCACTCTTTCAACCCAACGACCTGTACCTGATTAACGTAACGTGTGAGTGCTAAAAGTTTGTGTTCTCTTGTTGCTTCACATCGAGAGCGACCGACGGCCCACGGGAGACTTACGAGGTTTAAGTCGTCATCACAGGGCTACGCCAAACGCATGATGACCAGCAAAGGAGGCAATGCTTTTTTTGGCCACATCGGGCAGCTGTGATTCTCTACAATCTCCTGGAAGGCGTGTAGACGGTGGCCACAGCTCTTAATAGGGTAGATGGTACATTTAGAATGGCAGAACCTCAATTGTCCCACATTCACCACATCCAGTCTCTACTCGGCCGGACTGCGACGACATTAGTGGGAAAGAGACCACCGAGCGGGGAACACTATGGCCGAGACGGTGCGAGACGATTGGGCGATGATATAAGGCGATTGCAATTGATATTGGTGAGATACATAATTTTCTTACCAACCGTATTCAATATGTGAAATTCAATGGTGTTAAATCTGATATTCTTGTTATCAATACTGGAGCACCTCAGGGCTGTGTACTGAGTGCTTTTCTCTTTACCATTTACACGACTGACTGCACAAGTTCATCTGGTTCCATTGTAATTATCAAATATGCCGATGACACTGTAATAATTGGTTTGCTAAAATGTGATGATGATGTTAAATATAGAATGGAAGTTGA
Organism: Streblospio benedicti; assembly: GCA_019095985.1. Taxonomy (NCBI): domain Eukaryota; kingdom Metazoa; phylum Annelida; class Polychaeta; order Spionida; family Spionidae; genus Streblospio; species Streblospio benedicti. Next base: position 32,186,315 of record CM032663.1, on the reverse strand, counting down.
TCGTTTTTGTAATTGGTGTGATGACAATCATCTAAATTTAAATGTTTCTAAAACTAAAGAAATGGTTATTGACTTTAGGAACTGTGGTGCTAAAGCTAATATTAATCCTCTCCGTATAAAAAATCAGCAAGTGGAAATAGTCAAGACCTATAAATATCTTGGTAATATTATTGATGACAAACTGTCTGGTTCACCCAATGTGGATACACTTTTTAAAAAATTAAATAAGAAAATGTATTTTTGTCAGAAAATTGAGGTCACTCAAATTAAGTAGGAATACTTTATCGACGTTCTATAGATGTATTATTCAATCAAACTTTACTTTTTGTCTATCCAACTGGTATAAACTATGTACTTCAGCTGACATAAAGAAATTAAACAAAATTGTATCGTGTGCCAAAAAAATAAGGATGTATAACAACTAACCTGTCCGATCTTTATATTAATTGCCTTGACTCTAAATTGAAGAAGATAATGGAAAATAACAACCACCCATTACATTACAAATTTTCATATCTGCCTTCGGGTAGAAGATTACGTTCAATTCCATCAAGAACCAATAGGTACAAAAACTCTTTCGTTCTCTCCGCAATTCGTTATCGCAATCTCTCCACATAAGTTCCTTTTCATGTATTGCATTGTATGAAGGTATATAACTTTCTTGTCAGTATTATCAACTGTATCCGTCTGTATTTGTATTGTCTAGTCTATATTGTTATTTATTGTTACTTAAATGTTATGTATTGTTATAGTTACTTGTTATTTTCAACTGTACGTACCTCCCATGACAAGTTTCACGAATAGTGATTAATAAAGCTTTACTTACTTACTTACTTACTTACTTACTTATATGCCCTACTTGTCCCACCTGAGTCGAGTAAATTTAATGTTTGAAGTTGCGTGAAAGAGAAAAATTACGACAGATTGACTGCACGATATACCCCGAGCAGGGACGAGTACGGGCGAGTGCTTGATTTTTCGTGGGGATACGCCATCACTCACAATCGGGACCATGATAATTAGCGGTGAAAGGGTGTTATTATGGAGTCATGTGCTTCAAAGTTTTCGAGCAAGGTACAAGACCGCCACCTTTCTAGTTAAATATGATATACGAACTGACTAATACCTGCCAATGTGAAGTACAATACCTTGGTTCTGCAGTACTAACGTCTGTCACCTCTGGCCAAGTAGTGCTGTAGAGGGAAGACGGGACCGTGCTGTAGTCTGAAGCATTTGACAAGCAGAGTCCCACAGGCAGGTTGTCTTCCCCTGCGTCTTTCCCGTACAATGTCATGCCAATGCCGAGCAAAACATTGACCAGCAACCCGGACACACTACCCACTATTGCCCCCTGCAATGGTAATACGAGAGGGCGCTTTATATCACTATGATACGCAAATACTAGCTGTGGGATTATACAGAGATATATTGGAAATTAACTGACTGGGTGTAAGTATTGATATTAGAGGATTCTTTCTCTAACTCTAGAGGGAACTAGACCAGTCAGCCATCCTGACACAACTAAAAGCTTTGTCATTCCAACTGAGGGTGCTCATGATCCTGTCTTCTAGTGCATGTAGCAGTCTCCACTGAAGTATATCACACACATGTTGACTATTGGTTAGGCCCCATAAAAATAATAAAATGTTTCTCGTCCCCTCCCGCCTGTGTATAGTGCTGCCTCCTGAACATTTTTATTGCCTCCCCAGTGATAAAAAATAGAAGGCCCTTCCGCCTGGCTGTAAACAAAACTGCCCCGTGTCAGATGCCTGTCATTTGTTTGCTATGCACGCTAGATATTATACTACTTCATTGATTATACTAGTTGTTTTATAAGTGATGTTTTATGATTTTGATAATAGAAAGACAGTGTTCACATACAATTGTAACACATGTAGTTCATTCATGGCCCAATATTTAACTTGAAAAATGAAAGATTTTGCGTAGAAGAAAAATAAATAATAAAACGTGAACCCCTCCTCATTTTTTTATAATATAAGGACGGACAAATCAGCAAAATAAAAAATACAGAATAAAATTGACCTCCCTCCTATGTGTAGGAAAATAGGCAGGACGAGAAACATTTTATTAATTTTATGGAGCCTTATGCATGTATTATTACATTAAGACATGATCATTAACTAACTCAGTTAGAATGACAGAGCTTTTAGTTTTGGTCAGGATGGCTGAGTGGTCCCAGAATAGGTACCACAATGGTAGTGGTCCAGGGTTCGAGTCCCGGCCATGTGATCGCTTTATAGAGCTGGTTTAACTTGTGTTGATTCAAGGTCTTTCGAAAGACTCACCCAGGTGTTGGCCCAGGGTATGTAGAAGCCGGCGAAGAAGATGAAGAAGAGCGGCGCGCCGATGGCTCCGTGGATGGTGGGCGGAATCTGGATGATGGCGTCCCCGAGCAGCGGCGCCAGATACGACAGTGCGATGGTCAGCGCCCCAAACACGCCCGCTGCAAGATGGACGGCCATATGGTACCATGTCCACAGGGCCAGGGGGCTTAGTAGAGGTGGCGCCCTCCTTTCTCCCCATTTTTTTTTCATTTTCTTGGGTTTTACCATCGTCGGTCTACGGGAATTTCTTTTACACTGCGCATATATTCAGTGGTACAATAAGTAATAAGCCCGAATAGATAAGGATGGGGTTTTATGAGTAAGGGTGATAGACATGTACATTTGAAAATGATTTTGGGAGCAGTGCTGGATGAAGAGGGTGTGTGGGTGGGACCCACGATGTTGAGGCGCGGTCAACTAGCTAATGGCATCACTCATTAGAGGGGAACGCCATATTTATGTTATTGCCTGCTCCATGAAATGTTTCAGTAGTGACCGCACAACATCAGCTCACTAGCAGTTGTGTAATGGCCTCTCCAGCAAGTTCTTGAGAAGATATTTTGGCATAGAACAGGAAATTTATGTTCACACTGTAACGTAATTCAAAGAGTGGAATCAATGAGCAACGTCTAAGCTTGTAATATGTATACATCAGAGCTCATCCACACTATCACTTTTCCACATTACCACAAGAAAGATTATAAATAACTGTTGGCAAACAAGAAACTAATTTTACGGGCTTGTGAAAAATGCACTCTAACGTTCCAAATACAACATATAACATGTGCTGCAATCGTTTAAATTTGTATTTATCATTTTATGATACTCACACAGAACTCTTGCATAGAATTGTTCATTTTCTTGGGACAGTGCTTTGCCTCTGTATCTCTTGAAAGGTTTAATGAAGTCTTCTAGAAACACGGCAGCTAGAGAGTTGATCACTGAAGAGACCGTGCTAGAATACAGAATCACAGTAACAATTCAATTCAAATTGGCCAATTACATTGCATAAACATGCAAATGGTTACAGTGAGCCTACATTATCATGCTACGCATATTAAAGAAAGTGGGGAAAAAGGATAGAAATGCGGCTTCATACAGAGAAAGGTAATCTGCTTGTATTAATATGAAGTACATGTAGGTCAGTACTATATATAATGTGGTAGTACTTGATCAACGCTATCAAATATTATGTAGTACCTTAATGCTGCGGCAAATATGGCTGCAATGAAGAGACCGGGCAAGCCTGGGAACGGCCCGAGGATGTCCATGAAGAAGTAGGGCAGCAGCTGAAAACGTCGACACAGTGCTTACTATAGAGAGATTCCTATACAGGTCTACTCCAGAATACAAATACCATGTTTACAGCTTTGAAGGTTAGGGAATAGAAATTTAATTAAAAAGGTATCGTATCAATGTCATATTGGACCTTGCACCTTTCCGTGCTTACCTTCTGGTGCGGTAATTCTGGTTATGAGCCGGCTCATTTCTGTTATTGAGGGTGAAGAAGTTGTGGTCGATACATTCGATGAAAACTTGTCACAAAGCCAGTGGGTAAAAATTTGCTATACTGGGGATAGTTCTCCCACTATTCAATTATCGCAACGTCTTCATTTGACAATAAAAATACAAATACAACTGGCTACTTGAATAATGAGCGTGAACTATATGAGGATGCAGTGCACGATGGTGATACAATGTGTATATATTGTAGTGTTACCTCTTAAAACGAAGTTTTTTTAAGTCAGATGTAAATGTATATATGTACAGCTTTTCCCCCCACAGGCTGAACCAGCTCTGAGTTCACCTTTGACCCCGGACTCGTTTGCGACACAATGCTAGCGATGTTCCTATCATTCATTCGTGAGATTTCTGTAATGAAACACCTCAACAAACCACCTAACTATCAAAGCAAAAACCCATAGTGCACAAAAAAGTAAACTGAAGCACGATGATATTTTTTGTTGCCTACAAGTTTCATATGGATTCAAAGCATTGTTTTAAACGCCAATATTCAATATGACGCCCTATTCTGATATAAACCATATTAAGGACTACCCCTTTTACAAAAAAATTAAGACCCCAACCCACCGTGGAGCATAACTACCCAAACAGAAGTTAGTGTCCCCCACCGCCGGGCTTCCTACCCTTATGTTATGGAGGGGGAGGTGGTGTGCTGTAGTGTCATGATCAGCGTGGTATTTGAGTTATAAATGGAGGCTTCACACGTGTGTGAATTCACGGTGGGGAATTCTGTGTCTTGAGCTAATTGTCTAAAAGGGTGGAATATAGCAGTTGGCCTCATTGTGTTGTACTCTCACTATACTGCTGTGCATTGGCACTTTATATTTTTCTATTCCTTTCTCTGTGTCAAGATGGCGTGTGCTGGTGCAGACCGGTACCTGGTCGCCGCGGGCGATGGCGCCGCTGACCTGCGGGTCACAGTGTTGGTAGTACACGGTGGTGATAAGGCCGAGGAGCACGACCAGGTGCAGGCACAGGAGCCACACGCACACGCCCACCAGGTTGGCCCTGCAGCAGCACAAATACACAAATGATCAATGGCAGATTCAGGGGTTTTTTTGGAAAAGGGGGGTGCACTTAACGGATTTCATAGGTTTTGTATGCGCGATCGATGGCGGACATGCCAAAAACTTTACGAAAATGAAGTATTTTGGCGGGAAAAGGGGGAGGGGCGCCCTCTTCGCCCCACCCTGGATCTGCGTATGAATGATAACTCACTCATTCATTTAAGAAAATTGCTCAATCAGTTTAGTGTGTGGAGTTTATGCATGAATGCATGGTAATTGATGCTGCAGGATTGCTATCAGGGAACGATTTGGTTTAATCGTATTTGCATGAAAATGCAAGAGGTCAGACGTTTTCTCAAACTGTAATCACAGTTTCAATTGCAATTTTTCATTTCATCTATTAGCTATCCAAATACTAAATATTGAAATTCAAGGTTACAATGTTTGTAAGCCTAAAAGGTTATTATACTAGTGGTGATGACAGTTCAGACAATATCTCACTGAGTATGGAGGTTGCCCGAACGAGTGAGCAAAGCGAATGAGTTCTGTTAAAGTCCACACGAGGTAAGATATTGTCTTATCTCTCACACCCACTCGTATAATTCCCTTTTCCTCTCATGAGAGAATACCCCGGTCCCACGCCCCACATCCCTTCCTATGCATTCTACTAATAAGATACTTTTAAAAGCAAACATATAAATGTAAATGTAAATGATTTGGTTTATAGTCCTGATCCCAGTCTGGCTTATCACTCACACAATCACTCCCTCACGCATTCAGCCCAATGACCTGTACCTATTTAACGTGTAGGTGCCATGGAGTAGTGTGCGACCTGTTAGGGGTAGGTTTGCTCAACACCTACCACCAGACCCGACCGGGAATCGAACCCACGACCCTCTGGTCACGAATCCAACTCACTAACCATTCGGCCACGGAAGCACACATAGCTCCTGCCGCCGCCGCTGCTGCCGCCGCCCCCGCCCTGTTCCTACCTCTGCGCGGCCCGTGTATCCCGGACGGCCATGTATCTCTGCACGATAAGCTGGTCAGCCAGGCCCAACATCTCCTCCGTGAACGTGATGCCTATGGCCAGGGCAAACACACTGTGTCGCTCGTGCGGGTGCGGGTTGAAGCTGGAGTTTACAATGTACAGAAAGCTTTCCCATTGTTCTATTGACAAATGCCTTGCTCTCTCAAATATACAGAATGTGTAAGAAGAATACATGAATGCCAATTGCTAGTAGTTCAATGTCATTTAAAAAAATCTACTATGAATTGATGAACTTTCCGCCAGGGTATTATCCTGTAAACAAGCCAAACACGCGGTCACCCCCTGTTTTGGTATGACTAGTTCAACTTTGACGTGCTAAATCGCCATCATTAACATACATTTATTGCCCTGAAGAAATGTTCCAAATAATTTCAATTTGAATAAAATATCAGTAGAAATTCTCAACTTTCTTGTACAATTATTAAAATACCTGATACAAGGCACGTACATAACAAAAACCACATCATAATTATATTAGGAATATCTTGAAGTCTACATAGCATATGGTTTCATTTTTCGTACTATGTTTTCTGTCTACGCTTTAAGTTCTAAATGGCAAGATGATAAATTATCACCATATGAATACTATAATGTGCAGCACCCACTTGTTGAAGTTGAGTCTGCCGAGCTTGTTTGCCTCGGAGAAGACCACGGCGAGACCGCCCACCCGGACTAGCCCCATGGAGCAGACGACGACCAGCCCAGCGAGCAGCACGACCGCCTGCATGGCGTCAGTCCACACCACCGCGCGCAGTCCGCCCTGCGGCATGGAAGGCAGGGGGGTTTACAAGAGGGCTAAAAACGTCTTAACTGTCTCATTAATTTCTTCTTCGTCTTCTTCCCCTTCCTCTCTTGTTTGTTTGCTGGTGTGTGTGTGTGGTGTGTGTGTGTGTGTGGGGGGGGGTAAAAATTTATGCAATCCACATTAAAGTACGTGAGTGGTGATACAGGAAAGAAATGTTTCTCAATTACCGTTTACTAGTATTTTGTTGACCAGGTACGATTGTTAACAACAGTGTTATAACGAGCTCTATCAAGCGGGTACTATTTCACGATTTTATACTATTATTTTGGGCGCATGGGGGAATCAGGGGCTACATGGGATCTGCCAATGATGTCTGTGTGGTGCACTTATATTAATGCTGATCATTACTTACCATGCTGGTGTAGAGGGCGCATACAAAACCGCATACGACGATGGCCACGTGCATGTTGATACCCGTCACTGCAGGAACAGAACATACATTAGTACCAGGGTAGTATTGGTAGGGGGACACTTTCCCTTCAATGCGGTATTATTGCTACTTTGACAAGACTACAGTATTCTATATTGCTTAAACTTATCTACTTTACAAAGTACTAAATATGGGTAGAAATCGTTTTAATATTACAGTAAATTAAGACCACCTCTAAATTGAGACCATGTCAGACTGTAATAAAACCATCTTTGTCGTGGTCTCAAGCCTTCATAAAATATAGAGACCCCCTCTATATCGACACCAGTGTAGGCTAGCCCACCGGTGCTCATACTACACATGTTCTAATGTAGGCCTACTAATCAAATTAAAGCTTAAAAGCCCTGTAACCTCTACCACCTCTGTCTACATCTACATGTACCGCTTACTAGCCATTATCATTCTTTTTCATGTATTTTCATTGGTTATCATGACCCAGAAGTACCCGATAACCCGGAGAGGGTTATCACCCCTCTTCGAAGAGGGGTGATACCATGGTTATCATGCTTGTTCTCACCCGGACTACTTTTTCACATTTTTTAAAACAGTGTCGTAATTGTTTAGAAAAGAATGATAAATACAAAACCGGGTTCGTAGCGTAACATGAATTATTTTATCAGGATTCGGGCTCGCCATGATACGCCCCAAGAACTCACCTGATAACATAATTCATTTTACAAACTCACCCGGTTTTGTCTATAAATCAACATAGTGATGGGGTGTGCAAAGAAAAGAATGAATCCTGGTGTATCTAGGTACTAGTTACTGTATCTAGGTACTGTAGTGTGGTTACCCTGGTTTAGAGCCATGGCGGGAGTGTACAGCACAATGGAGAGGCTGAGCAACTGCAAGAAATCACACAATTATAATGCTGGTTAAGTTGAATGTGTTAACATATCATTGTGAAAAGATGTGTCTGTTGTTAAAAAGAATACTGTAACAGTTGGTTAATATATTGAAAGCAAACATATTCTTAACTCACATATTTAACACTAAAGAGGAAAGCTGCCCAGCATCGCAGAAAAACACTGCCGTATCTCTTCTCAATGTACTGCATAAAAAAAATAACATGTAAACAAAAGATTATTCATTTCATTTCATTTTAAATGTTAACCAATTGTAGCGGCCAATAAATATATCATCAATATTCGTGTTTGTAAATATCTACCATGTTTCTATTTTTGCAAGAAATTGCTGGGAGTTACAACTATGTAGTCATGTCCACCAAACTAGTCTCATGGGACTCTCTTTATATTCGGAAAGCAAGAGCATCTACCTCATACGCGCTCGTAGCATGTTGTTTCTTCCACGTAGGTATGAAAATGTACCAGTTGAGGAAAAGGTTGATTACAGATGGGATCCCGATAAGAAGAAAGATCGCGCCTGGAAATAAAGGAGAAGATGAACTGATTTCTATGGCATTTAGTGCACATCATTATTAGTGGTTCGCTTGTATGTTCGTGGCACATTTGCAAGAATCCTACAGAATAAGGAATTTACATCCACATGGTCTATCCCAATTTTCTGCCAACATAATATTGCCGTTAAAACAATAAAATTGAGAACGCTGATTATAAGTTATAGCATGTAGAATGCCATACCGCTATGGCATGGGTCTTAAAATTTTGTAAAATGGTCAGTCATAAATATGGTTTATGCCAGAATTGAGGCTCTTAAATATTGGTGTTTAAACAATACATTGAATCTATACGAAATTTGGAGGCAACAACAAAATATCAACATGCTGCTTACATTTCTGCAAAAGTGTGGGTGTTTGCATTGAGATTTAGAGAAATAAGGGGTCTTAGATATTCTGTCACCTCAAAATCGGGGGTCTTTCTGCTGAGCATATGTACCCAACCCGACTGTTGAAGAACCCCCGCCCCCACCCCCCTGTCTCAGTGTAGAATAGAAGAGCACCTTGTATATTCTACTGTATGCAATTCATATCACTAAACAAACACACGCTCAACGAGTGTGACTTCCCCGTACATGCAGCACGCGACCCCCCCCCCCGACGTACCCCGGTAGTAGACCTCGGCCGTACAGCCGAGCAGGAAGACGGCGCTCATGGCGGACAGCAGCAAGCTTGTGCCCACCAGGAAGACGTTCATGTCGCCACCGCCTAGCAGATACTCCCGAGCACTCCTGCAGACAGACACACACCGGTACTCCCGGAGACAGAAACAAAGGGGTGACTCTCTTGGGATTCAATATTGTAGGCTGTGTTTGTTGTGAATTCTAATAACTCAAAGGATATATATTTAGCCGATGATCTTTGCCTCACTTTACTTTTGGATTCACCTTTAACTCAAAAGTTCAGATAACTGGATTTTATCTGCGTCATTTAATTTTGATTTCAGTCTTACGGTGTATATAGGATAACCATTGCTATAAATGGTTTCTACAAATCTTGCTTTGCTTTCCTGGCGTTGAACTTGAAATTTTGCAACACTTGAGTTTTTATCTTTTTTTATCATTACTTCCTCTAAAGTTTTATTTTACATCTCTAAATCAAATTAAGTTTTGGTACATACAAATCACGGCACCGTTTATGGGATATAGCCTCATAGACTGGGATAAAGAATGCTCTATACCAATACTATGTAATTATATGTCACTAGAATACAATCAAACTCCTCACCGTTCAACATGGCGACTCCGTATGAGGGATGCTATACCAATGAGCAGACCGACTGCGAGGGATGCAAAGAACACCAAGTAGTCTGCCCAGTGGAAGCGCACTACCTCCTCCCACACCATCCCGATGGTGCTCTCGTTCTTCGTGAAGGGCTCTGACCACCAAATCTATGCAAAATCAGCAAAGATTCGGTCCGAACGTTCGGGTGTACCTGGATTTGTCATTTTAAATGAAAAGGGGGCTTTGTTCCGATTATTTACTGCTTATAGATATGGTAAAAAAATAAGCTTAGACTAGATAGGTGCCAAACCAGTCATTTTACTTCATTTTTTTAAAATATTTAGAGTGAATGGTCAGCTGTTAGCCAGCCATGTATACATGTAGAATTGGGCTAGACTAGAGAGGATGATTTTAGGGGGTATGTCTCTTCAATGGCTACCATAGCTCTGGGAAGGTGGTTAAGCCCAAATTAATTTTTATCCTCAGCAACAGGTAATTGAATTCTCTACTGAAGAAAAATAAGATTTTTTGCCAACACTCAAAGCTAAGCAAAGCAGAGGGGGCCTAGTTATTAATTTGTCTATAGATCTTTCAATTGAGCATTCATTTAGTTGTCTGAGCCCTGTACGTTATGTATAAGTAAGATGTATATGTAGTAAAAGAGTTAGTTGATACTGTATTTGATTTTGTTTGTTTTTGAAAATGTGAATGTGCATTTGTTCCATTGTTTAAACACGCGCGCGCACACACACGCACACACACACACACACGCACACACACACACACACACACACACACACACACACACACACACACACACACACACACACACACACACACACACACACACACACACACACACACACACACACACACACACACACACACACACACACACACACACACACACACACACACACACACACACACACACACACACACACACACACACACACACATGCACACACAAACACACGCACACACATTTATTCTTTAGTATTTTTTCCTGTGATTCCTCTCTGTTTTGTTTGTATTACTAGTGACAAGTGAGTTTAGCTGGGATGTTTTTCACAATTATGCCTGCTCCTTGACAGTGCAGAATATAAGACACATAAAAATGAACAACCACATTATTTATTTCACGCAATCAAAATATAAAACAATGGAGGTTATACTCAGTGAGTAATTTACAGTGTAATTTGACACAATCATGGTTGCTCAGAGCATGGTACTGGGTAGTGTACATTTATACCACCATATGGTGGTTAGAACAATTGGCTAAAACAATTGTTTACGGCTTGTAAAACCAACAAGGTATTTACATAGCACTATGATCCATTTCAACTGCTTAATGATTTTACTTGATTTCAGTATAATGTCTTCACTTTGCTCGGTGCTGTAGAATGACTAAAACCACGATTTAACCAATACGCTTGATTTGCATGGTGACCCAGATTAGCAACAGTAAGCGGCAGATCTGGCAAGCACTATGACCCAGTGAACCCCCAAACACGAGGTGATTTCTGTTTAATACAGTTTCATACAGGTGCATACACATCTATTCATTTAATAGGCAACAACCACAAAGAAATGTCCACAATACGGGCTTGCAATATGGTGTGTGTGTGTATCTTGAAAGTTAACGCACTTGCCCGCTTTTGTGCGTAAATAAATTCGTGGTTCTGTACAAAATACATTCCAATGTAATATACGTTTGATAAATATGTGGCATTTCCATCTATGATATATGCATAGCAATCTTTAAAATTGGTATCAATAATGTAGCTAACACCTACCTATTTAAGCGCTAACAATCCTTTCATGAATCGTTCTGTTTGCAGATGGATGTGGCTCTGTATTGAGTTCAAAATCTATGCATACAAACTGGCAAAAAAACTGCTCCTCTTAGCCTGTCAGTTACACTAGTGACCTAGAAAACGTAGCTGAGCTAGATATTTGTCAAATACAATTTAGACCTGTCAAGTTGACACTCCTCAACTCACATGCGTTTTCTTCATAATGCAGTTGAAGGTTAATTTGTTTGTAAACTACGTGTACAGCGCATGTAGAGGATAAATAATACGTATGGTCACATATTCAATTATGTTGTGATTTTTTATCACTTTAATATCTAATTTATTACAAGTTAGTGTACCAAAGGAAGTATTTCTGTTAAAGATAGCTGTAATGTACAAATACAATGCTCTCACCACTGCCTCTCATACTCAATTCTGATGAGCTGGCTTATCTCACTACTGTAGCCTACCCACTAAACTATTCACTACTAAACTACTAAACTATTACTAAATTAGCTCGAGTCCCCAAATAGTTATAAATATTAATCTCAGTAATATTTTGTTATAATTATTGACAACAGTTACTTTTATTATAAACTGGTAGGTGTGGCAAGTTTTACAATCTAGGAGTATGATCCCAAGTTTTTTTTTCTGTTTCTGCTGCCTTATAATCCAAAAACAAAGTCTTATTTTTAGTGAAGAATCAAATTTATTTAAACATGTTTCGACATCTCTAGTGCCCTTCTCAATTTAATTTAAAAAATGTAGAACATTACAAAATCAAACAACAATGCCAATCATATTTCAAACCATCTCTATACCAAAATATCATATTATACCAAATTATACCAATAGACGCCCACCACTCCTTGCTCTGAGAGACACATCTTCATCAAACATACACCCATTTCCTACTCCAATCAATCATCCCTGCTTCCATTCCACACCAGGGATGATTGAAGCAGGGATGATTGATTGGAGTAGGAAATGGGTGTATGTGTGATGAAGATATATTTGATATAATACCCTGGTAATATGATCACACAGAAATGTTTTAAGTGTGAATATCAAATATATTCGGGTGTCGCAATATGTAGTAAAAAGGCATAATGTACACCATGAAACCCTAAAGTCAATAAAATTACTAGATTTTATAAGGCTAGAATTGTAATTAGAATTGTAAATAGTGGCCTTGTGTGTGTAATGATGTCGAAAATAGTTAATATTTGAAGGTAAGTATAAACTATGTCACCAACTTGCTCAAAGCTGTTCGTTTTTATCAACATCTAAGTCACAGTGATGGATCCAGGGGGGCTTTGGTCCTTTGGAGTCTCAACCCCTCGCCACCACACACACACACACACACACACACACACACACACACACACACACACACACACACACACACACACACACACACACACACACACACACACACACACACACACACACACACACACACACACACACACACACACACACACACACACACACACACACACACACACACACACACACACACACACACACACACACACACACACACACACACACACACACACACACACACACACACACACACACACACACACACACACACACACACACACACACACACACACACAGCAATTATCTTAAGAGACGAAAACTTACCATACAATACAAATATTTTGTTGCACATCCTGGGACACATTAAAGGCTCCTTTTCCGACACTTGCCATAATGTACCGAGGGAGCTTGCTTTAATGTACCAAGCAAGCCTGCATAATATATAATGTATCGAGGGAGCTTGCCAAAATGTACCGAGGCCCAAACTATTCCCTCAGCTCAGTGCCTCCCGAACGTATCCACGCGCAATACGTCTAACGTCAACACACGTACGACTACAGACCCTAGCAAGTGCTTAGTATCAGATTGTTTAACTGTGCTGGTGTTGATGTTGATTGAATACTGCATTTTATCGTTTGTGTACATGTTCAGATGAAATGTACTTTTTGTAGATCTGTAGAAAATGACACGATTTGGGAAGATTATCGCTGTGCTAACAGTTTGCTTATGTTATGGTGAGAGCAGATTAAACATGACAAACAATTATGATAATTGCGATCTCTAGACTCTAGGATTATTAATCGTCAATTAATAATCCTAGCTAGACTATAGGAGGTTGGGGGTGGTGGTGGTAGCGTGGTAGGGGAATACATGACATGTTACATTGTTGCAATGTTGGCCGGGAATGTTGGGCATTGATAATTGTTACCAATTGTTGAGGCCTGTCCTCAGCCACGCGTGGTGGGGTGGGGAAATAGCCACATGGGGAGGTAGGGCACCACTTTGCCACTCATCGTACGATTGTTAAGTCAATAATATCTAAAGCCGCTAATTGTAATAATAATATAGAGGTTGGTTTGGTTTGTTTGTACTCCGCAGCCATCAATGTTGATGATTATAGCAGAGGGAGACCACGTGGTGTTGGTACATGGACCTCCAGAGGCAGGCTAGGTAGCCAACTGAGCCTCGGGGTTGTGGAGGGATCACACTAGCTATAGTTTTCAAACTAGGTGAGTTCTTTTACGTGCAGCGGGGTGGCTTTCCTCTACAGGTTAATTAGAGGTTAGGCGCATGCATAAATTTCTCCATATTACAGATCTAGACTATAAATATCCCGTGCCAGTTATAGCTGGGTAATACTTCTCACACCACAAAATTTCCTAAATGGCGTATCATACGGTATATAAGTGTGAAAATAGTGTATTCCTAAGCAGCCAGGGTGGCCGTTGATTCTCTTGCTAAGTGCTGTAGTTGATTAGAGTCAGCTGCCACAGAGACAGGAATTCTTTACACTCATGGATAGTTCGAATGGTAAACCAATTGCGGGACTGGGTGGTGCAGTTGTGCACTACGCACAAGATTAAAAATCATCCAGTATATCCCACACATGATCTTCCACCATCTGAGTGGGCCTGACTACCCTTCTCGAGCTACCCTTCTCTGATCTGATCCCCCAACTTCTTTCAGCATCTATGTAACACTGGCATCATGATAGTGACCTGTAGTTTCCTGCAATCCACATACCAGTCCTCGGGGGGGGGGGCTACTTCAGGGGTGAATGGGTAGCGGGGTGCCACTGAAGGTCCAAAATCATACCCCTTAGTCAAATGATTGAAACTAAGAAAATGATACCACTAGTGAAACCACCGGATGAAAACAATAAGGTGTTATCACAAGGGGTATTATTCTATGTGATACTTTAATGTAAACAAGATTTTCTACAACTTATATTTACATTTTATGCTTTTTTATAGCTCAATAATGCAAAATCACGTGAAAAGAGAGCTAGATATTGAACCTCGAGATTGAACCTCCCTTAGTGAAACTGGCTGGAATGTTGAAATCACGACCCCTAGTGAAACTGAGTGGTGGAAAGTGTGACTCCTAGTGAAACTGCGGGGCTGAAAAGGTGACCCCTATCAGTGGCACATGCCGTATAGGGTGACTATGGAAGTACCCCCCACCCGCACCCCCACCCCGAGTACCAGTCCCGCACTAAACTGCCTCCAGTTTTGTCTTTCCGCAGGTGGCATTACAAATAGGAGTACTATATTGTAGGTCAGAGCAAATTAGCAACAGGTATTGGTCACAGTGGATCTGTTGGGCAACTTGTATGAATTAGTGAACGTAAACTGCCCTCCTTTTATGTTCCCATGGACCGCCTCTCGTGTTCTGCCTTCTAAATGTAATAATGGTTACAGGTGACTGTGACGACAACTGGAAGAGGCTACATGCAGACTTGATGGACGGCTACGACCGCAATGTACTACCTGTGGAGAAAGCAGGCCAAGTTGTCAATGTCAAATTCAGGATCTTTCTATATGCTATACAAAATATGGTAAAAAATATGTGTTAATGGTTATGGCAATTTTACTAGACCGCGTTTATTATGTGTACAAGTGTATCACTCGAATGCATGCTGTCTGGCACCCCAATATAGTGTACCATTTAGCAATGGCACAGGTGAAGTGCATTAAGGCTTATGGTGGATGCAGCCAATTAAATCAAGCTTATTTGTATACAATACACCTATCCATAAAAAGTACAGAACACAATTCTCTACACTCAGCACTTAAGTCACCTAAATATGAGGAATAGCATCAGCCCATCCGGCATCATGTCAGTCTATTTTTCCATGATAAAATTGTATCATTTTAATTGTTGTGTACTGTAAAACTAGAATATTTCGTGGCTATTAGATTTTGCGATTTTCATCTATATTTGTCTGTGTGTGTGTGTGTGTGTGTGCGTGCGTGCTTGTGTGTGTGCGTGCGTGTGTGTCCCGGTGTGTGTGCGTGCGTGCGTGCGTGTATGTGTGTGTTTACACATTTCAGGATCAATATAGTGGAAAGTGCAAAGTGGAGAACATATTACTTCCTAACTTGCCTTTAAGTTAGGTGTTTTTCTGCAGTTGAAATGGCTTGTTTGGCACAGTTTTCATAAATATCTGAAACGTATTTTGCATGATGTTCATGTAGCACAACTTATACAGGATAGTAACGTTTGCTTTTCTTTGTGTTGTAGGATGAGCGCAATGAGGTGCTGACTGCCATGTACCATGTCCATACGGTGAGCTACATTTTATTTGGCTCCTGTAGACTTCAAACTCAAGCTATGGTCAACATAGTATGCATGATAATAACATTTACTCAACAAATAACCATTTACTCCAGGGCTCTACATTATGGTTTGTCCCGTTGTCCAGTTAATTTTGTCCAGTTAAAAAATAAATTATACATGCTACCATGGAGATATATAGATCTACCCGGTATGTAATTATTATCATGCAAATGATGTTGACCATAGGATTGTCAATGACCATAGCTTAGGTCTGACGTCTTTATTTATTGGAAATTTTCAATTTTTAATGAGTATATATAACATGGGGAATGAACTGACTCGTCTTGTAAAAATATTCTATACTAATTATTCATATATTTCGCATGTTTTTTTTTATTTAATTCAGGAGTGGGATGACTTTGGACTGCGGTGGGACCCAGCGGATTATGGCAATCTTACCAGGATAAACATGTTTGCCAAGGACATCTGGTCGCCAGCCATCACTTATTTTAATGAGTAGGCAGCTCTAGATCCAAATGAATACTATAGTCTGTCCCAGAGGTGCTTTTAGTGTTAATATTATAAATATTACTGTATAAACAAGCATCCAAGCGCTCATGAGCTTTCAGATTAAAAAGAATTGTGAAGATAGGGCATATAGTCTTTTATATGAAGTGTATTTCTATTGGAATTTGAAGGGTGTTGATTGTGATATGATCCAAATTTCTGGTGTGTGCTTTACATGTCATGGGTTCTTGTAGGGTTCCATATGGTGCTTGCATGACTGCAGTCTAGATTCAAGTAGAGATCTCAGTTTGCAGTGCTAGTTGAAAAAAAAATCTGATATAATTTATTATCCTGAATGATAAATTACATTCAGTCTACCAATAACTTTTAACTTGGTTGTTTTTTATATACTTGTTGCTAAATTGCTTATTCTTACTCTATTTTAATAATAAGTCTATTACAGTTCAACTACAGTGTTTTAGTAATATTGTTTTTTGCTGATTTAGCATCGGTGATCAGAATATCCATGTGGATGAACTTTATCCCGTCATTGCCACATACACAGGTCAAATATTATGGTTTTCACCCTTGGTAAGTTACCTCAATACAGAAAAAATATATATGCTCCAGTTAGTTGAAATACAATGCTCTGACGTTTGTTCAGAGCATGAATAGAAAAGCTGCGCACTATACAGAGTAATCAATAGAATTTATGGAAGTATGTTGCCCTCCAACCACTTCTGATTTTCTGTGTAATTATTATGTAAAATTATGATCAGATGTAATCCGTAGAGCAGTTTGAAACAACTTTACTGTATGCAAATTTATTCCTCTCTTGAAACTATAGCTATTACCTAAAACCTGGTTTTCAGACCATGTCTCGACTGGGTCAAGATGCCAATAGCACTGACACTGTTGAGACAACATAGAAACTTCTGCGAGCCAATGGTTTCGAGAAAGAATAAAGTTTGATGATGTCAAAACGAAAAACCAGCAAATAAACATTCAAGGAAACTTTACATGTACTCTGTAGGTTCTAAAGACCACCTGTCCCCTGGACGTGCGTGACTTCCCCTTTGACATCCAGCACTGCTCTATAAAGATTGGCCCGTGGTCTTACAACACCAACAAAGTCAGGTTCCACCTTGACTATTGGCTGGATACTGAATATGGTGCGTGTATAATTTTATCCAAAAATATTATTTACTTGGTGCAGTCTGTTTCTCATTAAAGTTAGTCTCAATTTGTAGTGCACATTTTATGTTTTGTCTTCTATCAAAACCTTCATGTGACCTTTAAACATTTAAATTACTAGTGTCAAAAAATTATTTATGCCCTGTCCTCTAGTTCTACACTAAAATAGTTTCTTGGGGCATGCAGGATTAGACATAAATGTCTTCAACACCTTTTTGTTGGCTACTTTCAGGAAATATGTCTCGTTTCCTGCCCAATGGTGAGTGGGAATTCATAGCCTTTTATTCAAAGATGAATGAAGACAGTCGCTATGGATCCAATCATTCGTCTGGTGTGGCTACAGTAGTCATTAAAAGGTAATCAAGTTTCATTGTCTTAATATATATAAACATTACTTGTTTTATTACTGCACAATAATGTGCTACATAATTACAGGATGCTGATGTAGTGCTGTACTAGTAGGTCCTGGTTTTCGAAGAGATGGGTATAAGCACTGGAGACATGGTCTATGTGTTTTGTACAAGGTACATGTACTCGCACTCTCCATACAGAGCTTTCTTCCTGTTGTCATTCATTTTGATGAGAGGAGGTGTGCGCACCAATCTCAAGAAATCTCGGTACGAGATTGATGTACTCGCAGACATGCAAAAACCCCTTGAAAAAATGTTTTTGGAAATAAGGGAAAGCTAGCTAGTGAAGTATGTTATATTGTTG
This sequence comes from Streblospio benedicti, assembly GCA_019095985.1. Taxonomy (NCBI): domain Eukaryota; kingdom Metazoa; phylum Annelida; class Polychaeta; order Spionida; family Spionidae; genus Streblospio; species Streblospio benedicti. The sequence continues at coordinate 32,167,693 of CM032663.1, read as the reverse complement.
CACTGCACAATTCCAGGTAACTGCCATGACATTGTACAGAATTGTTCTGCATAATTCCGGGAAGTAGTACTGCATAATTCCAGGAAGTAGTACTCACTGACAGATTCAGGTTTTTAGAAAAGAGAGGGATACACCTAAGAAATCTCATGGGTTTAGTACACACAGTCGGTAGCAAACATGCTAAAAACCCAATGAAAATAAGATACTGTTGTTGGGAAAGGGGCTCGCACCCTAGAGCTCGCGTCTGCCTTTGGTACTGTACACAAATGCGTTGCTTGATTCCAGGAAGCCGATGTACTACCTGTTCAACATTGTGCTACCGTGCGTGTTCGTCTCGTACTCGGGTCTGTTCTGTGTGTTTCTCCTGCCAGCTGAGTGCATTGAGAAGGTGACGCTGTCAGTCACCACACTCCTCTCATCCATCGTCTTCCTCCTCATCATCGCCGAGGTGATGCCCGCCAACAGCGACTACGTCCCGCTCTGTGGTACGTGATGGCCATTCAGATTTCAGGGCCACGATTAAAGGAGATGCAGAAATAAAATCATACGCCAACTTTATTTGCTCTTACCCAAATTTATACTGATGTAGAGAGCCCTAGATCCTATCTACCTTTTACAACCATTTACGCCACTTGCTGTTGAGATCATCATGCCTAATATCATGCTGTTTCCTTGCTACAGCCAGCATCACATGATTTTACAAGTACATAATTGGCATAGAGGCCTCTTTCTAAAAGTCTCTATGGCTATATCATATAGCCACTGCTATACTGGGACTCAAACCAGCGTCACTATCACTATCCACTTATTCATGTATTCAACTGTGGTAGTCATTCAGTGTTCAAGTCCCAACGGAGGTTATGTGTTATATTCCTATAAACATCTAACCAGAATTTCTAAAACCTCTATTTGAATACTTACACCAAGTTCGTCAATTGTGATACATCTAGGTAGGTATATACAACCATCTAAGTGCACAAACCATGTAAAAAAATACCCTAAATTGGGATTGGATTGCAATCTGGACCATTGGAAGTCAAATATATGTCAATACACGTTTACGTAAAAGGCCACCTCTTAAATTGGTTTTCAACTTTTGAAAATACCACCCTTTGGAGTTTTGTACGGTGGTAAGCAGTATATCCATTATTGCTGGTATTTTCAGCCAAGTACTTCCAGATGACAATCATGCTGCTGATCTGCTCGACGTCGGCCACCATCCTGACCCTGGCCGCCCACCACCAGGGCTCCCTCAACCACCCACCGCCCAGCTGGTTGCGCCACCTCGTCTTCAGGTTCTAGTCATTCCTTTCACAGCAGATTCACATATACATTATGCTAGCCATCATCGTGGCTTTTTGCAGCTTGATATTTCACACAGCCTTTACAAGTCCATCAACTCCGTTTTCATATCGTCGATATTGCGTATATTATAGCCATGGTTGTGGGAAATTACATGACGATGAATGCTAGCTGATTGTATCAATTTTACAAAGTATTCAACATGGGCACATGCATTGACATTGTAGAGGGCAGAAATCAACTGAGACTGATTAATGGCCAATGAATACAGGATTGAAGAAAAATAATAGCCTATTAATCATGATAATCTAGTGTCTTGGGAATTCCTATGAGAATTTATTGCTTCAGAGATGCAGGACACAGAGCTTTTTACAATACTGAATAAAGATAAATTTTTTGTCCTGACACCAATTTTATTCTACTAATTTTTGGACTGTAATAATGTAGTTTTTTTTTCCTTTTTCACTTATTCTGTAAATTATTGGAAATGATTCACACTAAAATGCCGCACCACATGTGAATTTTCATGTTACAATGTACTACAAAACTTGGAAAGAGGACCACACTTACCATAACATTTTCAAACTGACAAGTTTTCTAAAATAGCCACTTTGTTAAGAGGCATATGGCCAACCATTGGAACTTTTTGAGTAGAAGCGGAATTTTACTTTAAATCATGTTTAACACTTCTTAAAATAAGTGTCTTTGGGGTAAAAAAAATTATCTGGCAAAAAGAAATGAAATAAAATTTGTGTCAACACAATAATAGAACTGTAAAAAGATAAATGTAGGAGATATATTAATCGACTTTCTGAACAACGTAAAAGAATTATCATTTTGTGCAGATTTTTCACTTTTCCTCTTCAGATACCTAGTACATGTCACGTTCGCCACTGCGCTGGCCGAGGCGCGGAGGGGCGGTGACGGTGGCAAGACGGCACCGGAGGGGGAGAGCAACAAACCGTCGCTGGTGCGTATTTGGGTTGTTTTCAATGCAGGCAGATCTGGTAGGGTGCGCTGTGTAAATGTTCCAAAAACATCTGATTGAAAAAATCTATGAAGTGAGTATTGTAGTTGCGTAATTTGATATTAGTCCAGCAGATGACAAGGGATACCTGGAATTGCGAGTTAAAGTTTTTTTCTCTGCTGATTATTCATGGTTAGCCATTTTGAAAAACAAGTAGCGTGGGTGACGTGTCTTTTTTGTTAATTTTCTTGATCATAATATGATAATCTTTATATGCAACAACAATTGTAAAAAAATTAACTGAAAAAATGTTACTGGTATGATGTTGCAGAGAAATTACTTAAAGAAGATATGCCACTTTTATGAATATAGTATAGTGATGTAGTGGCCATATTGGATTTTATATAACTTACTGAGTAATTACCTCTTTTTAAGGGCTGTAAATGGATTTCTTGGTGTCAAAAACATATTATTTGACACCAAAACCAGGTTTCTATGTTGATTATTAAAGAAGATATGCCACTTTTATTGAATATAGTATAACAAAATGGCAGGCATATTGGATTTTAGGTAAATTGCTGAGTAGTTACATCTTCTTAAGTGCTGAAAATGGATCTCTTGATGTCAGAAAGATATTATTTGACGCCAAAATCAGGTTTTTATGCTGAATATTATAGGAGATATGCCACTTATATGAATATAGTATAGCGAGATGGTGGTCATATTGGATTTTCCATTTTTATGAAAAATGCTCAAGGGTGGCAGAGTGCCACCCACCTGAATATTATTATATGGGTCCTAACCATGAACCGAGAAAAAAACTTTAACTCGCAATTCCAGGTTCAGCTATAATTCAGGGTTTATCTGCCGGACTATATGGAAGGTTTTATATTTGCTGCCAAGAAGGTCTTAAAGAGTTATTGAAAGTGTCTTCTTTGCTGTTCTCAAAACATTTCAGACAGTTTGGTTTACAGTAACAATGTTTTAATCAATACTAGAGAGATCGTTTTAATAATGTAATTCATCATCAATTTCACCATTGATTGCTAGATATTCAACAAAAACCATTATCATAGACTCTGTTAAACATGCAGGAAGAAAACCTTAACAATGACAAGGAAGACAGCTTTGACAATGACACAAGGCAATCGTTTTCTCTGCAAAGGCATGCTAGTAGACAGAGAAGTATTGGCAGCAAATTGCCCCCAATCACGAAGAGGCATCCATCTGTAGAAGTGAAGAGAAATGTATCAAGTCGCATTGAAATCGAGGAGGATTATGAGGTAATCGTATCTTAGAATTGAACATTTGAAAGAATAGCCACTTTTATAACATGTTTTAGGCTTTATAATATTACTATAGTATTTTAATTGGTTACTTAGTTTTTAACAAACTTGAATATTTATATATTAAATACTGCTTTTTTATTCCTGTATTTTTCGCGGTAAAAATTTCTCTTTTACAATGATCACAAAGGAAGGATCCCTTTATTCGTTTACTTTTTTCGCTTTCGTTTTGTTTCTTTTATAACTGTTTTATTCGTTGAAATTTACATATTGCGTTGTATGCTAAATGAAAATAAAGAAAAAATGTTATTCTTACATATTAAGCGAAGTAGAATTCCTATAAATATTCTCTTCTTATATTCTTAACTCTCTTTTTTTTGCTAGATATGATTAATTCCAAAAATTTACGACAGAAAAAGAAACATTACGTTGGAAAGGATAGTTTTGTATGAATATCAGAATTAACACCCACCATGTGCATTGATTGAAAAAAGTTGTCAACATGAATTTATTGAATCTTTATAGCATAGACCAAAAAACCATACATGTTGGCAATTTTTTCTGTGCCTATTTGACCTTGACAGATTCATCCAAGGTCATAGTAAGTGTAGTATTTAGATTTTTTCATGTCCAATATTGTGTCAATTGACAAATATGATTCCAATTCATAATGAACAGTTTATTTATTTTGTGAGAAACAAAGAAAAAAACATGAATTTTAAGCATTATGAGTGCTTATTTGACCTTGAATAGTGCGTTCAAGGTCAAATCTAAGATGCTATTTAGACTTAGCATACCCAACTTCCTATCTAATGACAATACAACTTATGTTCATATTTGCTATATTTAAGGAGATAAACCCATTTTTATTAAAAATTGACCATTTGACCCATCCTGTGACCCCATTAGGGTGATAAAAAAAATTGCCAACATGTATGTTATTTACCCTAGGCTATAAGTTATTCAAAAAATTCATGTTCGCAACTTTTTTCATTCAATGCACACGAAAGTACAGGAGGCCTTCCACTAATTACTACGTTTTTTGTTCTCTGCAAATCTTTACCATTCTCCAATTCATTTAATATTTTAAAAAGCCAAAAAAGGAGTCCTAACCTTCCTTTGCAATCGGTAGTACTGTATATTGGTAGATGTATTTGATATATTTGAAATTAACTGCTTTTTTATGTCTTATTTGCTAGATTTTACATTTTTTAACAAAAATATATCACCATTGGTATTATTGAAAAAGCAGCTTATTGACTTTTTTGGTAAAAAATCATAGTCTACCTACATTTACATCATACAAATACAACTGTCATTTTGTAGGTTTTGGCTACTCAAGATTATGTGGGTGAATCGAAACCGAACCCGGTGACAGGCTACCCTCCCATGTGGACACCCTATGCCACCAACCAGCAGCAGCTAACCCCCACACAAACCCCCATGGCATCCCCCATGCTGACCCCAAAGCCTTCGCCCAAGGTATCCCCAAAAGTCTCGCCGAAGATCTCCATGGTGGCAGAATACAACTCATCATCTTGTGACCAGGACTGTAAAACGCAGCCAACACGAAAGCCGTCATGGCAGGACCAATCTCAGCAGGCCAGTGAACCCCCAAACAGCCAGGCAGCTGCCAATCCTGGCCTGAGGATCTCTGAACTGGAGTTCAAGCAGAGCACGGGCAAGCTGTACTCCCAGGACAACCTGCTCAACATCAACAGTAGGTAGGTGGCAATACTTGGCAATTAGTCAAACACAAATTTTCAAGATTTCTTTTACTTTCCGTCATCCACATTACAAATAGACATCGCTCAAATTTGGCGCAATCTTGATGAATCAAGTAACAAGCATGGGCATCCAATCTTGGCAAAAAGTGAGCCTCGAAGTCCAAAAAGACTTTTTATTGTACATGAGTTAACATCATGCCAGCAGCCCACTACCACTCTTCGAGCACTTTGAATCTAGTAGATAATAATAATAAAGTACATGTATAATGAGCCACGATCCACATCAAGATCTAGGGCGTAATGATCTAATTGTAATTGTATCACCTCAGCATACAAATCACGCCTGTGCGAGCATGTAGTATTCCCAACCTTGACCATGCATGTAACTGCAATGTGGCTGAGAGAGTGTGTGCGTCTCTACCCAGGTTGGGCCAGCGCAGGGTGTCCCGTCTGTCCATAGCCGAGCGACGCATGTCCACCATCCTGGACCGCTGGAGTGAGACTCTTCTGGACAGAAGGATGAGCGCGTGTGTGCAGATTCTGCCGCTGAAGGGCGACCAGCGCAGTCAGACCAACGCCGACCGACCCGTGACCTCTTCGGACCCCTGCGACCTTGCAGAGGTGCACCGCAATGAGTGGATGATAGTGTCCATCGTGCTTGACAGGTGGCAGCACATGCTGTTTTTTTGTTTTGTTTTTGTTTTTTTGAATTTCAATCTGAACAACATTTATGAGCATTGGGAAAGGATTTACATATCATAAGATTATATTGTTAATTTTACTTCATGATGTCTTTATATACAAGACTGAAGAGATGGTAAACAGTATTGATAATTTAAGGTGCCAATACAGTCTATTATTTCTTTGTTTGTTTTTTGTAAATTCTCTCAAAAGTGTGTGTTTTTCCATTTGTTCTTGTTGCAGGTTCTTGTTTGTGGTGTTTGTGGTGGTTACTTTGGTGAGCACCATCATCATCCTGGCCATTCGCGGTCACAGCCACAAGTCCGCGCTCGAGCTCGAGGCTGAACTGTAGTAACAAGGCAACCACGGACAAACATTGATTGTGGCAACTAGGCAACACAACGCAGTACTTTCTGTTCATTAATTTTGAGTATCATTGATAGTACAATGTGTGATAAATAACCTATAATTGTACTAAAAATTAATTTTCGGTACATAAAATAATCACACCGTGGTCAAGAGTTAGTGTATAACAATATGTTTTCGCATGAATTTTGTTTTTAATTTGAGCATAATTTATTTGTAACAGGTCATGAAAATAAGTTAGTGATATTATGATGTGTTTATTTTCAATAAATAGAATACCATCCATTTCCCTTTTAATCATACCAATATATCTGTCAGGACGATCTTATCAGTGCTTTGTAATTGAATACTTGCAATAGGTAGGTGTAGGTGTTGCTACATAATAAAATTAATAAAAATGATGTGTGTGTGTGTGTGATTTTTGCCGGTTCCTCACAATGTCATGTACCGTATTCGTTCTTTTAATCACACAGTCCGCTTACAAAAACAAATGTCAACAAAAAAAATAAAAAATAAGAAAATAACAAGCGCACTCCTTTGACCCCACAGAACATGATAACACAACGCGCCGGGCCGCTCCCGAATGGTTATATGGCCTCTTATGTGGTACTGTAAAACTAGAATATTTCGTGGCTATTAAAGTTTGCGAATTTCACCTATAAATTATTTTGTGACTATTTAATTTTGCGATTTTGGTCCATCCTGTGGAATACTTTACATAGGCTATTAATATTTGCAGACTAGTTAAGTTTGCGTTTTGCACCTACCCACAAAATCGCAAATTAAATCGTATGCAAACATTTCTAGTTTTACAGTAATGCAAATACGGCGCCATAAGTGAAATCTTTGCCAAAAAAGAGCAAGATTTGTATAATATTTTATCTGTATAAACAGGGGGGGTGCGCTTAAGAGGGCATGTGTGCTAATAAGAACGAATACGGTATTAAGGTTCTGCCCATATCACATAAAGCGAAATGATTGTTCAGTTGTAATCTATCACTGTGTGTATGTGAAAACTTGAATCAAAATAAACAAATCTTTAGAATACTTTATTTAATGGCAATTCATTTGCGTATAGAATCCATTATTGTACACCACTTTTCAACAACTGCTAGTATCACCATGTGCAGGGAATATCTCTCACACTCGCCACTAGCCAAAACCTAGTGCTTAATCCATTTGGCGAGTGGGCTTCAAATTGCACCTGCCACTTTGGTGATTGCCTTTTCTATCAAATTTTTTTTTGTCAAATACATGTGTGTGTGTTAAAGTTAACCGTAATAACCTGTAAAATCATTGAAAAACAAAACATGATATAAATACCTCCATTTCATCAAAATAAAAAAAACTACTTTCTCAGAATGGTCCGCTTACAAAAACAAGTGTCAACAAAAAAATAAAAAATAAAAAAATAACAAGCGCACTCCTTTGACCCCACAGAACATGATAACACATGTTAATGCACCAGAGAGCTTCTAGACACATCCATTTAAAAAAAGTCTGGGGGAGCATGCCCCCAGGCCCCCCTAGCTATACTTAGCACCTATGGTGCTCATAACCGCGCCTTCCACCCTCCCCTTTTCAGCAACTTCAGATTTTGGCCAGTGCCCTTTCAATATCACCTGCCAAATTTTGGCAGGTGCCAATAATATTTGGCTAGTGCTCCTTTTATAGCACTGGCCACATTGGTTAGAGGTGTTTGAAATGAGAGATATTCCCTGCATGTGCATAATACTACCAAATAGCAGCTACATCGTACTCTTAAAAACGTACACTAGTCAGGTGTGTCAATCAGTGATAAAGCCCAATGCACTTTAAACCTTATTGAAACATACCAAATAACAGTGAATACTAAGAAACAGCAAAGTTTTCAATTTACATGTACAATTATTATAGTTTCAGTCTCCTCACATCAGCAATCATAATAACACAATGTAATGAATAATTAGGGCTTGCCCAAACAAATTTAGGATTTGATTGATGATTGATTGAACATCCTGCCAATGTATATTGAGGTACTATACCACTTGTATCTATTTTATTCCTGTTTTGTTTGACTAAGATGTTTGATTTATACATCTTTGCTGCTATATATAATACGTACTTATTAACACATTTTCTGACACATTGGTGTAGAGTTTGAATTGTTTACGGAAATATTCCCCACTTTTTCAACCAACTTTTCATACCGAAGGACTGCCCATACTCACATGTTAATCCTGTATGTCAAACTTTAGCAGATAAACATTACATACCATGTAAATTGTGTAGCAAATAAGCAGAACTAATTGAAAATTTATTTCATTGATTCATCGCAAAAGGTAGTAAGTGGATGATGTATCACAATAGATTCTTCAATTAAGTCAATTATGTTTATTTCATATCTTCTGACAAAGTGCATAATTTGTTAGATATATTGGCATTGTTGGTAAGCATCAATTTATTTTATTGAATTTTTTACTTACCGATGTAGACTTTTTCCTGACATCTTGCAACGTCATTGATCTTTTTAAAGTGAACTGTAATTGCTTTATTTTTACCATCAAATTTGAGGATTGAATTTTTTTTTAACCCACCCGCCACCACCACCCTCAGTAAAAACGATGTCTGCCTAACCACCAAGATGAGACACGTGATCCTGAATGAGACATGTAACATACAAATAACTAGATTTTAATTTGATTACAACCATACTTTCCAAAGGTCTGAGCACCTACTATACTGAACAAAATGAGGTAGTAGGTAGATTATTCTACTGCTCAAAGTAACTCTGTGGTGGCGGCGGCAGCAGCAATAGCAGAATCAGCTAGTTTCGGAACTCCTGGGCCCCCGCATCTCCAAAGGCCACACTCCACAGAGTGTTCCTCACCCACGGCCATGGCCCCAGTCCCACCCAGAAGGCGATGTTGAAGACGGCGAAGCAGGCTGGGAAGAGGACCCTGCTGAGGAGGTCCACTCGCAGGATGGCCAGGTTGAGCGCCGCACTCTCCTCAGTCACGAGGTAATCACTGAGTACGCTCAACAGCGAGATTTTTTCCATAATCGAGTCGTCGTCTTTTTCGTCCTTATCCTATGGAGAAGTACACGATAGATCAAATTATGGGGTATTTTTTTTAATTTTGTCAATCATCTGTCATCTTGAAACCAAAGCGAGGTTCTTTACAACGTCACCACAAAGCTGAAACCAAAAACAGCGCTAGGCGTGCAATGCTACGCTCACCTTTTTCTTGGGCTCTGGTACCTCTACCACACTGCTGCCCATGTTGATGTAGGACATGTAGTTGATGAGGACGTATTCCATGAAGGCGAGGAAGTTAAACATCTTACAGGTTATCAGCCAGTAATCAAGCGACAGCGAGTAAGACACCTAGCGGGCAACACGGAAAACACATAACGGTAATAACTTGACGGTCAGTAGTAGGGACCATACTATATCCTATGACAGGGTGGGGTAGTTTTTTTCAAAAAATGCTGTGAAAAACTTAATAGCCCCCCTAAAAATCTCTGTGAAAAAGTGGTAACCCAATCTCAATTTCATGTGATAAAAATTGATGACCTCACCCAGTCACACATACTGAATGGTCCCTTAGTCAGCAGCTTACTCACGATCAAGCTCTTGCGCAAGAGGTTGATCATGCACAGAAAATAGACATTGTGCATCAATTATGTTGAACAGCCATGATAATTCTTAATAGACAAACCTTCGGAAGGTTCTTGGTGATGTTCGATTCCACCTGCACCAGAATGAGGTAGCATTGGAGGCCGACGAAGACTCGAGCGCGAACTCTACGGTAATCGATCCAGAATGCCGTCCAGGACATCATCACGGCAATGAAGGTCGGCCCAAACACCTCCACAAAGTAGACGTCATACATTCTGCCAACAGGGGTGTTACATCAATTTTGGATACAAGTCTTAGTCATAGGTTCTTAATTGTAGCAACATATCCTGATAAAATACTGGATCCTTTATGGTATAATGAATTATTCCAGCTAAATAAACATTTTCATTTAAATTTTACAGTCTAAAAATAGTACACCTTTTGGAAAGTGAAGTAAACTGATTGAATTCGACAAAATAAGATCAATTTTAGATACAAGTCTTAGTCATATGTTCTTAATTTTAACAACATATCCTGATAAAATAATGGATCTTTTATGGTATACTGAATGTATATTATGGTGAAATTTCAGGTAAAAAAACATTTTCATTTACTGTAACTCTTAAAGTCTAAAAAAAGTACACCTTTTAGAAAGTGAAGTTAACTGATTGAATTCGACAAAATTAGATGTTTCTGTTTATGAAGCATTTTTGCTGATTGTTTTAGGAGTGGTGGACGTCTACTAGTATAATTTAGTATAATATGATATTTTAGTATAGAGATGGTATAAAATAGGATTGGCATTGTTGTTTGAATTTGGTTTTGTAAAGTTGAGAAGGGCACTAGAGATGCCGAAATATGTTTAAATAAATTTAGATTTGATTTTCACAGAAAATAGGACTTTGTTTTTCGGTTGTAAGGCAGCAGAAACAGAAAAAAACACAAACTAAAAAAAATACTTTTAAACTACATTGTATAAATTATGTTAACCCATTACAATATATCATAGCAACATTGTATCAATATTGTAATTACATTGTATCACTTTAGAAATGGAATCCATATGTGTATAAAAAAAAAAAAAAAAAAAAAATAGAAATAAACTGTGCTTAACGCTAATTAGATTGCATTGTGTATATATACATATTGTTCACATTGTATCAATCCATGGGAATTTTTAAAATTATAAATATTTTAATTATAAATCGTCATATGGTTAATAACTCAGTTTGTAATTAAGTTCACCGATTTCATTTACATTATATATGCTTTAAAGTGAACAGACAATAGTATGCATTGTAAAACCTGTGTAGATTAAGACTTTATGTTTCATAGTTATATCACAAATATACCAATCGGAAAAGCAGACGACTTTATGTAAAGGACAGCGAAATGCTGCCATGCGATATTATCAGTTACTGATAACCTAATTATCGCCTTCAGATACGGTGCACCCTCCCAAAAATGCCATATGTAGTATTATTAGTCTATTTATGCAATTTCTTTATCTAAGGATCACGTGAATTAGTTAATTGTATCTATTAGCTTCATAAAGTCTATTATCTTGGCATTTTAGTTCAGTTGATTATTGCTAGATATTACCTTACTTAGTTAGAAATCATTTACTTAGAATAATTACTCTATAAATGTTGCATCGTTATATGTTGTATTATATGGATGTTAAAACATATTATTTTAATTAGTTTAGGAATCATTGTTTGGTAGCTTAGGAAAATCATTTACGTAATATTGTAGTTTAAAGATATACCATTAAGGGTCTTGCCTACCAAATGATTAGATTAACAAAGTAACATATTAGAGATAAGTTTCACCTTCAAAGAAATATTGTAATTGACATTTAGTATGAAACAGTCAGATCATTCATATAGTTTAAACCCTGTATCCTTAATATAAATGCGACCACAACAAAAGAAAAGAAAGAGGGAAAAAACGACAACAGCCAACTTCAAAAACGAGGAGCAACACAACAACTTGACAACCACAACAACATAACAACAAAAACACCAATAGAACAACAACAAATCAGCAGCAACGACAACAAGAAAAACAACAATAAAAGCGCGTCCACATGACGAGCATCAGCAACAACAACCAGCATCAGCAACAAGCAGCAGCACCAACAGCTGCGATAGCAACAACAGCAGCAACAACAACAACAGCAAAGACAACAACAACAACAACAACAACAACAACACGACAACACAAACACAGCAGCAACAATGTCGACAAGCAGCAGCCAAAGACACAACACGCACAACAGACAAAATTCCCACGACGACATGCGACATGCGAGTAGCAACAGCAACTAGCAAGTCTACAAAAATGTACTTCTCAACAAATACTTCTGTGCAGAGGCACTTTGTGGCATCACCATAGATTCCCAACAGAAATAGCCGTGTTTCATGGGCAATCGAATGGACGCAACCTTTTCACCTGCCGATGAAAAGCGGGACTGCAGACCCCGCCGAGGCAGAGATCGATAAAGGGGCGTAACGCAGCGAGGAGCTTACTTCTAACCGCATGCCCGCTGCCAGGATTTGAACTAAGGGTGTCACATCCTGACAGCCGCCATCAACCAGGTTTAAAGCCCTGCGAGTACGCTGCGAAGGGCCGGCAGCCCGTGCAATCACACTCCTCGTCAGCATTATCTCCATACTTCTTGGCGACCACATGGGCAAGCCGCAAAAGCCACCCCGCCCTAGTCAAAATGGAGATTCCTACCTTCGTCCCCCACAAATGCCACAACTTAAGGCCTCTAACATCAAATCTTCACTCGTCACACAACAACAATCATCAAATTCACAGCGCATAAAAGCGACTGAGAAATGCAACCATCCCAGCTCTTCATACGGCTGAGAGCTGCGACTTCAAGTATGAAACCTTCTCCTTGCAATTGTGAACTCAGGGTGCCACGATTGCGCGGAAAACAAGTTCTGACTGGTACCAGCCGCACCTATGGTTGCAGAATATTAGACGCTAAACTACCGCGGAATTCAACATGGTCATTACATCACACAAGGTCTCCACACATCAACTCTCTCAACCGGCTTACACCACGCTACCACACTCCACAATCCCGTGACTTTTATCTAGCTGCGACAACAAAGACTGCGCTCCGATAGTCTGAATCACTATATTTTATTACTATATTGTTTATAAATTGATGTAACAACCAACCAACGTATTTAGAGCGTACCAATTCTAAATTACTCTATGTATTAAACTAATTTTAAGAAACATGCCAACTTCTCAAAATTACACTTAGGGTTATGGTAATCTCTAAATTGATAATGACTTGCTTTCGCAAGATTCTATATAAATAATGGTAGTGAGGGCCTACCATCATGAAGTTACCATCAATGGAATTCCTTGCCTAAGATTGTCATAATATTTTATGTCAATTTATGATATTAGTTTTACTAATGCTTGCTTATTGTGGTTATCTCAGTTGGGGGGGGATAAAATTACAATTAAGTTGAGTGATCGAATGACCCTGTAATTTGAGTCATGGGCCTACACATAAGTTTAACTTTATGCATTACTGCCGTTAATTTCCATAGTTAATCTCCAGATAGCATTACCAAACTATGTCAAAATTATTATCACTACGGAACTGGTACATTCAAATATCATATTGTATGTCATAGTAATTGTTTCATACAGTATATAGTGATATTAATGTCTTATTTAATGTTACACTTATATTCATAATTGTTGTTGCCACATGTCAGTACTATCGAATATGATCCACGTTTCATCAATGAGTATCATAATGCAATCTTAACTTGCTATTCACCATCAATACAAATACAATCCAATATTCATGTATCAATCATCGTAATGTAACCATCTAACTATAATCTTAATGATGATATCTCTCAAATGTATAATGATTACCACACAATGTGTAAAAATATTGTACCAATACTTATATGTTACATGTATGTAATATTTACTGACCATATGGGGTTTCTTGGCTCACAACTTTGCTCACGCATTATCTCAATCAAAAGAAAAATCAAACATAGAAAAGATTACATCTTTTCTTATTTAAGGGGGGTAGAATGTGGCAGTGACTCACAATCCCTCATGGACTAATGAGCCACCGCCACACTGCATGAGCACAGTGAGCTACAGTCTAAAGGACGCCTAGCTCAGAACCAAGGGATGCTGCGACGACTCAGATGTGAAATAAATAGAGAACTGTACGGACGTGTTATTGTCAGTACCACAATGCCAACCACCAAGGCAATGCTGATGCCTGAGGTAAAAACAAATGTGCATGCAAAGCTAAAATTGCGTCAAAAGGAACAGAAATTTTATTATGATGTAGGAAGCAAAAGCTTGAAAAAGTTAGCTCCAGGTGACTCAGTGCGAATGAGACTCAACAATCGATGGCAACCAGCGACCGTTGAACAGAAAGACCCAGAGCGACCCAGAACCTATGGGGTCAGAACCCCAGAGAGCAGTCGAAACAGAAGAGATTTATTTGAAACAAAGGAAAATATTCACCAGTTCAGACCAGATTTAGACATATTCACACAGCCAATAATTCCGCAAATGGATATAGCAAATGCTGAACACCCAACCAGCAGTGCAGTGCAACAAAATACCCCTATTCCCCCAAGTCAACATTCCAAACCAGCTCCAGTAAATAATAAGACAACTCGGTCAGGCAGAACCATTAAACACCCCATCGAAATTTAAAGATTTTATGGTGTATCATGACTAAATAAAGGCGCACTATGCATTATATGAAGGTGAATTATAAATAGGTTTAAAATTGTTGTTTAATGTGTAAAATAATTTATGCTAGTTTTGTCTGAGTAGTTGAAAATTGTTAAATATTGATTAACATCATTGGAAATTGTCAAGATGCATGTTAAAACTGTTAGATGTTTATTCACATTATTTTAATTTTAAAAGGGAGATGTAACATATTGTTATGTATTTAGTGATATGAGCCTTAATGTATTTAGTGGTATGAGACCTATGAATAAACACATCACTTCCTGTTCCACCATCTTGTCGTTGTTGTCACACTTTTCATTATCACTATCATAGAGCTAACAGGAGATTGAAAAGGTGTCTGAGGATAGTGTCGGAAGGCAAATTAGTAAAACAACATAATCCAAAATCTAATCACCTAGTGAAAAAGATGGTGATGATCTTGCAAGCAAAGGTCCCAGTGGTGCCGTAGTCAGCGTGGCAACTGTAGTAATTGAAGCCTGTGATGTTGAATTCAGAAATGACCGACGACCCGACCCCCTAGTGGAAGTGAACCATATCAATAATAAACAAACATCAATTTTAAAACTTCTATCATGTTACGTTTTCTAAATTTTACACTTAATCGTTTCTTCACTTGATATTTCGCATTTTTTATTCAACATTAAATTCTGTATGACAGATGAACTTAGCTTTGCTATTCATTAAAAAAATAGATAAAAAATGGAAAAAATCCCACAAATCATTATTATGTCAAATAAAGAGCATGAAATAGTGAAAATTTACTAAAAATGAATAAAGCCAATAAAATTTTACTATCTGAAATGATATTCATACTAATTGTTTGATAAACTCTTCCTTGCCTCGTGTATTATAGGATTTTTAGCCCATTGGTAGTCTAAATCAGACAGGAAGTAGCCGCTGCTTTCAAACTGGATTGGGCACGTTTGGTTGTCAAACGGGTAGCGCTCCAGTTGGAAGGTGCAGTCCATCTTGTGAGTAAACACAGACAAGTTAATCTTACTTTCTGTGGTATAGCGATTATTAAAATGATGAAATGTTTCTTTCCACAATAGCTTTACCAGCAGATGGTAAATTTTGAAAATGCGGTCAGCGCACTATAGGGATCTCAGTGGTTTTGTATGACAATATGATCATTGATATGCCAAACTCTCATAAAAGTAGAACTTTCTGGTGGGAAAGGGAATGGGGGCACAAATCCTGTGGTCCCCAGTGATCTGCTTATAAGCTTCAACTATTTCTACTCTAGAGAGGATGATGGTTTTTCAAGCGTCTTGCTATCAGTCTGCATGCATGATAACTAAAAAGTTATCTTCGAGCAATGAGCATGACACGTTTAATATGGGTAATAGTGATTGTGTTCTACCTGACTGAGAGCACGAACTAAGTTGTTACTGTCCACTAAACCATAGAAAAAATGGCATATTGGGTCTTGGGATTCCTTATTTCAACATACAATACAGTCCATTAAAGAGAAGCAGGCTTCAATATTATGTTGCAAATTGAATAATAAGCCTATTAAAGACATATCAGGATAAGTGTAAATGACTCCTCACTATAGCTTAATAACTTCAAATTCTGACCATATGAAGTTGACCACTAATGGCAGATCCAGATTTAAAAAAGGACTTGTTACCTTCACCTCGAGCCAGTGCTTGGTAGTGATCCTGCCGTCACTGTCCAAATGAATAGCGATGTTTGGTCCTGCTAAGTCGTGCAGCAGGGCGTCCTTCTCTTGCACAAAAAACGTGTCCGGCATCCAGATTTTGTCTGCATACCTGTCCCCACAAAAGAGCAGAAAACAAGGCAATTTTATCTATGTACAGTTGGACCTGTTCAACTTGAACTTGTAGAGTTGTTGAAAATTTTAAGTTTAAAAAAAATAGCCAAAATTTGAAGTCATCACAAAGGAACCAGATTGTTTCCTTGAGCGATCCATATAATCAAAATTCATTTCATCACATTTTGCCGTGTTCAGTGGTCATTTCCATATATAACAGAGTAACGAATGATGAATGATAGTTTGTTGTGCCAAGATGAGTTATCAGAGCTACATGTAACTACGTGTTCTACTGCATTATTGAATTGTATAGTCCTCGGGAGCAATCATCGGGGGGTAGTCATTCTGTAGGTGCCTGGTCGTTATTCTATTTTGAAAGTTGACAAAGGGAATCATGATATTGAATTTTAATTCACGTTTGAGGGGAAGGCACGCAATAGGCCTACATGTACTCACATTATATGGCATATCATATATGGCAATAATTTAGTAACTTAAAAGGGATATACAAATATATATTTATGTTTTTTTTTTCAGAATACACGTCCTATATAATACGTATCATATACTATCACTGACCAGTGTCCAAGACTGATGGGGCTCAGGTTAAGATCAGTCCAGTTGTGAAAGTGGAGCCTTTCGTCCGTCCATTGATGCACAAACTCGAGGTCAATGATGAATTCCCCTTTGATCTGGTCTAGTGAATAGATTTCGTTAACTTCGATACTGACGGTGATCAGGACCTTGCCTACACCGTGGTGTCCTTCTATTAGGCCTGGACGGATCTTTGAGTTATATGATGTACTTAGCAAATGGTCCACATCAGCATGTTGCTTCATCATGAGTGACCCTTTTTCGGTGGCAGTGATGGGCGGCAGGATGAAACATGATGACAAAGCCCACAAGGTTATACATTCCCTGAACATGACGGCAGTTTTATATACTCGCCATTGTGATTCCAGTATTAAGTTTTCTTATTTAGAAGCTTGACCTTGGATTGAAAATAAATATTCATTTTAGTTGATGTTAGAAGCTTTTAGTTGATGTTTAAACTGTATCCACATCTAGATCTAGAATATATTAAAATTATTTCATTGTGTGACTTCATGTACAATAATTATGATTTTATCTAGCCTAGATACTAGTCTATAAAACAGCAGCAATTTATAGTCAAAAAGTCTCAAGGCTGATAGTTAAACTCTCAGTTCTGTCTGGTAGTATGCGATAGAATAATTAATAATAGGGCTGGGGCGGGGCATGGAAAAAACATACGTGCCGGGGGGAGGGGGGGTAATACTGTCATGGCGATAACACAGGAACAATTTAGACAATCAATTATGCGTGTTCGACTGATGCGAAGCCTAAGCATCAGAGTTGATTGGCAATCATTTTCAGAATGCATTTAGGGACGGTGCAATATTTATAAGGGAGAGGGACCGGTGCATTTGGTAGGGGGACAGGTACTTTTTTCAAGGTGTAAAGTAGGGGGACCGGATGATTTTTCATTCTCGTTGGGCATGGGACATGTACTCTTTTTCAGCTGCTGAAATCCCACCTCGACGTGAGCGAATCGGTACAAATTAATCACGTGAATAATCATGGGAGGAGACGCGAACTTTTTTATGAATAGAGGTCATGGGACATCAGGGTTTGTTTGTTTTTTCATGACATCAGCAGAGGACAAGACCTTTTTTCGGACAAGATTTTCAATATGCACCGGTCCCCCCCCTGCTTGTTAAATATTGCACCGTCCCTTAATGACCACTCCCTAATTAATGTTGACGTCATTGGCCATGGGCATGTCATTGACATTGGCTTTTCATTTCAGAAACCCAAATAGACCTGTTTGCTTTTTTTTCCAATGATCACATCATGACAACCAGGCATGTAGATGTAGATCTATAGGACACAGACTCTCTACCACGTTTTTTGATTTGTAAAAAAACTTAAATTACATAATTAATATTTAGAAAATAAACCGAAGTTTTTACTATACTAAGAGGCGTAAATGATACTTCATCTTCAATGTTTCAGGTAGCATAGTGCACATGTAATCAAATATATTGATTTGGAAGGTTAAAAAATACGCCGGACGTATATGATTACGTCATAGACTATATATAGTCCAGTAGACACTCCTATATGTTATATATACAACCTAGAAATAGTCTATACATTGATCCATGCATGGATCCTTGTGTCCTAGAACAGTGTAGACTGATCCTCTTCGACATCGAGATGATGGGGGCTAATCATTGTTACATATAAAAGAGGGGGTTATATACTAAAGTAAAAACGTTATTGGTGATTTGCCCTAAATCTTGAGCGTGAATTGTGAATTGCTTGTATTTAAGGGCGTGAAATGTGATGGAACCTATCATTGGTGACTCGTGATCTGCTCATTACAAAGGCTGTGATTGGTGATTTGCCGTAAATCTTGGGCGTGAATTGTGAATTACCTGTATTCTAAGTGTGGGAAATGTGATGGAACCTATTCAATTACAATTCCTGTGGATTGGTGAAAGACAATGAAAAGTATTGGTGACTGCAGTGGTTATTTAGGAAAAAGATTTTGGTGAATGGATTTTCATCAAGGCTATAAAAAGCTTTGAATGGTTTCCAATTGCCATGCACCCGGATTATTCAGATCTCACTTTATTGCTCGGTACTAAAGGGTTTGCCACCGTAATAGTAGTAATTAATTAAGTGATGTCCCATGTCAATTTATTGTGTTTATTGAAACAATTCAAAACATGACCAACAATATACAATATCTGGGGAAAATATTACATTATATACCAGTTTACTGAGAAAAATGTGACATAATGTATCAATATCTGACAGAAATGTGACATAATATACCTATAACTGACAAAAATGTGACATAATATGCGTATATCTGACAAAAATGTGATATAATATACCAATATCTGACAAACATGTGACATAAATATACCAAAACGTGAAAAGGACACCCAGAAATTTACCAAAAATGTGAAAAAGGCATCCAGCAAATTACCGAAAATGTGAAAAAAGACACTCCGTACTCACGGAGATAATATGACGCCCCCATAAATTCTATTCATTAACATAATCAGTTCTATATTAAACACACATAACCAAGCACATAGGCTAAACTAATCTTAAAAAATAATTTTCAAATTAAAATCTGCCCTGAAAAAAAATACACCTCATGCCCTGATGTACAAACAAACCCATCATCCACAGAAAAAAATGTCCCCCACAGTCTATTGCCACATCCTCAAAATGGCCAAGGTGCTAACTGCCACTGCTCCTACTGCGGCACCGCCCGGTGCCCGGAGTCCGGTGGCACTGTTCCGCCGCCTCACGAAGCGCCGCAGCCCACGCAGCTCATCCTCGGGCAGGTTCTTCGTCCGCCTGTTGGGAACACACAGTCATTTTTAAAGGTACACGGCCGTGTACGTCATTCGTTCAAAACCACGGGGTCATCCTGGTGCGTTTGGCTGAATTTTTGGCTGAATTCTGAGTTGAGTTCATAGCCTACAGACCTCGTGTGTATAGTCTTGACCAACCCAATCGGGGCTTGGGTATGAGGAATTCGAGGATTCTGACAGTTAAAAAATAGCGGTGATATGATCTGCCAATGAACAATGGCTACCATAGCACAGGTAATTCGTCTAAAATACTCTCAGCAGAGACCCATTACATTGCTCTAATAGCTTTTCGGTGGACATAGTAACAGTGAAGTCCAAAATGAGTTTCTGAAGAGGACAGAGGTTGTCAAAATGTTAAACTGTTGCATTTATACTATTCAAATTAGACTACAGTAAAACATAATAAAGGATTGGTTGTTGTATTATTTAAAGAACAGAAGCTGGCACCTGATGGCGATCTCACTCTCCTTCTCGTAGCCGGGCACGCCGGCCATGGCTCGGCACGAGTTCAGGTCGTTGGCACTGTACGTGGACTTCTTGGGGGACTCGGGCAACACCTTACCTCCCTGCGGGGAACACGGATAGAGCCGTCAATTTGTGGCATGTAAAGAGTACAGTAGAACCTCCAAATAAGGCTGTATATGTGTACATTATAACCTTATTAGTACCGCTTTTGGGCCTTGTGTTAGTTGGTCTCAATGGAGGGGTGGTTGCTATACAGAGGCTCATTTCGGTAACTATATGAAGGTTGGGACCGTAAAAAGTGGTCTTATTATAGAGGTGATCTCAATAGAGAGGTGGTCATAATTGGAGGTTCTCTGTATATAGCTCGACCACCTCTATAGTAGGGCAATTTCTCAGTGGTATTATTAGAGTTTCTACAGTATGAGGGCGTCATATAGCAAAATTGTGATTGGTGATTTGCCATAAATCTTAGTTGTGAAATGTGAACTGTCTTATTTAAGTGTGTGAACTGTGATGGAGCCTATTGTTGGTGACTGGTGATCAGCTCATTACAAGGGCGGTGATTGGTGATTTGCCCGAAATCTTGAGTGTGAATTGTGAACTGGCTGTATTTAACTTCCTGAAGTATGATGCAACCTAGATCAACCTATTCAGTTACAAATCCTGATTATTGGTGGAAGACAACAAAATGTATTGGTGACTGGTGATTTAGGATAAAATTGTTGGTGAATGAATTTTCACCAAGGCTATTTACCCCCTCAATTATATTTGGCAGGTAATAATTATGATGAAGTTGTAGAGAGTGGGATAGTGTATAATCAAATGGGAGATCATAAATAGCAGTATGCAATTTGACTTCGGATCATCACAGATGGTCTCTTTGTTGGTTATTACGTCTTATTCTGTGGCTGGCGACTTAATTTGAAATTTGAAATAGACTTGAAAGAATACTTCAATATAATTTATTTTAAAAACATTCCAATCTTTCAACACGTAGTGTACTCTTCCAGGAAACACATTTTTTTAATTAATCAAGAAATAGTTTTAGGCTATAGTTAGTATCCTTGATTGGATCAATACTGGGCGGATTCATAGGGAATTGGGATGTGAGAAAAAGAGAAAAAAAAGAATATATGGGGAAAGGGCCAACAAAAAATAGGGATGTGGAATTTCAGGTAAGTGTGATGTGGGGAGAGGCCTTAAAATGTATATGGCATGTGTGTGTGTGTGGGGGGGGGGGCAAAAAAATCTACGTAAAGCCAAAATAAATTATATGTGTGGCATTTCTAGACCCCCTATATCACACCCCCTCCCTACTCACGGGGAACATCTCTGGCGGCGGGCTGCGCGAGTCGCAGTTGCAGAAGTCGGCCTGGCACGTGGAGATGCACGTGACGTGTGGGTCGCCGTTGTAGTCGCGCCGGCACAGGTTGCCCAGGTAGATCTTTGCGCAGCTCCGCGTCACCGACTGGGGCGAGTAGTGGCGGGGTGCCAGCGGCGAGCCAGTCTCTGCAAGCGGAGGGTGGCATGAGTTGGTGTGACAAACCATGGGCCTCAGCATCATGGGAGGGAGGGGGAAGGGTATATAATGCTTTACTACTATGGTTTACAAACACTATACCATGCAGTATATATGACAGTACCGTATGTACAGTATATACATAGTATATACAGTATATATGACAGTATGTATACAGTATATATTACTAAAGTCATATATATTGTATACTGTATGGTATAGTGTTTCTAAACCATAGTAGTAGACCATTATATACCCCCTACCCCTCAGATGATGCTGAGGCCCATATGACAGACTATATAGCGGCAGTGACGCCGCGGCACCCCGAGTAGGGGAACCACTCCCTTTAATGGGGACACCTCGCTTTATGGACGCCTGTCGTGTTTACTCCTCTCTTTTTATTGCATATATTGAATACAAAGGGAACCTCGCTTTTAAGGACACCTTTCATGATGTGGACCCTTTTCCCTTTTCCAGAAGAAGTCTTTATAAGTCAGGTTTCACTGTATGTGCAACATGGAAGCATCGTGTACATATATAGTTTTGCAGTTTATTGTAACTTGTAGTTTGACGAACACTAGTAAGAGCACCTTTATCAAGATACTACATCTATATTAAGACCATATCTTAGTTATCCAACCATTTGTAAGTGGACCGTTTCAAAACTTCAAAACATTGGGTGACCTTCAGTGATACGTTCTTGTATATGCACAAGGCTCACCACATCAAAAACGTACACGTACACGTACACACGTACACACACACGTACACACACGCACACACACACACAAACAAATAAACAAACGCACACACACGCGCTCACACACATATTACTCAGTTAGAATCTATCATCCGGTTATGAAAGTTTTAGGTCTATATACAATTGGCCACAACATAAGCATCAGTTGTCCTGCATGCATTTTTCAACAATTAGCCTCAGTTTCCCGGAAGTGTTGTCCAACCGACACTTTCAAGCATAAAACAATAACAACACAAAAAACAACGCACATATACGCACACACTCAAGCAAGCACACACGGAAGCACCCAAACGCACACGCACACACGCACACGCACACACACGCACACGCGCAAACTCCGATCCGGGCTCACTTCCAGTTCAAAAAGTGTGTCCCACTGAAAGAGGACGTAATGATTCCTACGTGTAGGTTGACACACGTACGCCCACGCCCACACACACACACACACACGTGGCACCCACCGCTGTAGGCCTTGATGGAATCATTGCTGCCCAGGTAGCGCACGTGCGTGACGCAGTAGTCCTCCACGGCGTGGCACTTGGTGCGGCCAGGGAACAGGTCGGGGTCCATGGGGTTCTGCAGACACCGGTGGCCCGAGCACACGTAGCAGTAGCGCTCGCACGCTGCCATGGCTGCAACAGACGGGCGCGGGGTATTAGCGGCAGCTCGGTGGGGTGTGGGGTGCGGGACAGCCGAACTACCGAGGCGGTGTTGGCGGTTTGCAAAGATGGCGGATCCAGGTTTTTAGAAAAAAAGGGGGCGCACCTTCGGAGATTTCATGGGCTTCATGCCCCCCCCCCTCTGGATCTGCCTATGGGCACGTCAGAGGTAGGAGGCTCGGCCAGACAACTACTTAATCGCGTCCTGGTTGTGTCTCGCATTTATGACAATGGTGATCATGGTGGCAGTGTCGGTGTTGTTGGTTTGGGGGTTTATGGTTTAATTGGTTTTGTTTGTTTCTTTCTTTTGTTGTTTTTATGGAGGGGGAGGGGGTCGCCGTGTGTGTGTGTGTGTGTGTGTGTGTGTGTGTGTGTGTGTGTGTGTGTGTGTGTGTGTGTGTGTGTGTGTGTGTGTGTGTGTGTGTGTGAGTGTGTGTGTGTGTGTGTGTGTGTGTGTGTGTGTGTGTGTGTGTGTGTGTGTGTGTGTGTGTGTGTGTAAATTTTGTGTGTGTGTGTTGGGTGTGTGTGTGTGTGTGTGTGTGTGTGTGTGTGGTGTGTGTGTGTGTGTGTGTGTGTGTGTGTGTGTGTGTGTGTGTGTGTGTGTGTGTGTGTGTGATCTGTAAGTGTGTGGTGTGTGTGCTTCAATGTGTGTGTGTGTGAGCTATGTGTGGGGGGTACTTTTGGTGTAAAGTATTAATATCATACGCCCATTGAATGCAATGATTCCTTTTAATGTCCTTGTAGTAACTATAAAATGGAAAAGTGTTCGGCGTCATTAAATTGCAATAGGCCTACTCGCCTTATTCGTATTTCAAAGTTAAATTTTCATCTGCAATTGGGTAATGTAAGTTCATTATTTGGTACCTACTTATCATGCCGAATGTTCACAGGCTAAAAACTACTGAAGGTCCCAGAGATCTCTAAGAACTGGCAGTGAGCTTCAATGTATAATGTTAGCACTTGTCAAGCTTTTATGATAAAAAAAAAGGTTCGCACCCAGAGATGCAAATATGAGTTGTTGGAGAACATGGTAGTTAATGATATTGTTATTGTGTGCAGCAAAAACGGAATGGTACAGAAGTGGATAAGCATTATCTTTGCAGAGTTGGTACAACGTTGTATCTTTCTTAAGCAAAATCTGATTTTAATCTCTACAACCTTAAACCATACAAAAAGAATATGAAAAAACTATTCCAAGTTCACTCCTAATTTTTATCCATACAATGTAGGTTTTCCATACTAACTGCGTAGCTGAAACACCATGGCTAAGTAGACCACGAGAGCAGCATCACTGTGGTGTACACGGTTCTGTGTGGCCCGCGGCTGGTAAATTATTCTCACTAAACAGCAGACGTATTAGTTACATTTTGCTCTGATTGTCACAATCCTGCAACAGTCCTAATACCTAGGCATAGAACTTAATATGGACTGGCCGACAGAGTGAATATAAAATGCTCAGTGATTCTATGACCGAGTCATTTATCAGAGCGTCACCCCACAAGACACGTGGTGTAGGTAATTGTACATGTAGCAATGACAAACCCCCGCAGGCATGGCAGGCTGTGGTTTTGAAGACTTCTCAAGGTTATCTTCACACGCAGCAAGCACGTGATCATGGTGTTAAACACGTGACCATCTGTGCAGAATAATATTGCACTAACGGGGACGAGGCTAATCTGGGAATGTATTTTATTTTTCTAATTTAGATCTTACGTGGGTAAAGGTGATCCAAGAGTGCTTTGGATTTTGGTTGCATGAATTGCGCGCGATAAGCAGATTCAAAGCAAGTTTTGTAAACCAACTACTTGTCTACGTTGAACGCACGTTTAGTATCCCATTGATTTAGTAAGGATCCAAATGTTACTCATTCGTGAAATTCATATTAGTATGATTTTGTACGATATATCACCGGCCACTACGAACTTAAGGAATTCTGTCAACCCCAATAAGCGATCCGATATGTGATTAATTTGCAATTATCTTAAAATGCGAATCGAAAAACAGATTGTCTCTGTTAAAGGTAAGAAGGGTATACAATGACTCAGTGTAGGGATTTAAACATATATCTTCTGCTACAGCGGTCTCTTATGGGACGGTGTTAGTTGAAACGTTCTCTCAGAGAAAACGGTGATAAATGCCATTTAAACCAATAAAAATCTCTCACCTATCTGAAGCAAAACTATTCCAAAAAGTTTACTTAAATCCATTGTGTAAAGCTTTTTGTATCTTGAATATTCCTTCACAATGAAACAAACCAAGCACTTAACCCATGTTATTAATGTTGTGTCAGATATCTATGTCAGTAAGCAACTAATAAAAAACATATATAATATGTAGAGTATGCGAATGGTTGCGATGAGACAAGTGTATGATGTAACATCCCAGATGGCGGTTTCCAAGGTAACACATTGTTTCTGACTGGTAACAGCTGCAATTAGAAGTTTAATAAGTTGTCTGTGTACGGTGAGGCAGCCAATAATGAGGTCATTGTGGTTTAATTAGTTGTTGTCCTTGTTGAATTACATTTTAGCATTATCAAAGATGTTAGTTTCTTTGTAATAGGCATGCTCCATCTGTTAGAATAGTACACAGGCGTGTCTTTACAAGGTATAAATAGGACGCTATCAAGATTGCATTGTGAACAAACCTATAGAACAGATATATGGATCCGGTATTGTGCAAAGAATATAATATACAACTATAATTACCGTCTATAACGCATTTACTTCAATTCAATTCGAACTAAATCTACTAAATCTGCTTGCGTAATATATAGACTGGGATTTTAAGTTTATATGGTATTATGGTCATAAAAATTGGGCAATAACATTGCACGTTGTGATGGTAAACATGGAATCTCCATGATTGTACATTATAAGGACACAACACTACAGTATGCATAAATAATGAGGATGGTTAGTGTCGTGTTGTATTTGACGGACATCCTCACGTGATCTCGTATTGAAGCTCCCATCCCATTGGTATATTCCGTGTCGGACAGATTCTAACTAACGCATATAAGAAATGCAAACTTCTACCATATCAAGGTTTGTACATCTAATATTGAGCATTGAAGAGTAAGTGTTAATCATGGGAAATGTGAGGTTGAATGGAGATTGAACTTTGACATACACTGCAAGAGTTTTCATTAAATGCATTTAAGGTTTTAATGCAAGAGTTGCAAACTGGCAGATTATCCACACATATAAAAATTATAGAATATTTGTTGATAACAAACAACACAAATGGTGTGTGCTGTTAGTAAACTTGTAAAATTAGTATTTCATATAAAATTACTCATATATATATACAAAACACAGACAAATACATGTACATTTCTAAAACAATGCCACAACGTGGACAAATCATTAGTGTTAAGAGTGAATGCAATTAAGCAGCAATACATAAAATTGTCACCTACATATCATTATTTTAACATGGCATCACTTTTGTTGCATTGTAAACTTCAAATGCCTCAACACACAAAATTGTTTTCATTTTATCAAGGACCAAAATAAAAAAATAGAGCACGTGCAACATACATATCATTATAATTTTTTACAGACTCTGAAATTAAAATTCCAGTTCATCAATCTGACAGAACTGCAACAGTGGATCATAATAATCACTATACTCACTCCCAACAATACCCGGAGTAAAGCATATACTGGTATGCCCCTTAGTCTCCATGTGGTACTTGACTCTATCAACTGACCCAAAACTGACAGAGCACCAGAGGCACATGTGAGCTAAGTGCACCTTGGCTCCCAAGTACCGCACCAGGCCATCCACATCCACAAGA
The DNA here is from genome assembly GCA_019095985.1 of Streblospio benedicti. Classification (NCBI taxonomy): domain Eukaryota; kingdom Metazoa; phylum Annelida; class Polychaeta; order Spionida; family Spionidae; genus Streblospio; species Streblospio benedicti. The sequence continues at coordinate 32,140,592 of CM032663.1, read as the reverse complement.
TGTTCCCGCATCGGTGGCACAAACTGATGCACAAGCTCCATGTGATCCAGATTGTCGTCTATGTCGCCTGCGAGACGAGCACAGAAGAGGCACTGCTCCACCGACACTACAGTACAGGAGGATGCTGGGGTGGAACTGAGAGAGTCATCACTGACTGACACCAATTTGAAGGCACAAATTAGTTCTGCGTCTTTTGATTGTTGTTGTTGGTTCTCCTTCTCCATTTCCATCTGTGTCTCCTCCATCTGCTGCTGCTGCTGCTTCTGCTGCTGCTGCTGTTGCTGTTGCTCCTGTTCCTCCTCCTGCTCCTGCTGCTTCTGCTCCTGCTGCACGTTGGTTTCTGCTATTGCTATGTCAGGTGGTGGGAATGTTTTCAATGTTGAAAATTCTGAATGCTCATCAGTGGGACGAGAATGAACAATGAACTTTTCTTCTTGGATAAACCCAACAGTCGGTTGCTCAAGCGGTCGGTCAAATGATCCTGTAATATTAGCTGTATCATTTTTGGATGGATCAGATTGCTCTGACAATGTTTTCATTTCATCATCTGGTTGACTTGTAATGATTACTGCTCTATCTATGATCTCTCTGGTAAGCATTTCTAGCAACTTGGTCAACTTTGATGTTACAGAATACTTAAATACCAGGTCTGTTAGAATGGTACACAGTGCCATTCTCAGGGAGTACTCATCTATACAGCTAGGTGTCTTGCTATCTCTGTCTTGATCAATCAAAACAGAAACATCTTTTCTGAATTCTTCTGGCTCGGTAGATATTTTTAGGAAATTTTCTTGTGAATGGGCGAGGTATTTGAATATCTGAGACAGTTTTGTGGTGTCAACACAGACTGTAGTGGTGGGTTGGCTGGCTGCTGCTGGTCGCTTGCGAGAATGTTGATGGGACACAACCTGTAGCCATCATGCAAAATTAAGTTGCTATTGGATACTAATTTTTTATAATTGTAATAATAGTAAACAATCTACATAAAATATGATACAGATGATGACCATTAATAAGCTCAACAGTATACTTTAGAATTGTTGGTAGAAAGAACAAAAGCTTTCACTGAATCAAGATTTGTTTTATCTACGAAGTAGTCTGAAATATTTAAAACGTCTAAACATTACTTATTTGAAATACAATACTACTTATACTAAAGAAGTAATTTTGTTTTTCAAACTGAAGACCCGGTGGCACTTAACAACACGCTATAAACCTCGGGTTCGGCTGTGTGGTTGCATGTTGTTGCATTTACATGATGATACCCAACCACGACTACCCCGATCCAACCGTGCCCGTTTATCTCATTTAATACCAAATGACATGTGCTGTATGCATCCCAAAGACACACTGCTTATGCCTAACTCATGTCCGATGTGCGTGTAGAAAGTACCATCTAATCATACTCCATTTTTGAGTGCTGGGATTATTTAAAAGACGAAGAAGACCGAAGCCATCGTCCTTCAAGGCACGCACCTGTCGTCTGCTGGCCTCGGCCGCCTCCTGCCGCTGCCGGTGACGCCGTGACGTCACGTGCTGCAGGAACGTCGGGTACGACCGGTACGTCTTGTGGCAGTGCTCACAATACAGCAGGCCACTCTCCCCAGCCGCGGGATCCGGACCTCTCTCCACGTGCGTCTCCCCGCCCTCCGCCTGATGCACAGGAGCAAAGTCTTCGTGCTTGCTGTCCAAACGGAGAGCGCTGCTGTCCAAGTTGGTTAACACTATTTCGGACATGTTCTGCTATTATATTGGCAAAAAGAGTTGGGTTTCCGGCACTGTATGTATTGTTTGTTGACATTAGTTCATATTTGCGTGTGTATTCGTGTTGACAATGCAGTATGGGAGCGACGCTACTCTACATTAGTAGCATTATTACTGTACCAGCACTACTCTCGTGTTCTTTGGGGCGGAACGGAGCTTGTGCAATATAAGTTGGATTAACGATTTAATATTGAACATACATCGAGTGTTTTTCTTTCCTCTTGAGAAGAACTACTGACCCCCTACTACTGCGGCTTAAATTATTAATCAATTGAGCAAGCATTTGGGTTTCATCTCCCTGATTATGATATACATGAAGATAATCATGAAGGTAAAATCTCATGGGATATTACTTTACTTAATTTACATCAATTGAATTCAGGTTTTGTTTACAAAAAGTATCCACATAATATCACTTGTTGCAGCTGTTGAGCCTTGAAATTGTACCACTGCCGTGAAATTGTTCCGGTAGGATTTCAAGTTAACGTGAAATTGTACAATTTTGCCATTGTTGCCTTGAAGTTGTACCACCACCACCGCCACGTGAAATTGTTCCATGAGCATTGCACTTTTCCTAGGATGAAGTAATAAATAGGTAGAGGCAACTGGGGGTAGATGGGACACTGTGTGTAGATGAGACACTTGGTAACATGGGACTGGGGGTAGATGGTATCCTGGTACAGGTACAGGTACAGACGCCATAATGAATGGTGTGGATTCCAGCTTATACTGTTGACATGAAAATGTTCTTGTGATCGTATACATTTTTTTTCTAATCGGAGTTCCTCTCTAAGACCAGCAGGTGACAAAACAATTGCATTATAGGGAAAAAATAAATAAACAGTATCAGTCTTTATCATTTTATTTTTCTGCCACGCCGTAGCGTCACAGAGCTTTGGTTGGTTGAGACTGCATCACGTGGGTAAAAATTGTTGTAACTATTTTGAGACACTTTTTTCGTCAAAATCGCCCTGATTGTTGGTAATTAGCGGTTTTATAACAAAAGTAGCAGACAGCAGCAACCATGACAGCGTCATGTGGAGTAGTGTGATGTCATGAAGACGCCAAAGGCGTCACACGGGTTCAGATACAAGGGATTACCACCACTTTGCCAATTGGGCTATGTGTACATTAGAACCTTCAATCAAGACCATCTCTATAAATACACCACCTCTATTATAAGATGATTTATAACAGTCCCAAGTCTTCATAAAAAAGACCATTGCAAACGTCCCGCCAGTCCTTGGGCAGTCTTACTTGGGATGTTCTACTGAAGTGTGTGAGAATTCTGTGCCATGGAGAGCATTATGTTCCCATTACTATAGACACTAATTTTTCATACCATAGCTTTTGTATATTAGATGCTAAGTGAATTATCATTGATCAATGACTTACTTGAGATATACTTATACGAGCTTCAAGTCAGAGTTAATCCAGGGAGTTCTCTGTCTGGGCCAAGTATACTACATCGAAGCTCAGAAATCCATAGCTTGAAACATTGCTTGACTTCTTGCTCATTGCAAAGTATTCTATATTGTGGAACTTCCCTATCTAAATTTACCTTCAGTCTTAAAGGTTGTTCTAAAACACTCTTTCTCCATATCATACTAGATACATGTACTTGGAAGGTGATAATTTGTCAGCACAATGAAGTGTGCCAATATTATTTATTATTTATTTGTATGTGTGTACTAGCTAACAAATGTTGTCAGAGCCAACGTTACAAAGTATCACACATGCACACAATTTGCACAAGGGTGGATGCTTATGAAAAAGAGTGCTGTACTCATTTCATACACTTTACTCAATATATCCCTTTCCTATGTCCATGGAAGGCATCATCCATAAACAATAGCTTTTCCTGCCTTAGCTGTGACTAAAATGACTGAGACCTAATTGTACACACATGTACATGTACATGGAGTGACTGTTCCTGTAGTCACGCTATGGTAATCGGGAGTATGGATGCTTGCAAGATTAATATAATTTATTACTATTATGGTTGGACATAATGGACAGAACCTAAGTATTAAAAGGACTATATATGTGTATTGTGTAAGTATCAAAATGTGTCTGTATCTGGGCTATGCCAATGTGTATGTGGCTTCAAGCAGGATGAGAGGTTGGTAATGTTAGTACCGGTGTCTGCTATCAAGTCATGGGTGCTGTTAAGATGGGAAGCATGCTATCATGACTTGGCGATCGGTGTCAGATGTTGGGCTGAGCTTTTTTAGGACAAGGGTGGGTCCTATCGGGATGATGGATGGGAGTGGATGGTGTAGACCAGTGGTGAAGACCCGAGCTACGTAATATGTATTTGTTGTTAATTAGTGGTCTGGGGATGGGCGGATGTTGGCAGGTACTATCAGGAAGTGGGTCGGTGGTGTCAAAATGCGGACATTGCGGAGTGGCTTTTATTTTTGGATGGTTGGTGATTTGACGTTCTCTTCATCATCGACTGTTGTTATATGGTTCTGAAAACCTCCGCCAATGAATCATACTTGATGCTTATGTTTGCTGTGTAGTTAGTGTATTAGCACAATTTATGTGTTTGTAGTTTGTACTCTCTAAATAAGAATACTTATAGGCAAATAAGGCAATGTTAGGGGTAAAATCACAATCCCTCTGATTTTCACTGGCTATTACAGAGGATGGTCACCCTGCCCTGTTTACATAGTCAAAAAACTGCCTTTCAATGAATGACGCCTTGGCTTGATCTTGGATGTTGTGTGCGTGGGGATGCTGTCAGGGTGCTTTCAGGATGGGTGGTGGTGCTGTCAGGACGTGGGCAAGTGTCGTCAGGACAAGGGTGCTTGAAAATAAAATGCCGTAAAAAACATACTTATCCACTCACCAAATATGTCTTTTTTCTATGCCCATGGAGGGCATTGTGTTCCCATTTACATGGACACTAACATTTCCTCCCTTAGATTTTCATTTTACATGCCAAGTCAATGGATTTCACCAATGATTTAGTTAGGATCAACTTATACGACTATGTAACTGGAGTTATTCAATGTGATTCTCAGCATGCCTCTTTGACCACACGGGTATAGGCTATACATATTAATCTATATAGATGTATAGATCTATAGATATAAGTAGCAGTAATACTTGAACAAATATCACAAAACACTGTAGATCTTCTTCGATTATGTCACACATCTGATATTTCCACTTTTTGGGGGGGGGGGGGGTCAAGAAAATAGAAAACAATGTTCACCTTTTGCGGAGCGTGACAAAATGTACATCATCCCTAAATACAACACAGTCCTACTGTGACAGAGTGGGAGGCTCTAATCCTAGGTGTTACAGTGGAACTACACTGCCTGTGAGTCACTGACCTACACTAACAGGGATTTTTGTCACATCTTAAAGCCCCCCCCCCGTTACATTCCTGGTTCTCATGTGTCGAATAATCTATGGAACAGGATTTATCAGTTACCATATTATTCAAAGAGCTCTAGATACATTTTGTGGGAAATAAAACAAAAAATGAGGTATGTGGGATTTCTTGACCCCTTTTATCCCCCCCCCGGCCGCGCCCCAAACAACATCTGTATTTCATGTGCAGTGGTATATGTGTACTGGCGGGCCCACCACCGTAAAAGTGAATGCAAATGCTGTTACCAATTGAGAGAAAATGTGCCTCATATGTAACTCCACTTAGCAAAGGAGGATTTTGTTGAGTGAAAACATAAAAGCACTAATAAACATTGTAAAATAGAAATGCGTCAATATCAATATCAAGCGCATTCAGTGACATTTATCTATATTGCATATTGCGACACATGTTCACAAGTTTTCAGCTTATGTTGAGCCTTTGCAGCTGCAGTTATGAATATTTCATCAGGAGACCAACGGGAAGAGTTTCCAATAACATGTTTATGGCGACAATCGATTAAACTGCTTTGGATACCTAAAGCAAAAAGTGAAGAACGAATAGTCCTGTGAGTGCCATAGAGGTTAGCTGTCCTGAGCAGACGTCATGTGGAGTAGTGTGATGTCATAAAGACGCCAAAGGCGTCACATGGGTTTAAATACTAGGGATTACCACCACTTTGCCAATTGGGCTATGTGTACATTAGAACCTTCAATCAAGACCACCCCTCTAAATACACCGCCTCTATTATAAGATGGTTTATAATAGTCCCAAGTCTTCATAAAAAAAGACCATTGCAAACATCCCTAAAGAGACCACCCCTATATTAAACCACTTGACGCCAGTCCATGGACAGTCTTAATAGGGATGTTCTACTGAAGTGTGTGAGAATATCTGTGCCATGGAGAGCATTATGTTCCCATTACCATAGACACTAATTTTTCATCCAATAGCTTTTGCATATTAGATGCCAAGTGCATTTTCAGTGATCAATGACTTACTTGAGAAGATATTCTTCTCCATCTGCGCCAAGTATACCACATCCAAGCTCAGAAATCCATAGCTTTATCTGTTGCTTGACTTCTTGCTCATTGCAAATATTCTATATTGTGGTATAAGAACTACCCTATCTCAATTTACCTTCAGTCTTAAAGGTTGTTCCAAAACACTCTTTCTCCATATCATACTTGATACTTGGAAGGTGCTAAGTTGTCAGTACAATGAAGTGTGCCAATATTATTTATTACTAAAAATATTTATTTGTATGTACTAACTAACAGAGCCAACGCTACAAAGTATCACCCATGCCCACAATTTGCACAAGGATGGTTGCTGGAGAAAAAGAGTGCTGTACTCATTTCATACACTTTACTCAATATATCCCTTTTCTATGTCCATGGATAGGTGGTGGTGCTGTCAGGACGTGGGCAAGTGTCGTCAGGACAAGGGTGCTTGAAAATAAAATGCTGTAAAAACATATTTACACACTCAACAAATATGTATTTTTTCTATGCCCATGGAGGGCATTGTGTTCCCATTTACATGGACACTAACATTTCCTTCCTTAGATTTTCATTTTACATGCCAAGTCAATGGATTTCACCAATGATTTAGTTGGGATTGACGTATACGCTTATAAAACTGGAGTGATTCAATGTGATTCTCTTCATGCCTCTTTGACTTACTACAGGAGATCGTTCATGGTACGGTGTAGTTTTGCACGAATATGTTTTTCATCGCCAGAATGGTCCTGATTGTTGTAAATTAGCTGTTTTATAACAAAAATAGCAGACAGTGACAGTTATGACAGCGTCATGTGGAGTAGTGTGATGTCATAAAGACGCCAAAAGCGTCACATGGGTTCAAATACTAGGGATTACCACCACTTTGCCAATTGGGCTGTGTGTACATTAGAACCTTCAATTAAGACCACCTCTATGATTACACCACTTCTATTATAAGATGATTTACAACAGTCCCAAGTCTTCATAAAAATAACCATTGCAAACGTCCCTACAGAGACCACCCCTATATCAAACCACTTGACGCCAGTCCTTGGGCAGTCTTGATAGGGATGTTCTACTGAAGTGTGTGAGAATATCTGTGTCATTGAGAGCATTATGTTCCCATTAGCATAGATACTAATTTTTCATCCCATAGCTTTTGCATATTATATGCCAATAGACAAGTGCATTTACAGTGATCAATGACTTATTTGAGATATACATTTTTGAACGTGCTGTCAGGACGCGGGCAAGTATCGTCAGGACAAGGGTGCTTGAGAATAAAATGCTATAAAAAATATTTATAAACTCACCAAATATGTCTTTTTTCTATGCCCATGGAGGGCATTGTGTTCCCATTTACATGGGCACTAACATTTCCTCCCTTAGATTTTCATTTTACATGCCAAGTCAAAGGATTTCACCAAAGATTTAGTTGAGATCTACTTATACGATTATGTAACTAACTGGAGTGATTCAATGTGATTCTCAGCATGCCTCTTTGAACACACGGGTACAAGCTAGTGTCTATATTATTATATAACTCAGGAGAGGCTCACCACTGTATAATTTCACAAGCCAATGAAACCCAATTTTTTGTTCAAACTTGTCTGGTTTTAGCTCTGTAAATATTCAAATTTGAGAAAAGACAGAATGTCATGGGAAATTAAAGTGGCATTTAATGTAATGAACCCACATAAATTTAAAGCCACTTTAGTAGAGTCATTTTAAATTTTTTTGTCGAAAAAATTGCAAGAAATTGTTTTATGATTTTATTCAATAGATATTATGCCCCTCTATCCCAGAAAAAAAGTCTACCAAAATCACCCAATCCAAAATAGGTTTTTAAAGACATTTTTCAATATGGCCGCCAGGCATAACGTAAAAAATTATGTTTTTTATATTATAAGCTACATATATGTGTAATACATGGAATTTGGGATTAACAGGGTCACTGATTCCATTTCTAGTATTATTCTAATGATTTGACCTTATCTTGACCTTCAAATCCAAGATGGCTGCCACTTGCCATGTGTAGTTTACATATTTTACTTTTGAACCTACATCAATGTGTAATACCTGGACTTTAGGGACTAAAGGTGTCACTGATTCCATTTTCAGCATCATTTTAATGATATGACCTTATCTTGACCTTCAAATCCAAGATTGTTACTACTTTATCGTGAACATTTTACGTATTTTATTTCTAAGCAATGTTGGTGTGTAATACACGTATCTGCATGTATATTTAGCTTTTAAGCATTACAGATTTAACCAAATCTAAACTCATAAATCCACTGTGATTCCATTTAGCATTGAAATATGATAACATTTATATTGGTAAACATAATTTGAATGGTAATGGAATCTCAGCTTCTTCATACCTTTAGTCATGAGAGAGTTATGCACAAAGATTATTACAGTAACAAAATTTATTCTAAACCAAAGAATCTTACATGCAACAGATACATACAGATACATGCACATTTGTAAATTTATAGCAGATAATATTCAAATATGATTTCTTTGGGGGGAAAGCCATAAGCCTCCTACATTGAGTGGCCAACGATTCCCAATGCTTGGGAACCTCCAGTGTCTATGGTTCTTCCTTTACATCTTCTAAATCATTGTTGTATTGATTGTGACAGTATGTTAATTGGCAAGAGCCACATGCTGATATACATGCCAGATTGTACAACTGACAGCTACATTTCTTCAAATGACAATAGGTTGTGAAATTGCAAGGTATGACATTAATCACACACTGTGTTGCAACCTTTATATCATTCATTGTAGGGCAGTAATGTCATTTGCTTTTCCCACTCCCATTTAGAAGGATCATCATCCATCCAAACTAATACTTGGTAGTAGACCCTCAAAGAATGATATTTACTGGATGATGCTGTAGGTGATAAAACTCTCGTGTGAAAAAGTGGCTAGATGTCACTTTCTGAAAAGGCCTATGAGCTAAACCAGTTCTTTTAAAGCATCTTCACGAGAGAGGATGATGCCCCCGTTCCCACGCCCACCAAACATAGCTTCACGGATGAACTTACAGACTTCGTCATTACCATTGAAATGGTCAAACTAAACAGCCTCCACACTGGAAAGGCATCAGGTCCAAACGGCATGCCAACATGTGTCTTGCCACAGGCAGCCGAGGAACTTAAGGAACCCTTCACCCACCTGACCTGCTCCAGCTTTCCCTTGATACAGGACAACTCCCAGCTGAGTGTGAAGAAGGGCAGTAAAACGACAGCGAGAAACTATAGGCCAGTGAGTCTGACATGCATCCTATGTAAAGTCATGGAGAAGTTGGTGTGAGATCAGATGATGAAACACCTGCAAAACAACAACAAATCAACTTTGATCAGAAAGGACAACATGGGTTCTTGCCAGGCATGGTTGTGTATCACATAACTGCCTGAGGTCATGGAAAACTGGACAAGTATCCTGAATGATGGCTGCTGTGTGGAGATCGTATACATGGCCTATAAAAATGGCGCTCTACTCTGTCCCACAACGACTGTCGTCTCCTGGCAAAAAATACACGCTTTCAGTATCAGAGGCAGTCCTCAAGTGACTGAAAAATTTCTTCACAGTCAGACAACAGAACGTCGTCATCAATGGCACCCAATCACACAAGGGGCATATGAGTAGCGGTGTCTAAAAGGGTCCATTGTTGGCCCGATAATGTTCGTCCTGCTCATTAATGACTTGCCAAGATACGAAGCTGTACATGAGAAGCGACACTGATGAAGGCCATTAGGACCTGCAAGAGTCAATGAAGCAGACAAGGATCTTGGGGTGGTGATGGACAACAGGCTAACATTCAAAGACCACGTAGCGGAGGCAACATCAGAGGCAGATTGCATTGTTGGAGTCATCCGCAAGTCCTTTGACTATCTCATAAAAAACCTTTGTCCACCTGTACCAGAGACTGGTGAGACCCATCCTGGAATACGGACCCTGCGTCTGGCAATCACACCTGAAAATACTATGCAGTGATATCAAGGATGTACAGCTCAGAGCCGTAAAAGTTTACCTGACTCAGGTGTCAAGGCCCTATCAGTAAATGCCTTTAAGAGCAGACTTAATGACCACTGGAAACACTTATCCTCCCTCCATGCACCACAATGTCAGAATATTAAATACATAGCTTATCCACGCATCACAAAGTAAAGTATCTTTTTTACCTCTGAAGGATGAAAAGGCCTACACACGGTCCCTACCATTGAGACTAGTCAAGTCAGGTCATATAACACAGGATCATTAACATTCCCAGTTGGAATGACAGATCTTTTTTGTTCTCTGAATGGCCAATGGTCTAACGTACCTGACTTATATATTATAGTCTTGGTGAGCGAATCATGTCAAACACATACTAATTAAAAGAAACATGGCATCAATGGCAGCCATCTTGGATTTGAAGGTCAAGATAAAGGTCAAATCATCAAAATGATGCTGAAAATGGAAACAGTAACCCCGCTAAACCCGAAGGCCCAGGCATTACACATCGATATAAGCTCATTTTTTCATGTCGTGAATTGGCAGCCATCTTGGATTTGAAGGTCAAGATAAGGTAAAATTATTAAAATGATGGTGAAAATAGAATCTGCGACCCCTCTAAACGTTAAAGCCCAGGTATTTTTTGTAAGTCGATGCAGGTACAAAAAAAAAAAAAATGAAACTTCATGTTGTAAGTGGCAGCCATCTTGGATTTGGAGGTCAAGATAAGGTCAAATCATTAAAATAATGCTGAAAATGGAATCAGTGACCCCTAAACCCTAAAACCCAGGTATTCAAGCTAAAACCCAGGTGACACATTGATGTGGGTTCAAAAAAATATGTAAACTACACATAGTAAGTGGCAGCCATCTTGGATTTGAAGGTCAAGATAAAGGTCAAATTATTAAAATAATACTGAAATGGAATCAGTGACCCTTAACCCCAAATTCTATGTATTACACATCAATGAAGCTTAAAATAAAAAAACATAATTTACGATATGCCGGCGTCATTTTGAAAAACGTCTAAAAAAGCTATTTCGATTGGGTGATTTTGGTAGACTTTTTCTGGGATATAGGGGCATCATATCTATTGAATAAAATCATAAACAATTTCTTGCAATTTTTCGAAAATTGGGGTGCATTCACACCTAGAGGCCAAGCTCTACTACTTCTTACTAAAAATATCCAATCTATACATCAAATAGACAAAACCAGGTGAGTTGTTAACAACCCGGTTTGCAATAAAAATATCAGTCTTTTCTAAACTAAACAATTACAATATTGTTGAAAAATAAACTGGTATATATTCAACACATTTAACAAGGTAATTTATTAATAAATTACAAAAATGCAATAATGTGTAGGAATACACTGCATAATCATAACAGAACACGGCAGTCACTCGCTAGACATATAGACGCCTATGGTCATGTGATTTCTGCACTACAGTTACGTGGGACGTAGACTACTACTAACTGTTCTAGTGCATCTCTTTGATGTTCATTGATTTTGGAGCTTTTTCTTGCAGTTTAATAAAATCAATAGACATTCACAGGTTTCCCTAGAAGTGAGTAGGTGGTACTAGATTCATGAACATATTTTGAAGTTGGGCAAAAAGTAGTCCGGATTGACAACTAACCATACGGATTCCGTATACGGTTATCCTGTATTTTAAATATTTTTAAAATGGGAGGTCGATACATGCAAAAGACTGATAAAATGGAAAACAATGCGATACAACGCCTGATGACAGTTAGGCCAAAAGAATATAGAGTCCTCCTTTCCTAGGATCAATCAGTTCTCAACAAAAAAGGGGTTGATGCTGCACCAAAACGTGGGCGACGGAAATAGATTATTCATATTTCTGAGTATCACCAAGTGGGTTTTCTTTGGTTTCTTCTTAATTAATTCTAGTCTGTATAGATGAAAAGCCTAGCACACCAGTTACACCACAAAACGCGCAAACGTTCTCATGAATTAGTCAAAAATCGCTTTGTTATTAAAAGTAATTGAGCGGTATAAATTCCTCGTTCGGCATAGTCATATTTTTTCTACCTCAATTGTGTCTTTAGCTCGGGTATCATTCAGAATGTTCCGGCTTAGGTCACGTCACGGATTTTGTGACTCCGTGTTTGATGCCAATTTTTGGATTAGATTTTGTGCAATAATTTTATGTTTAGGATATTCATATGGGCAAGGTAAGCTGCATTTTATTATGAACTGTTACTGATATTCTGTGACTTGTTTTATTAAGCGAGATTAGCGAGAATATATTTTTACGTAATGGCGATCATGAATATTGAAAAAATGTTAAAAACAAATGCACTCAATGATAGCTAGAATATCATATCCAGTATATCCCCATGAAATGTATATTAAAAATCATTATCACCCCATCATGTTTAACAAGATATCACCCCTCTTTCCAAAAACCCCTTCCCAAAATGTATTAAGGGAAAAAGTTCAAGGGTTTTTTAAAAAGGTAGAGGTTTCAAACACTTTAAAGAATCCTAGATGATTTCCCCTTTCCCTTTTTTTAAACCTACAAAAAAAATTTTTTCCAAAAATTCCAAAATATTCATATTTTTTAAGTTTTTTAAAAAAATTTTAAATAAATTAAATTGGTTTTGTTTTGGG
>CM032663.1:32115182-32127695 GCA_019095985.1 Streblospio benedicti | reverse complement strand
TCAATGACTGTCTAAAATCTGTACTCAATAAAACTATGAAGTTTCTGTATGGTTTTGTATCAAATGTCAAGTTGAGTGATCCTGTTATCTGATATGTGCGCATTTTATTTTACAAGAAAAATCCATATGATGATTGTGTCGTGATTATAGTACTCAATGTATTGAAACAACTCTCAGCAATTAGTGTTAAAATACGCACTAATGCATCAACGCCCATATGCCTCGTACAACCACCCACACTGGCATTAAAACACCCGTGCACACCCGTGTCTTCCTCATCTACCCCGAGGATTAATGTATTATTCACTTGATAAGTTATTGAATACATATATAGAGATATTGAGATATTGTATGATTCAATTGATAAGTTATCTAATACACATTAAGTTATTGTAACACGGGAATCGTGTACAGGGCAGCTGAGATTGTCGTACACCCACCGTGTCTCTTGCCACCAGCCGGTGTCTGACGGGCTCAGTCACGGTGGGTAGAGATTGACAGCGATACAGCCGGCTATTGTTTACACGCCCATGACGATGTCAGCGGATCCCGGGACATAAAACCAACCGGAGCAGATGAGGCCGAACATCTTTCGGTGAATGGAGCATGTGTGTGTGGTGTGGCTGTTAGCTGAGGTACATGTAGACGCAGCAGGACCCTTGCACTCACGAGTCATCAACGATTTCACTCGTCTTGAATCCAGTCAAAATGATAATGCCTAGACACATATAATCAGACTACCCGAATCCGCTACTGTTCGTGTAGCCGATCGCAAATTTACACTGATCAAAGCATCATACAACTTTAGACCAGACTATTCGGTTTAGACGTCTTATAAAAACATTAAATTATAACACGAATATCAATTATGCATTTGAATACGCAAATTCCAATGTCATGATATATGTATGGTAACGTTGGTGGTTTTCATGGCGCTGTTATTTCTAGTAGAGCTGTAGAAAGCCATCATCCTCACCTCCTCTTAAGCTACACTTAAAATACGATCACTGACTCGGTGGTAGTGATTTAGACTCGTGGTTACAGAAGTCTCTTTGATGAGGAGTTTATGTTTGTGAGTGGAGACCTCCTCTCTATTGAAAACATCTAACATTGGTCCCAAGGCGGTCCTAATAGAGAGGTTCTACTGTACGTTGTATGCTCATATAGGCAATTCGCGTGTGGTGTGTGTAACTATAGACTGCTCTCTGGTGTTTCTGTTGAAAAGAACGGCCCTTGTGTGATGTCACGTTCCATTCACGCTCCATTTGTAGTTTATGATGAGAAAAGGTCTAAAGGTCAGGATGAAAGGTGACAAGATGGTAGAGTTGAACTTAGGGGTTAAGAATGAAATAATAGCAGTGGGAAAGATGTACTTTTCTTGAAATAAACTAGCTTTAAATTTTTTAAACCACATCAAGATAGTGTGTTTGGTTGGGGAAGTGTGTGTAGTTTTATTTTGTGAGAAACGCTTATTAAATAGTACGCAGAAGGCAGTGATGATAACGAGGCATCATTTTTCCAATCTTTTATTTACCACATACAAATATATACTTTTTTACAGAGTACTGGGGAAGACATCATTTTCTAAACTCTACACAGTAAAACCGCATCAGAGTACCGCAAAAAGACATAGAGTAATGGCTAGATACTTTACAGAAGATATTCTTTAAACTTTACGCATATATATACACGCAGTAAAAAATACGTGATGGATGTACATTTATTCAACACACGCTGATACATATATACTGTTTTATGACTTTGTCCACTTTGATCGTAGTCCATCTTCTTCTTGTAGTGAGCTACTCAATCTTCAACGATAGGTACCCTCTCTGATGCGTGGGCCGTCGGTCTCGTCATAACTTCTTCGCTTCTCTGCCTCTCTCTCTCTTCTTCCCCTCTCTCTCTTCTCCTCTCTCTCTCTCTCTCTCTCTCTCTCTCTCTCTTCTCTCCCCCTCTCAGCTTCTCTCTCTCTCTCTCTCTCTCTCTCTCTCTCTCTCTCTCCCTCTCTCTCTCTCTCTCTCTCTCTCTCTCTCTCTCTCTCTCTCTCTCTCTCTCTCTCTCTCTCTCTCTCTCTCTCTCTCCCTCTCTCTCTCTCCCTCTCTCTCCCTCTCTCTCTCCCCTCTCTCTCCCTCTCTCTCTCTCTTCTCTCCCTCTCTCTCTCTCTCTCTCCCTCTCTCTCTCTCCCTCTCTCTTCTCTCCCTCTCTCTCCCTCTCTCTCTCTCTCTCGCAAAAATCTCTCTAAATTCTCAATTGAAAACCTAGCTTCTCTACTCTTTTCCGAAACTTCGAAACCGTTTCTCTCTCTTTTCTAATTTCGGTTTTTGCTTCTCTCTCTCGGTTTTCTCTTCTCTCCCTTGCTTCTCTTCAACGACGGTTTTTCTTAAAAAATGACGGCGGTTTTCGTTTAAAAACACTGCGCAAAAAACGGTATAAAACAACCGGCGAAAAAAAAACCGGCGACGGTTTTCGAAAGGCGAAACCGAAAAAAAAAAAAACCGGCGGCGGTTTTCGAAAAGAAAACCGACAAAAAAAAAAACGACAAAAAAAAAAAAAAGCGTATAAAAAATGAAAATAAATTACAATTGAAAAGCGGAAAACGGTTTTAAAAACCCGACGGCGGTTTTGAAAGGCAAAAACGCGAAAAAAAAAAAACTGCGACAAAAAACAAAAAGACGAAAAAAAAAAAAGTTTTCGAAAGACGAAAAAAAAACGACGGTTTTCAAAAGACGAAACCGAAAAAAAAGAAAGATCGCAAAAAATCGGATAAATTACAAAACCCGGTTTTCGAAAAAAAAAAACGACAAAAAACACGACAGTTTTTTTTTATTCCAGTAGTGGCCACACACCGTGTGAACAGCAGAGCAAGTGATAGGATTGTGCGTTGTTACAGTAGAAGATGTCTTCTGAAATAGCTCAATATTGTACAGGTTAACAGTTAGTTTCCAACATTTTACGACATTCTATAACTAGCATGCCAATATTTGATCATTCCTACACTGCCTACCCTAGCACCAGCTTACCAATAGGAATTTCATCATGTTCAGACTTTCAAAACACTACTATGCAAAATAAATGCATTCTGAAATCATCCTGAAACCTTTCTGTAAATAGAGTGTTAAGTCCTTCACTTTACTAGCACTAGAGACTACACAATCAGGCGATGAAACACAGTAGTGGCCATACACCGTGTGAACAGCAGAGCAAGTGATAGGATTGTGTGTTGTTACATTAGAAGATGTCTTGTGAAATAACTCAATATTGTACAGGTTAACAGTTAGCTTCCAACATTTTATGACATTCTATAACTAGCATGCCAATATTTGATCATTCCTACACTGCCTACCCTAGCACCAGCTTACCAATAGGAATTTCATCATGTTCAGACTTTCAAAAAAAATCTGCAATTATTCATGTGTAGTACATGCGCCATTATCTATTTGATACTAGTCAGAACAGAACAGTCACACTTCTTCATACGTGCTCTAGTAGTGCGTGCGTGCGTGCGTGCGTGCGTGCGTGCGTGCGCGTGCCACTACACACCAAAATGTAGGGGAATGAATTCGGTGCCCGACCAACAACAGGCGGTTTGATGTATGCGGCGCGGGTAAACGGCAGGAGTAACTATGACTCTCTTAAGGGTGTCAAGACACCCGGTTTCCCCGTATTTGAGTGGTCTGCTAAATGGCTATGCCTTTGATCGATTGATACCACCTAATTGGTCTGTTAAATCCCAACTTGAACGCCCGCCCAAGTCGTCCAGTTGACATACGCCTCGCTTCTCGCTTCTCGCTCTCTCTCTTCTCTCGCTCGCTCTCGCTCGCTCTCTCTCTCTCTCTCTCTCTCTCTTCTCTCTCTCTCTCTCTCTCTCTCTCTCTCTCTCTCTCTCTCTCTCTCTCTCTCTCTCTCTCTCTTCTCTCTCTCTCTCTCTCTCGCTCTCTCTCTTCTCTCTCTCTTCTCTCCCTCTCTCTCCCTCTCTCTCTCCCGTTTAAAAAAAAACGACAAAAAAACGGAAACAAAAAAACACTCCCAGCGGGAGTTCCAGTGGCAGCCGGTGCCAACTGGTTCTGGCAGAAATGTTCGCAGCCACCATTGTCGGTGTCACACTCGTTTACGTCTGTAAAACGAAAAAGCTAACATTATCCACACAAGTTGATCATCCATCGGCAGTCAAAGACCGGTTGTATCCGGCCCGTAGTATCAACAAACCATCGATTAGTTTATTTTCTATTCCTGTTTTTGATCCAAACTATAGCTAAAACTTTCTTGGTCCATTTCTTGTTTTGAGGTGAACTATTCAGCGCTGTGTGACAAATGCATAGGATTTTTAAAATGCAGATGTCAAGATGCACCTTTTCATATGTTGTATCTCTTAAACGATTTACAGTTGAAATATTAAATTAGTAAAATTACTCCTGTGGGTTTAAGTGAGTATTTCCGGGAAAGATGCAGCCAAGTACATGTATAGATAAAGTGGCATCAAAGCCAAACATATGGCCAATGCCACTTATCTGTTGATCGTTTGCTTAATCTCCTCGTGACATGATAAAACACTGGATTGACGATTGCATATGTCCATCAAAATGCACAATAAAACGTTTATTCTCCACAGTTAAGCCACATGACACGCGCGATTTAACCAGTATGCTTGATTAAGGAGTATTATTGTAAATATCCATTTGATAGAAATCGAATTTAAATTAACACACTCATATATAAATTTAAATCAATAAAAACACTTTTGTGGAACAGCAGCAAAAAACAGTTGCTTCATTTGAGAGTGAAGTGAAACTTTGCTTTAAAATCCAAGATAGAAGTGATGCATTCAAGTCCAGATTGAAAATGTGAACTGTACGTGGTCCAAGCTGTTTATAAGGCACATCCCTGGGAAAGGCGACAAGCTCCATTGGTTTTTTATTGTGTAAAAGGTCAGAGGTGGCAAGATGAAAGGATGAAGATCCAGGGTAAGTACGTGACAATCCTGGGTAAAGCCAACAGGTGGAAGCTCCATTAGTTTTCACTCGTGCGGAAAGTTGAAGAGAGCAAGGTAGCCAGAGGGAAAGGGTGAGATATGAGGTTAATTGTTGCAGCAGAAGAAATAGATTAAGAGATGCACTTTTCACTGAAACAAACTTGATTACGTATTAAGCGTACTATCGTAGAGCATGTAACACCCCTGACCACCACACACCCCACCACACCTGTGATAGCTTGTGCGTCGCGTAGAGCACGTTATGACAGGATAGTAGCGGGGTACGCTAATGTTTGGAGGTTTAAACATTTATGCTCGCTATTCGTACGGACCGTGGTCGTCTGCTCACGCTCAACTTTTGATTAACGACTTCTACCCTAGCGCCGCTGGCCGGCGGTCATTGTACTGGGTGACCTTGAGCTGTCAAAAAGACCTAAATACCAAAGCCTCTTAACTGACCATCAGTTTCGGGATACTTAGTATACCATTTGCCTTATAGCAACAACTATATATCGTGTGTTGGATTCTAGAGTATGAAGATTCTTATGAAACCGTTTCTTCATTCGTAACTATCAATTTGCGTTGTTATACATTTCAGATATCGCTAGCCATGGCTCGTTATTGGACTGAGTTAGTACATCTACTGTTGGTCTTCTTACCGTTGCAGTATGAGTGCGTAATGTTTTACAATTGAGTTAAATTATGTAAGTGCTGATACATCCGAACAATGCTTTGATGGATGTATTACTGTATAGTAGGAACACAATTCTGTTGACACAACTAAAAGATTCTTCTGTAATAAACTCACTTAAAATGTGAAAAATACATTAATGATATTAGAGGGTTCAGCAAGTGAAGCAAACAGCCAATTAAAGAAGTACAACCATTAAGATGTATTTAAGTCAAACAATGTAGCATAATCGGTAGACTAAATTGAGCCGGGGAGAAATGACCAAACTATACACATTAATAAAAAACAACACAACCCAAGATGGTTGAATCCATATAATTGATATGTTTCTCTCAATTTACATGACAATACTTAATTGTCCTCAACTACTGGAATTCACAGATAAAAGTGTAGTTGCAAGAGTGGGTGAGTACGTGGATCAGACGTCTGATAACCTCTAGAAAGTTCTGTAACGTCCCGGGTGGCCGCGGTCAGCGCGTGGCGAGGTGAGAGCCCCGTGGTCGCCCTTCCCCGAGTCCCCCCTCCCCGGTAGCCCTCGATTTCAACGAGTTTACTACGAGGCGAGCAGGGGATGATTAATGGCTTCGGCCTATAAGTCTGGGCGCTAATGGCTTTTGACTCGACTGTCAGAAGCCCCCCCCCGCTCAAATTAATGGCTTCTGCCTTATAGCTCCAGCTGTCGAGCGGCGCCCGGCGCCGCCGCCGCCGGCGGCGACGTAGCTGACCTGTCAACAGCCGGCGTGATTAACGACTTCGGTCTATAAGTCTGGCGCATATTTAATGAGATCGTCCTATAATATTTAATGAGATCGTCTATCCCATGCGCGACGTAAACCGGGCTGTCTTTTTAGCTTTTTATTCCACGGATCCGCCGCGGATATTCTGAATATCCTGCGTTCATTTCTTTCCGCTTTATCGATACGAATGTAGGATTATTGATCTTATCACGTTATTACGTAGTTGTACTGTATTTATTGATTTAGTTAGTTATGAAATAGTTAGTCATTATACGCGACTATTTACGCTGACAACGATTATCGGGTCTGGCGGCGCGATGTACGGCTGTCTCGCCGCTACTCCCCAGTCCTCGATCGAGTTTACTACAGCTATCCCGAGCTGAGTCGAGCGGCGCCCAGGCGCCGCCCAGCTGCTGACCTGTCAACAGCCGGCGTGATTAACGACTTCGGCCTATAAATTTGGAGGGGGCTCATTTGCATACTAATGGCTTCGGCCTATAAGTTGGCGCATATTTAATGAGATCGTCCTATAATATTTAATGAGATCGACCTATATTCGCTCTTTACTACTTTGGTTCTCTCAGAATATAAGACAATTGCAATTACTGACATAGCAGTGTTACATGCCAGCCACGCCGCTTCATAGACGTGCCAGGGTATGGACATACATTATTTTGTAACTGGTTACACTAGACGGGGTTTACATTGAACAGTCTAACATGTCCTGTGCATTGTTTTCTAGGTGTCCCGTACGCGTACAGCATCGTTGGTAAGCCGGCGTGGCAGTCATCTACCCTAGGTCCCAATCCCTACATATTTCATACACCCAGCGCCGACCTGGCTGTGGACGGCAACACGTAAGTCCCATTCCGTCAGTAGTATTAAAAAAGTGCTTCACCTGTGAATCATCTTTTTTTGTTTCAGCACTTTCTGTACTAGCGTATCAGTGCAATGTGTTCAACTGACAGCAATATTCATGGTAATTATATTTAAGAAATATCTACTAGTATTTGTTTTTCGTGTACTATCATATTCACAGCCAGAATTGTGTGACTATTTCACGAAATTGCCATGTCATGTTTTACAAATTAGCGCTGTAAATCTCATGATACTGCAATAAAATCCAACAGATAATTTGTATCGTGGGGGCCTACCACGAATCCCATGCGTCTCTACCATTTATTACTTTAGAAAATGAAGAAAATAAGCAATTAAATGTATTGATGACCGCTGATTTAAATCTCTTTGAGGCCAATTTCCATCTCGGGTGGGTGGGTGGGCAGGCGGGCGGGCGGGTCGGGTCGGTCGGTCGGTCGGTGATTTCTATTGTTATGTTAATGTATAACTTGTAATGTAAATATTTTATGAATATTCTTTAATGTAGTAATATTTACTTTATTTACGGACTATTTAGTAAAGATCTACACTTGGGCCCAGAGCTCAACAAAGCATGACTCAAAGCATAGGAAATCTTAACAGAGCTTAGTTCAAAGCGGGGATCCCAGTCTATAGGCTACGGGTCAAAAGCGGCATGAAAGCGGCGATCTGGGCTTTTCCCAGTTTGATAATCGTAACAGTGCCTGATTTGCTGCGCCATAATCGCGTCAGAGCGTAAGAAATCGTATCACAGACATTTAAAAGCGGGATTAAAGCGTAAGGAACCTAAACAAGTAGGAAAATAATTCATCCCCCAAAGCGGGAACCCATACCATACCTTTTCAGACAAGCAAAAATGCGGCACTTTTCTCGCAGATTTAAAGCGATGGATCCGCCGTCGGTGTGAACTGGGTATTAGAAATAAGTACATGTTAATTGACCCCTAATCCCTTTAAAACCACGTTCACACCAACGGTGCGTTGATGGCGCTTTAAAGCGGCGAGCAAAGCTTATCAAAGCCGGATTTAAAGCGTCAGGGTCGTGATAGATCCTGGGAAAGCTTGGAGTATAGTGGTAAATTCGGCAAGAGCGCCAAATTTATTTTTAAACTGTTCAAAATTTTCGTCGCTCAATACAGGATGAGTCTGGTTACCAATCAATTTTAAACTGATTTTCCACTCTACTGACACGTGATTTTGAAGCCATTTCCCACTCATCACATAAACAAGCCCACTTTAACCTCAGTCCACAGTTACTACACTTCTATTTGGGGAAAGTTTTCATTTCAGCAATGGGGACATGCTTAGTAGATCGGTCACGCATACGGACATCGCTGTGAGCGCCTGGTGGGTGGTGGATTTACAGACAATCTGCGATGTGTTCAGTGTCACAATCTACAAACGCACCGATTGCTGTGGTGAGTAAACACTGGGTGCTATATCTGTTTATGCAATGGCAGATCCAGACTTTTGGAAAGGGGTTGAGGGGCACACTTACGGGATTTTATGGGTTTCGCACGCGTGATCGATGAAGAACGTGTAAAAACCCTGTGAAAATTAAGTAATTTTTGTGGGGAAGGGGAGGCGCCTGCTGCGCCCCTCTGGATCCGCCTACGTTATGCTAATCACATGTACAGTAGAACCTCCAATTAAGACCACCACTCTATTGAGACCAGCTCTATAATAAGACCACTTTCACCGTCCAAACCTTTATACAGCTACAATAATGAACCTTTGTACAGAGACCCCCTCTCTATTGAGACCACCAAACACTGGTCCGAAAGGTGGTCCTAATAGAAAAGTTCTACTGTACTATTCATTGAAGGATTCTTGAATGCCTGTCATATGATGTCTATACAGAGATATAAGTAAATGCTATAGATACTTACAGGTGAAAAATTCCGAGATTATGAAGTGGCTCTTCTGGACAGTTTCACCCCTAGCAATTATCCGGGTCAGTTGGCTTCTTATAAGATTAGTTATCATCATCTGATTACATTTATCACCTATTTCCAATTGAAATTCACTGTTTGCGGGTTTGTTTTTGATTCTCATGTGTATCCCATATTTATCACTATCCTATAGGTTCTAATTCTTGTCAACCAACAAAGGTAATGTGTTGTGTTGTGGGTTGGCGAAGTGGCCGTGGGTGTTTGTGTGGGTGTGTGGGTGGGGGGGGGGGGTGTTGCCTAGTTGGCAAATTAGGAGATGAGCAGGAACAACTGACATCCTTACTTTTACATCATGAAATATCACATTTGCAAATGGTCTAGATGTGGCTGCAAGCCACACTGATATTGCCTACATGTTCCACAAACTGAGGGGGAGGGGTCTATTAAGCACCGACCTCCCCTACGCCAGCGCAATAAGTAATGAGTTATTATCATGACGAATATGTAATCTGCATGCTTTAACATTCAGGTGGTGGTGCGTTATGTGCAACTCACGTAGGAGACCTTGCATTGTCAGTGGAAACCGTAACCTGTTCCGCGAGAGGCCGCTTCCTTGCGATACGGAACGCAAACACCAACATCGACGACACATTGGAGTTGGCTGAAGTCGAGATCTTTGTTACTGGTATTTACATGACCAGTCTGTATTCACTGATATTTATGGTGTGTTGTGGGGTTTTTTTTTTTTTTTTTTTTTTTTTTTTTTTTAGATGCCAGTGGTATGAACTTCTCAACGCCACAACACACCCTTCGTAGTGTGGTACAGAGTCACAGTGAGGTTTTTTAGTCTTTAAATTGTCCCTGAATGCCCTGTCTAATTACATACAGGAAAGATCTTGTGTAGAAATGCCAATGTCAGGGACTATTTTTGTAGTGTGTCTGCTTTAACAGAAAGATAAACATGAGAACGTTGTGATATGATTAATCTATGTTGTAAAACTAACCAGCTCTCGAGTGTTTTCAGAATTAACTCTCTACAGTAAGTAATTGTTCACTTTTGCGAGTTTGTTTTGCTTTTTGTTTTATACCACGTTGATGATTTATATTAAAACACATATTTTACATTAAATTATAGCACAGTCAATCGACCAATGGTCTTAGATTCTGACCAGCAAATATAAAATCATTGGTCATATTGATGTTTCTCAAGCACGTTTATTTATTATCAATCTATATGATTAAACAACATTAACCTAAAATATGGAGTGGCAGGGAGGTCCATGATGCTCTTCTGGCCAGATTGCAAATAATATTGCAAACACTTTCAATTGTATAAACCCTGGTGTTTATGTAGGGTATGTCGTAAGAACAAAATAATGTTGCAGACTTCTTTCCAGATAAGTAATTAGGAACACACAAGTACATAGTTTTGGATATTAAAACTAAATGTGCATTTTATTCTTGATTGAATAATTATGTTAGTTAATATTGTTTTAATTATCATAGCATTGTTGTATCTCAAATTTAAAGTGTAGGCACTATTCAAGAATGTATTTGTGATGGTGTTGCATGAAATATGACGCGTCATTAATGTAATTCTTGAGGTTCATCATGTTTTGAATTGTGCTAACATCAATAATTTCGGGTATTTGATCAAATGGTCAGGTTTATTTCAATCAAGTAAGAATCTGCTTTTAAATATTATGTATATAGAGAGAGAGGTATGAAAAGGTGAATAAGAACACGATACTTAGTACATACTGACTCATTGAAATAAGACACGTTTTTTTCAGATTGGATAATCAGCACT
The DNA here is from genome assembly GCA_019095985.1 of Streblospio benedicti. Taxonomy (NCBI): domain Eukaryota; kingdom Metazoa; phylum Annelida; class Polychaeta; order Spionida; family Spionidae; genus Streblospio; species Streblospio benedicti. The sequence continues at coordinate 32,116,718 of CM032663.1, read as the reverse complement.
TTAAGCTTTCTGTTTTGCAAAATTTTAGCACCTTTCACCCAAGATATCAAATGTCCGGTAGCGCCCCCCACCCCCACCATCACCCCGTACAAAATGTAGGTTAGTGTCTTCCCCGGGGTTTCGGTGTATAAATGTTGTCGACGCCGCACAAAAATCTACAAGTCTTGGTAGTTGACGGGGGACGTGTTGTGTTCAAATTGCACGTGTATACTTCTGGACAGTCTAACTTCACTTGTGCAAGTGGTAACTACCCATTTTAAATCATATATATATAAACGGAATAAAGCATTATTCAATGGGTTCCATTTCGTTATAAAGAATGTAAATACGTTTGTCAAGAACTCACCTGAAACATGGATCCGGATCTGATATAAATACGATCTTTTCAGGTACCATCGTGCGCATGGGTGTGGTCACTCATATTTTATGAAATGGTGATAGAGTTCGCATAGATTTGCTCAAAAATAACCATGAGTAAGGTGTGTCTAGATCCTTTTATATGGTCGTACGGGGGCTACACTTACAGCTCCTTCCATTTAAGGTACAGTTATCAGCTTCAACATTCCTTCTGTCATTTTTGTTGTGCTATAATGCAAAGCCAACTGTATCAATGGGCTTTGAAAAAAGTTTTAATTATTAGAACCGTTTTCAATTTTCTCACAGCCCATTGATGATGTAGATGCCTTTAATGTGTAAGAGTTGTTTTCCTATTTTCTGAAAGACATCTTTAAATTTCAAATTGGGTGCAGGCGATGGAGAACCTTCCCTGGCGTTTACCACCCCCGTGGGCCTTTCTGCTTGTATTATAACCACAGACAAATCATATGATATGATACATGTGTGAGCGAACAGAAGGAGTGATCTGTCGACATTGTCCATGGACACAATTAATTGGTAAGTACATGTAATAATTCATGTACTTGCGTGTATATCACAGTTATTAACATGTTTTGTTATACTTTTGTTTTTTTTTTGGGTTTTTTTTCTTCTTTTTTTTTCTTGTTTTTTTTTCCTTTATTATTTAGATATTGAATGATGCTGTGTCATTTTATGGCTGCTAGGAAATCTCCATCTGAGCCAGCTTTGGTGGTGAAGTGGACGCCGTATGATCGTGTGTTTGAATTCTACAAGTGGCTGGGTTATACTTAATACCTGACTTGGAATCATAACCGAGTGCAATTTTATCATTATAACTATTTCATTTTCTATTATTTCATTTTTTTCCAATTAGCCGGTAACAGTTTGTAACGGATCCTCATTTACTTCTCAAATTTTTTTTTATAAAAATTATATAAAAAAAATTAAAAAATTTTAAAAAATTTTCCCAAAAAAAAATTTCCTTCAAAAATTTTTTTCAAAAAAAAGAAGAAAAAAATTTTTAAAAAAAAAGTTCCCTTGTAAAATTTTTTTTCAAAAAAATTTTGAAAATTTTCATTTTTAAAAAAAAAATTTGAAATTTTTTTTTAAAAATTTCAAAACTTTTGAAAGTAAAAAAACAAAAATTTGAATGGGTATTAAAAAGCAAAAAAAATTCCC
>CM032663.1:32003844-32106285 GCA_019095985.1 Streblospio benedicti | reverse complement strand
CACAAAACTAGTTAAAAGTACAATCACTTAGCATATCTTAAATTCCCTGAAAACAAGTTTAACATCATTAACAGGGTAGTGCTTTCCATCATACCAGGGTTTACATGTACTCTATAACATGAGAAGCGTACATACATGTATAGACCTTCTATATAGTACAAACTCAAGACCCAATATTACGATATGTCCCATATTCCAGGGCTCAAAAAGCACATGTACTGCAGTGTGTGCTATACAATACCTCGTGTGTACTGTAGGTGTAGGCTACGCGCAGCTGATCATCTCCTCCATGGTGGCCATCTACTACAATATGATCATCGCCTGGTCGCTGTACTACCTGTTTGCCTGTTTTGCCAACCTGCCTGGGCTGCCCTGGGACAACTGTGACAATGACTGGAACACTCCGTGTAAGTGCACTTGTTGGGTTTTACTCCTATATTCCTTAAGAATACTACTTTACACTGCTACTTCATCTTGCTGCACATATATTGCTATTTTCTTAGACATTTTCCCATATATTTGTTATATTTTATATTCTTTTTCTTTATTGTTCTCAAATATCTGTTTAGAATGCCATAACCAATACAAGAGGTTCGTAAAACGATTTCTCAACAGAGAGTACACATAGTCACAGACATTTGTAATTTTTTCAATTCGCCATCATCATGATTGTCAAATTCCAAGCCTTAAACTAACTTTATTAACATTGCATTTTTCTGAAGAAGTCATGTAAATAGTTATGTTTCAATTTCCTTTTGCCTAGTGTGCAGTTTGAAGATCCCAGATGTCCTATGTGAAGATGAAGGTCTAATCAAGTACGACAATGGAACGTGCTTCAACCAAACCATTCCTGACCAAAATGACCAGATCGGCCTCTGGAACTACTCTATATTTCATAACGTCACAGGCCTAAGTCGTGTTATCCCTAGTGAGGAGTACTACACGTAAGGCTTAAAATCTCTAATCTTTTATAATTTTCATAACTACTTGTTTGCTTGTGATGATTAAAAGAAATAGTTGTGACTATGCAAAAACGTTTGTTTGGAAACATAATGTTTAGTTCACACTTCACAGGTTTATTTCCTCATGTACTTAGATTGAAAGGGGCAGACAAATAAATTAGCAACGTTAAATGTATTATGAAATAACTGCACGTAATAATTATACATAAAACTTTAAATGACATAATTCATTAGCCCTATTACCGAGCACCAGTTAGTCTCCAGTTAATTATATCTACATAGCATGATTTGCAAAGAAACTACGCACAGCAAAGTAATTATTAGCTTCCTTATTTCACTTATGCATGGCAATTAGGATATATTTCTAACATCGCCTTTATTTGATGATGTCTATATGAATTATATTACCTACATTATTTATGTAATACACTTTTGTCACAGCCGTGAGGTGCTGCACCTGAGTGAGGGTATCCACAACATGGGGCCCGTCAAGTGGGACCTCACCCTCGCCCTCATTGGGGCCTGGATCATAGCCTTCCTCTGCATGATCAAGGGCATCAAGTCTTCAGGAAAGGTATTATAGTTTGTCACATGTAACAATTGAGGCTGTACACTTTTTTGAATAACCTGTGCATTATGTTGAATATTCATCTGCTCGAGTTTGACATAATTATCAAAGGTTCTTAACACTGCTTTCAAGCCAAATATTTGACGGCAGACTGATGAACACCTAGAGAATAGGTTGAAAGCTCTCAAGGTACTTTCAATTATTTGGCTTGAAAGCAGTGTTAAGAACCTTTGATAACCTGTGCATTGTGTGCACTGTGCAAGTATGCAGTACTGATTTTTGGACCATCCTTCTACAATTTATCAGATGTTTAATATCAAAGGAAAAAAGGATAATTGTATTAGAAATACAGGATTGATGATTCACAAAGGATATGTGTACTATATAAGACAGTCACAACACTGTTAGCCAACATAATGAAAGGTTGATTATCTGGAAAAACATTGCTGTAATTTGGTGCACCCTTTGATAACAGTGTTTTTGTCAGTTTAAATGCTATAGGAAAAAAAGAAAGATTCATCTTCATATTGATGTCACATATTAAAGTGTCTTTCTAAATGTTGACAACGCTCACCATCTAACTGGTGGTCTGTTAAAGCTATTTTTTAAACTGAGCATATTATAGAATTCAATAGAAAATACAGCCTTATATTAATCTCATTTATGTGCAGATGTTTTATAACCCAATGTTTTTGTGTTTATAGATGATCAGTTTTACCTCATCAAAATACTGCATTTTCAGGTGGTGTACTTCACTGCCCTGTTCCCCTATGCAGTGCTATTCATTTTGATGATCCGAGGAGCCACTCTTGAGGGGGCTTTAGAAGGAGTCAAGTTCTATATCATTCCTAAGTTTGACCGCCTCGGAGACGCCAGGGTAGGTAGTAAAAATCTTATAATCATCTGACTTTGAAACATTATTAAAGATAAGAGTTATAATTATACAAGAAGCCAAAATAGAAAAGTTTTGTCACCTCCGCTGTCCTATATGCAGGCATTAAACCTGAGCACATGACAACTCAACAGGGCACTACAAAACACCTGATGTAGTATGATACTTTCATTTTGATGATTTGAAAATATGTTAAATGAATGACAGAAGGCAGGATGAAAAAGACTAGTATATAAGTGATATTGGTTATATTATTGAAAATACGCCTAAAGAATGCCATGCTTACAGCAGTAAAAGATAGACGTCATTTTCTCCTTATAGGTGTGGTATGATGCGGCAGTGCAAATCTTCTTCTCCCTGTCGCTGGCCAGTGGTGGCCTCACAGCACTCTCCAGTTACAACCGGTTCCACAACCCAGTACTCAGGTACATGTAGCTCTGCTATAGTAATGCAGTATTCAGTTCCTTCAACTCAAATTGTGCACGAAGTATTAAAAGACATAAAGCAATACTCAGGTACGTCTAGTCATCTACCACCATCACAATAGAACACACCGTAAACGTCACATCAAAACTCGTATGAGTGTCTCATTTAACTGCCGACAGCCAGATATAAAAGCAGTTTGAAATTCCACAGTCAATACATCTTTTTGAGTGATGCAGTAGATAGCACATGAGTTGCATGTATAAGAGAGCCTGGCAAACATTATAATTGACAGGTAGGTGAAAGACCATGGGCAAAACACTTCTGCAAAGCATTAAATTTTCTCTTCATTAATATAAGACAGACAAGCCTTTGGCACACTGATATTATAAAAGTATATTAACTGTCGTTAGGTGTCATTCAAGGGTGACAGGCATGGGCCTACAATCAAATGAGTGTTTGAACAGTGTATCCAGAATTTGGCAAAGTATTGGGCGCAACTATTATATATTTGGCTTACTGATTTTTTTTTCAATGTGGACCTTAGTTCAAGTTGTATTATATAACATGATCATTAACATAAGCAATCCTGTGTAATGTTTCAGTGTTGTATTTTGTAGAAATCATTAAGTAACAAAAATGAACATAAATTTAGAATTTGATTACGTTAGACAATGTTTCATGCAACATTCAATCATTTCATTTTCTATGACATTGCGTTGTGCCTTGAATGAAATTGCTTCCTAGGAAATGCCAACATAATATACCATCAAGGTAATGTTCATGTGAACTATTACATATGAATACCTAAAAGTGCAGATATACTGTTATACTGTTACAATGATAAGTGCAAATAGAGTAATTTTATTGTGTTAAACTCTTCTTATATTTTATTCGCAGGTAAAACACTTGTCCTCACATCTAGTTAGTATTAGAAATGAGTAAAGTTCTTTACTCATAAAATGAGCATACACTCGATTTACAGTTTATATATAAGATTGTATATTGTAATTTACTGTCCTCATCCTTAAGTTGTACCTGATGACAGATTAAAGGTTATCACGCCCACCAGATACTTTTTCTTCTCTACAGCAATCATTTTAGAATTTAATCCTTGTGATCATAAACTTACCAGCATAAGTGCTGCTGCAGGGACAACAAACATTCTGTAGCAATAATAATAATAGGTTATTATGTGAGTGGAGGTGAGAGATCAGACAATATCTCACTGATTGAGGAGTTTGACAGAACTTGTTTGCTGCACTCACTCATTCTGTTAAACTCCACACTCCGTGAGATATTACCTGATCTCTCATCCCCATTTGTTTTTATAACGGTTTTCTCTCATGTTCATTAATCAGTGTAAGTCTTAAACTTTGCAGTGTCGGATATCAAATTTTCCACTCCGCCTCTCATCCAATCAGAATCGAGTATTTTTCAGCAAACATGAGAGAAGGTCAACTATTGCCTCGCTACTAAATCTCCTCGGCCTTCGTGTACTTTCAGGGACACATTCATTGTGGCGATCGGCAACTGCCTCACGTCCGTCTTTGCTGGCTTCATCATCTTCAGCTTTCTGGGCTTCATGGCACACACACTGAACACCTCTGTAGAGACCGTTGTCAACAGTGGTATGTGATGATAGCAATTTACATTAAATGGCTCATTTATGTAATATCGGTATCTTTTTTCGCTAGGCGATTGTACGGGATTTTCACAACTTGGGTGAGTTTTCACAAAGTGTCAGCTGATGCAGAGAGCAGGAATTTATCATCTCATTAAATATTGTCATGTCAGGAAAATGGATTGTAATAAGGCCACAACAAAATCCGTCGATTTCGGGTGCTCTTCCAAAATTATAAGGTTTGCCTTCCAAAAGGCCAATTTAAGTAGACGTTCAGCATTTATTTCAATATTTTAATTACTACTTGAAATAAAACGCACATTTGGTATCTAGTGACACTCATCTCTGTTCTCAATTGGCAATTCTATCATTCTGTGCAAAAATCACCGCCAATAACCCACGCTGATTGGTCAACCAGCGTGCTCAATTTTGCGATGGAAAACACGCTCCAGAGCGCGCGGAGACCACTACTATGGCGCTAGTCTAAACTCGTCACATTATCAATACAGCCGCTGACGTCGCAAGGCGTGTTCCGTTTAGCGGAGAGCAAATGTTTAGACTAGCCCCGTAGTAGTGGTCTCCGCGCGCTCAAAACAAACAAAATTGACTTGAAGTGAGCATGTTATAATATGATTTATTTTAAAATAAAATGGATTTTAGTCATGATAGAATGGTGATTGACCACTCGATTGTCGTGTCAATCGCAAAATTGAGCATGCTGACGTCTGATTTACCCTCACTTTGTTCGGGTAAATCAGACATCAGCATGCTCAATTTTGCGATTGACACTCCAATCTCGTGGTCAATTCCTACATTAGCCAATGAAAGTGTGCATTTAATAGCAAAGCATTTTATTCATTGCACATTTGAGTCAAAAGCTTTGCCACTGATACTGTGCTCTTTAAACAATTTTGATCTTTTGCTACATAATTGTAATGCTAAACTTGAGTTTCAATGTGTAATTGTCTAAGACATTAATTGTTTCAAATATGTTTTTTACAAAATTATGTGCTCTGAGTTTTTTAAGCTTTGAAAATTATATGGATCTATCATCACTAAGGAGTACAGGGGAGTGGGGTCAATTTTGAAAGTTGATCAAAAGGTGACTGATCAATTTGAATTCACTCTAGAGGTAGTAAAATTACTTGACATGATAAAATGTGCTGCATCCATGCATGCTAGCCTCCTAGATTAAAAAATCAAGTTATTGATAACAATATTACTGAATGCTGTAAATCTAATAATTTTTTGTGCCTTTTAATTTCCTATTCCACATTTTTTGCATTTTACATTATCGAAATTAATCATTGTATTCATTTATGTATTTCAAATATATTCTTAATAAAATGTCTGTTTTGCACAGGTAGAAAAAGTAAAACAAGTAAAAGAATGCAGGTGAACCATGACAGGAAATCCAAATCATCTGTTAAAATTACACTTCCTGAAAGCAATTAATGCCGCTTTATGAAACTGTTGTTTTGGAAGAGTGTGTATGATACCATATTCCCTTTTCAGCATTTTACTAATAATTAAATTAAGTGTGCAAACAACATTATGTCACCCAGTAAAACTAGTGGCACATCACTTGGTTCTCTTAATCAATGTCACAGTGCTGGGGTGCATTATGTCAAAACTTAGACTTTTTCTTCAAATGTATTTGCATCAGTCAAATTCTTTTTGGTATGACATACAATAATTTGTTATTTTCATTGTTGAAAAAGGTTTTTATCGTTTATTTTCATTGTGATAGCAACTGCTATGTTGTTACATACACAATTTTTGTTTCTAAATTTCAATATGTTTTTGCAGTATATTAATAATGTTTCAAATGCATGTATATCAGTAACATTATTGTACATCAGATCACATTTTCACAATCATCTGATTTGTATTGAATATACCATTGTGGTTGAAGAAAGTTCATTTTGAACCATCTAATCTCTCCCATGATTATAGTGTCTTGTAAGCAATCATTTACTTTTTTATGACACTCAAAATGGAGCAGTATTCCACTTACATTGGAGGGGGTGCTGGTAACATCATGTACAATAACAGACGAGATTCCCCAATATAATATACTAGTACTAGAATACACACTCCTCCCCGTGTGGTCACAATTGTGTGCATGGGCACTAATGTACTGTGGTAGGTTTATTCCGAGCACTACAGACCACATGGCTGTGGCTAGAGTTTCAACAATCATTCGTCATTTCAAGCCACAGCCACAAGGTCTGTTTCACTGGACTAAACTACTATAATTACCCCTCGATGTTTTTGCAAATATCCATGCTGTTGTAATAAAGTCCACCGAATCAATTGCCTCCCCGTGTTTCAGGTGCAGGGCTGGCGTTCATCGTGTACCCCGACGCTGTGACCCGCATGCCCATCTCCCCGCTGTGGGCCATCCTCTTCTTTGCCATGCTCCTCACCCTGGGGCTCGACAGCCAGGTAATGAGACCATACCCATGGTTAAGTAGGTAGCGTACTCTTCACCATGAATACTAATATATATTAAAAAATGTATACTACTCAGTGGTACCTATATATACATTACGATATCACCACCTATTTCTAATGGGTACCATCTGCAATACATAAGTTATACAGTTTTAAACTGTGTTCAAACCCTCATTTGATTAAGCTTCCAATTACAATGTTCATATTTTACCTTGGTCCAAGCCGTACTTGGGGCATTACCTGCTGCTTGCCGGAGCTCTCAGTCAACATGGAGTGGTCCTGTTTCAATTTGAAGCTAAAATTCTCCGCTGTTCGTATGTGTCAGAACCGTTCACATATTTAAAATATCGCTCACTACATGTATACTACCAATTAAGATACTGCCGGTAATGGTTTTGACCTTGACATCATAGGATAATTGGCCGACTAGTATCAGATGTTTGACCAGTGCTTGACTGTTTTTCACTTCCTCCCTGCACCATAAAAACTTCAGAGACATTGTGTCATGACCAGAGTATACATTAACTGGTGTTGCCTGATGTGAGAGAAATGGCAATATTCAGCACTATCCCTGGATTATAACCACCCATTACGAACATGACATTATTCAATAGCTATTCACTGAATTCATGTGAACGAGTATTTCATTTCCCTGGGTGAAATCACATTATTTATACCACTATAAAAATGCAACAATATCATTGATTTCCTGGACAACAATCACCACCAATCATTTGTAAAACAAAGTACTAATTAGTGATCTGTATTTGTAGTATCTTATCTTAACCTGGATGAAACCCAATGTAGTTGTGATGATCATATAATTATGTGGTACATCTCTCTAGTGTTTATCGACACTTATTGTTGAAAATTAATTGGATAGTACACCAGACATGATTATTTTATTCACAAAGATTTTGTCAACTAGTGTTTTTTTTAATATTCAATCACTACAAAACAATCCATTGAAGCATTGCAAGAAAAAAGACTAGATATACCTGTATAGATTACCAGGATAAATTGACTAAAAAGTATTATAATGAATAATTGGTTAAATTGACCCCAAACACGAATCGCATTAAACAATGGGCTTGGATTCAAACTGCTGACCCTCTGTTCCAGTTTGCGATGCTGGAGACTGTGCTCACATCTCTCCTGGATCGCTTCAGCTGGATCCGGCCCCACAAGACCAAAGTGATCGGCGCCATCTCCGTCGTGTTCTTCCTGCTAGGACTCACCATGTGCTCTCACGTAAGTGCAAAACAAGCAAAGTTGAGAATTATGCTGCTTTTTTAGACTTAGGAATATATCACACAAATATTACAAAGTTTATTGCTTTAAACCAATGGATATTTATTTACAGAAAATGTGTAAGCTTTCACTCTTACAATCTGATGAAGCCTTGTGTATGGGTGAAAGCTTACAAGTTTTTGTGTTTATAAATATCCATAAACTGTATATATATCAGGATAGATGAGTACACTATGATAGGAATATAGAATTATATGTGACTTCATGTAAGTTATTAGATCTATGACTCCCAGTCACTTTAGAACTATATCACATAAACCAGAACATCTAGACGTACTATTCTATATATACAATTATATTATTGAATTTGGAAACTTAACATCCTCTACATAATGAATACACCCATAGTCCTCTTTCTTCAAGATCCAATCAGTTTGATTTCAAAGAACACAACTTGTGGAGTATTGATACATGTATTGACCTGTTTACTAGGGTGGAGTGTACATCCTACAGCTGATGGACACCTACAGTGGTGGCTGGGCCATCCTCATCCTGGGCATCATAGAGTGTGTGGCCCTCAGCTGGGTCTATGGTAGGTCCTCTGCATGATCAGATGTCTGTCTTCACTATGTGTACATTGGTCTGTCTTCACATAAGGCAAATGCAGGTTATTTGGCTGCCTGTCTGCTTGCATGCATGCATGCCTATGTATGAATGCCTGCTTGCCTTTCTGTTTGCTTGTCTTCCTGTTTGTTTTGTCTGTTTCTGGCTGGCTGTTTCAGTCTGCCTCCTGCCTGTCAATTTGCTTGTGCATTTGACAGCGTCATTCTGAACATCACAACATTTCACATATTTTATTGATTTCCATTTTCATAGCTATTGGTCATCTATACTGAAAGTCAGTTACAGTTGGAATATGTATAAAAAATGAACATTTATGATGCAATACCATAATATCATGAAACCTAAAATTATGAATTATTTCTTTTTATATCGAAAAACTTGGGTGTCAAATTTTCTGTTTGGTTTTCATGATGTTACTCTTTTCTCTAACAGAAATGAAAGTAGCGTAGGTGTTAAATGCACATTTATATGTACATGCATTGTGTTGTTTTCAAGTTAACACCATATTCAGTCAACGCGGTTTCTTTTCATGATTATCTTTATCATCAAGCAATAATGGCATGTAACTTTACCTGTAAAAGCTACCTGTGCTCTCTTTCATAACTAACGTTTATTACCTTTGTTATCAGGTCTTATTCATTAAAATTATGTGTCATGTCTAGATTCTTGTTAATATATTTAGCTAATGACACATATGCACTTGATAATGATGCTAAAAAGTAGTTTTATAATTGTTTCAATGCTATGATGAGAATACACTTTGGCTATTCATACTTGTATACGTGTAACATATTACAATAGATGGACAAAATTCTCTACATAAAAAAGAAATAATATGGTTCATGTATCATTGAAAAACAATCACTATAATAATTAGTCTGTAGACATACAGGGTTCATGTGAAGGCTTTCAGTCAAAAAAACTAATTACTGCAGAAAGAATATTAATTTTGTTTGTAAAAGTGTACTTGTAAATTAAAACTTCGATTTCAGTTCACTTTAGTTTTATGTACATGTATACATTAGCAGCTTTCAATGTTTTCAATTAGAATAGAAACACCAGGCTTGATGGCGTGAAGATTAATAATCTTTTCACAATTCATGAAAGCATTTATTTAGACAATCGTCGTTAGATATTTTGATCAACATTTATCATTATGTTAACTAAGAACCATTAAAATTCTGAATTGCACAGTAAAATCTGAATAAGTGCCATAAAATTGCAGTTTATTTTGTACACTTTCCTATATAATATTAGGTATTAAGGTATTAATCTTGAGTATATATTACAAAGTTTTCAAGAAATTACTTAAATAAATGGCTGTAGTGAGTCTTCGCTGGAAGGATCAGAATGTAAAACTAGTTAGAACCAGTTGATTTGAATGAATTCAAATGAATTTAATTCATGTCAAATCTAAGGAATGCTTTTCTCCAGCTGCCATAAATTTCCATTGTATATATATATTTTTCTTCTTATCATGCAATAGTAAATATATATAGTCCACGTTTCTAAATTTTATAAAGTTTATAAACTTGGACTCTTTATTCACCACTGCATGGTAAGAAGAAAAATATATATTTCCAATAAGGCCACATGTAGTTCACCAATTAAAATCTGTAATAAGTACAGTAGAATCCGTCTATTATGACCATTTGTGGCACCAACTTAAAGTGGTCTTAATTGAGAGGTGATCTTTATACAGAGGTTCCCATTGGAATCATTTTGAAGGATTGGGACCACAAAAAGTGGTCCTACAATAGAGATGGTCTTATCATAGAGGCGGTCTTAATTGGAGGCTCTACCGGAGCATAAATTTGCATGTAAGAAAACATCTGTGGTTACAGGTGCAGCTCGGTTCTACCAGGACATCGAACTGATGATCGGCTCCAAGCCGTGGCTGTGGTGGCGGATCTGCTGGCAGGGCATCAGTCCCGCCCTCATTTTGGTATGTGGCTTCGCAAGCTTTTTCACTTTTCCGGAGAGTTTCTCTCTCAAATGCCCAGTAAGTCACGTTTCAATCCCAATTGTAGCCTGATTAACACTTTAACACACCCGAATACCTCACAACTGCCATTTTCAAAGGTTTGGCCACAACTTTGGCCTTTGCGACACTGGTCACCCCAAAGGCGGTCCTAATAGGGAGGTTCTACTGTATGGTTTCAGGCGATCATCATTTTCAGCTGGGTGGACTACAACCCCACCAAGTACGGTGACTACGTGTTCCCGGTGTGGGGCGACGCGCTGGGCTGGCTCATGTCCTTCTGCTCCATCATCTGGGTGCCCATCGTGGCCATCTACCTACTCTGCAAGGAAGACGGGCCGTTCTGTGAGGTGAGGGGCTCTCACTCATTGCTGATGACAGGTCCAGGTTTTTGGACAATGGGTGGGTGGGTTGAGCACTCAACTAGTAGCTCAAATCAGAATTTAATGAGATTCACATGCAGGTATGCGCAGAGGCAGTAGTGGCAAAATTTGAAAATTTCATTTTGGGGTTATTTTTGAAAGAAAGAGGAGTTGGAGTAGGGGACACATTCCCTACGAAGCCAGCATTGTGTGTCAATACAGTACTGATTCCGTCAGAAGAATACAGAAGAAAAACTTCGAGAATTACGTTACGATTCCTTATGCTTTTTTTCTGATTTCTTCTCATTGTTGCGACTATTACGAACGTTAAAAAGGTTCTGTAGCTTCCGCAAATTACGGCTTTCTTCATAACTCACTTGAAGTTACCTTTATTCCGATTGGTCCCCTTATATTATACATTTTACAGAGGTTCCTGTAATGAAAAGAATAATTCTATAAGTTCAAAATCACGCGGACATTTTGACAGATTTTCATTTCATTGGGTGTATGTATGGCGTCCGCACTTCAACTTTCACTTTGTGGCTGGAATAAACGAGAACGCCCGAACAAATCCGAACATTTATAAGCAAAAGATGGGCACCATTGACAGAAGCCATGAGAAAATGTTCTGATTATTACGTTTTTTCTGTTTATTTCGATAATCGTAAGTATTGTAGTTTCGATGATTGAGCACTTCCAAGAAAACCGTGATAGCCATAACTTTGTTGCAAATTGTTAATTATTATTATGTTTTCTTATGCCAATTCCTCAAATTTCGTTTCGCTTCTGTATCCTTCTGACGGAATCAGTACTGTACATGTACAAGTATTAATGACACTATTCTCTGTATTTGTGCTCACAAATAGAGCTGATTTGCTGTTTGTTTAATAGCTGATTGAATGTCTGGGTCAATGGTTCATTGAATAATGGATTTTATGTATATTTGTGGGTACTTTTGTCTGAAGATGGGGTCTACATTTGGGATAAGCAGAGTGTGGAGAATAAGAAGACATATGTCAATCATACCCGCTATGATCTTCTCTGTAGTGATCAATTTCCCCCTTGTTATTATGGTCATCTTTATTTTATCATTTTCAAATACAAACTTTTCATATCTTCCTCACCATTTTTTGCCCCACAGCGGCTACGTAACCTGACCCTGCCCACCATTGAGTGGGGTCCTGCCTTGGTCAAGCACCGAAAGCTGGTCACCTACGTTGAGGGCTTCGTCGTTGACCCCTGGGGGAAGAATGACCCCAGGGGGACTACACCGGCTTTTGAAAATCTTGCTTTGGATTTGAATTCTGAAAAACAGGTTAGTACTTGCTATTTACTAAATGGTTTTCGTTTTAATTTTAATTCTGTTTATGTTATGTCTAAATGTTTATTATCCAAAATAGACATGGATACATATGTTTACATCTAAATAAACCAAACGTGATAACGTGTACTCATAGGCAGATCCAGGTTTTCAGAAAAGGGGGGGCGCACTTAAGGAAAAGAGGGGGCGCACTTACGGGATTTCATGAAAACCCTATAAAAATGAAGTATTTTGGTGGGAAAAGGGGGGCGCGCGCCCCCTGCGCCCCCACCCCCTGGATCTGCCTAGTGTACTGAATGACATATAATCATATCCTGCCAGATTTTCAAAATATGTGATTTACATTTGTAGATCCAATATCATTTAAGACTTGTTTGAATTTGTACATTATTTTTGTAGAGTGTGTTTTCATAGCTTAATACCTGGCACAACGATGTAACCTTAGGACGTTTCTCACAATGCTGTATGTCATATTTCTCCTTGAAGTTAATATTCATGATATGTGCACATATTTCAGTCATACCTGAGTCCAAGCGGTGGGTCTATAGGAAGCTTTCTGGACACAGCCAGCATTAACAGATCAAATGGAAGCATCAACCAATCAAAATCAAACTTGTCATATGGAGCTTATAGCAATGCTACAGCTATGTCATATGAAAGTGTTGTGTGAGGCTATTTCGATATGGATAAATCTAGATAGCTCTAAATGCATTTATTGGACTTTCCATAGTGAGTGGACGAAGTATACTTACACTTCTAATTCAACCCCGTGATAAAGATCATTTAGCAACATATTGACACCAAGTAAATAAATGCATCTCTGTTTGCTCTATTATGTAGGAAAGGTTGGTATTTAATTTTATACAGTTTTTAACATTTTTATGAAAGCTGATGAAAGTTTTCATAGTACACGTGTGTATATTCATGTAATGGTATATTTATTATATTTTTAGGCTGATATTTTGCATTTGTATTTTACTTTTGTATATTTTACAAAAACATTTTTTTTTTATCAATGAAGAAACTACTTTCATAATGGTTTTATTCATATTTATGTACTGTATAATCATGAATCTCAATTTACTTCTGTGTTTATCTAAGGTTACAACATTGTGATGGATATTAGTTTAATTTTTAATATAAGCAATATTTTTATGTATTAATATATTAATTATTTTCCATCAATAATTTTTGATGGGATTTTGTTCAGGTGTTTTTAAGCCAGTGTGTGTTTATAGGTTTATATATGTTTTTATACGGTGTTTTTCTAAATACCACAATTATAAGTGCAATTTTATGGCGCATTGATAGTTTATAATTGTGTATGATATTACACCTGTACTTTTAGGTGAATGAAAAAGTACATGTTGTAACTCTAAAAATATATAAGTGTCAGTTACTTTTTGCCAATTGTCCTCCACTGTAAAATCATTATTCCAAAAATGAAATAACAATTTTATATATTCATTTTATAAAGATGTTGGTATTTGAAATGTCTTTATGTTATTTAATGAAGATATATTTCTATGCTATAAAAGTTTGATTATTTTAGCTCCACATAGTCCTGACTAATTTGAAATGGTTACACATACACATGAGACCATTTCCATTACATTTTTTTTTACTGGTAACATAATCAGATTCTAGATTCTCCTCTAGAGGTGATAAAATCCGATATTTAATTAAAATGTTTAAATGGGAGATATATATTTTTATGCCGACAAAGAGCTATTAAAGGTTTGGGGGTAGGGGTGGGGCTAACAAAATGGATGGATCTCCAACTTGGGGAGGGGGTGTTAAATTTTCTGACAAAAATAGGGGTGATGTTAAATTTTATGACAAATAGAGGGGGGTCTTCATTCGTTGACAAAAAACGAGTACCTTCAGGAGGGAGAATACCTGTACCATGATGTAATGGTAGCATCCCCACTCGGGGCCCTCCGTGAGACAGCCGGGGCTGGTCAGTGGTTAGTGCTCATGAGCGCGGCGGTCACACGCGCTGTCCCTGATAGCCACATGATGCTCCCACTGAGCAGAGCCACTAAGCAATGATAAATCATGACATTAATAATCCATTCAATAGTCAATGGCAGGTCAAAGCCTCCCAAACACATCACATGACAATGCTAAATAATTTTTGTGTTGTAATCACAAAATATCATTTACATAAAAACATATATATTATACCCCTACGCAATATCTTTTATATAATGAGTGAATGAATATGGTGGGATGTTTTCCAGTCAAACAATCGAGCTCTCATTTTGTCGCTTCAGCTCAGCTGCTGAAGCAAGCATTGTGTTTCGTTCGTTTGTAACTAACTAACTATGTATGTATGTATGTCTCCGGACAAGCTAGAGTTTAACCGTTGCATCGATTTCATTCAAACTTTACACGACTATGAGGCATGAGGCGACACCGAAGTGATTCGATTTTGGGCACTCTGCCAATTAAATTTTGCTATCTAGAAGCGCTTTTTTGACATTTTTAATGATATTCAATGCACTTAGCCAGCAAGAAAAAAATCAATATATTCCAACCAAGCAGCAAAATTGATTATTAGATTTGAAACTGATATTGATTATCATCTTGTTATTCACTACTATTGTATGGCAACACAAATATCTTTTTGCTGGATATATTGATTCTGATTCATTCTGATGTTTTCTCCTCAAATTCATAAATTTCTTGATTGTAAAGTATACATTATTTCAGTATATATCTTAATTGCCCATAACTCAACATCGTTCTAGCAACGAAGTGTTCTTTGAACACTTTTGATCTAGGATTTGTTTTTTTGTTTTTTTTTTTTTGTTTTTGTTTTTTTTTTTGCCTTGTCACCAAGCAAATCTCAAGTTTAAAATATATCAAAAACAATTTTCAGACAAAATTAAATCGAATTTGTTGCATTTTGCATACATAATGATAATAGTGCCGAAACGCGTATAGGTTGGGTACGTGTTATGGTCTACTGACAAGAACTACAAAAAGAAAAAGACTTGGATAAAATGTATTGTACCCGTGTGGTACATGGGTACCCAGTATCGTACACGGGTATAACACGGGTACTACGCGTGTTCACTGATTTTCAGCAAGGCTATATCACTATATATACTAGTAATCCGCTCTACTGCATCTCAGGTGAGAATTTGTATATGCGAAACGCGGTAATATTGAGTACATTATGATTTGTTTCTTAACACAGATAATTTTATCTATATTTTGCCGTAAACTAGTTTTATATGGTTTTGATTAAAATAAATAATTTTTAACTTAAATACTGCAGTGTATTTTATTAATATAAGTGTAATATTATGATAAAACAAAACTTTTGTTAGTGTATATAGCACGCGATTGCTTACAACTTTTACAATATATTAAATAAGTGCCACATGACAATTGTGAAAATAAGAAACAATAGACTTTAATATTATTTCGAGACCTCTTCATGAGGTTATATTTTATCATCTTACATTAATAGCACAAACAGAGTCTGGGACGTTGTTACCTAAGTGAATCTCTCTGCAATGCTGTTAAGACATGGACCATTTGATGCCTGGGGGGTGGCCAGGCAAAATATTGAAATAAATAATCGCGCCCCAAATTTTGAGAAATAAGTAATCTATCCCTAACAAAATGTAAAAAAAATCAATCTTTAGAAAAGCGTAAAATAAATATCTATGCCCGAATGCTCAAGACTAAAAATAGTGTGCCTGAATGTTGGTAACTAGAATTTGCTCATTAAGGATCAATATATCTCAAAATTAATCGCTCGCGAAATCATTTATAAGAAAATCCAATTGTGTGAATTCTACTTATTCAACACCAGTGTTTGTTTTTTTATATTCATTGTCATTTCAGTTGAAATGCATTGTATTATTGTTATGATTGCACAATAGACTTTATTGTTATGATAGAAATAAAAGTTAACTTAAACCATCAACAAAAAGATGGGAAAAAGGAAGAGAAAGAATTTGCGGTATGCACTCACAAACTGCCTACTTTGGTAGTGAAAAACCTTCCCCAATAAAATATAATGTAGCACTGAGTGAGAGCCACTATCCATATGTATGAAAAATAAACAGCTGCAAAGACGTTAGAGAAAAGAAAGAGAACATGAAAAAAAATGAAACAAGGGCATAAATGGTTTTGAAAAATGCATCAATACACTTGAATATTAAAATACAAAAATCGCAGTAGAAATGTACAATACTATACATTTTACAAATATGTCTCTATTGTAATAATATGTCACTATTTTAATAATTACCTTTGCTAATATATTAGTTATAAACACAATTTACTAAAATATAGTTAACAACAATTCATAGACTAAAATTTGTATCTAGTCTAATATTGTCTTGATGTATGTACAATGTGCTGTATAACCAGTATATTCTGCTGTTATTAAATTTCGCGGTTTCAATCCATCAATTTTTTTACTTCAATTTTGTGGTTTTGGTCCATACTGGAATTACCTATCTTTAGGCTTTAGTTAATATTTGCTGACTATTTCAGGGAATTCTTCTCGCACTCGCCACTAGCCAAAACCTAGTGATTAATTCATCCGGTGAGTGGGCTTCAATTTGCACCTGCCACTTTGACGATTGCCTTTTCCATCAAGTTTATGCGAGTACAATTGAAAATTAACCCGCCAAATAGACTAATAGAAGGAGTCTAGATAAAAAATAATACTCTTTTAACAGATCTTTTAACAGACACTGACTTGCATGGAAAGCAATGAATAAATACATGTATGTGTTAAAGTTAACCGTAATATCGTGTAAAATCATAGAAAAACAAAACATGATATAAATGCCTCCATTTCATCAAAATAAAAAAATAATACTTTCTCAGAAAAGGAATGCACCAGAGAGCTTCTAGAGACATCCATTTCAAAAGATTTCTGGGAGAGCATGCCCCCAGAACCCCCTAGCTATACTTCGTGCCTACGGCGCTTGTAACCGCACTTTTGGTGCTCCCCTTTTCAACAACTTTGCATTTTGGCCAGTGCCCTTTCAACATCACCTGCAAAATTTTGGCAGGTGCCAATAATATTTGGCTAGTGCTCCTGTTATAGCACTGGCCACATTGGCTAGAGGAGTGTGAAATGAGAAGAATTCCCTGTATTTTATTTTGTAGGTCTGGACGGTAGCCACGAAATTTGCAAATTAACTCATGTTCAAGCGCTTCTTGTTTTACAGTACGTTGTAACCAATACATGTATTTGATGTAGATATAAATAAAGTTTGACTACAATGTTTATTTCATATCTAAAAAAATAATCATGCCTCCTTGAATCTGAAAAAAATAATTGTGCCTTAAAAATCAAAGAAAAAAATATATATTCTCTAAAAAAAATGAAAATAAATATTTGGACTTGAAACTAAAATGCCTGGCCCCCCAACATCAAATGGTTCGTGCCTAAACCACTTACCTCTTTAAACAGTATAACCCCACAACATATAGGGCGGTATAAAACTGTGGGATGAAGGCAAAACTGTGGGATGTCGGAAATTAAATAACAATGGGACATGGGATTTATATTGGTGCCTTATGAACCGCTCCTCTGTAAATAGTAAATACTTTAGTACTCCCCTCAAAATTGTCTCCGTAGGAGACGGGCTCGCTAGTTAATCTTTAATAATTGCAAATGTAAATGTAAATGTGGTGGTTTATAGTCCTGATCTCAGTATGCCTCTCATGACTTTACAATTTACACCAGGTCATTGGCACACTTATTGATCAGCATTTGATCAGTTCTCGTATACTTGCATCGGCAGCACATTCAGCGCACAATGCTCATCACTCAAACAATCACTCACTCACTCTTTCAACCCAATGACCTGTACCTATTTAACGTGTAGGTACCACGGAGCAGTGTGCAACCCGCTAGGGGTAGGTTTGCTCAACACCTACCACCAGACCCGACCGGGAATCGAACCCACGACCTTCTGGTCACGAATCCAACTCCCTAACCATTCGGCCACGGAAGCACCGTAAGTCACCGTTGTTCTAGCGACGCCGTGTTCTTTGAACACTTTTGATCTAGTTTGTTATATTGGACAACCATAATATATCATAAGTTGGAATACATTAAGTGATGGAAAATTAACTCAAGTATGCATTGAGAAAAATAATGCACTGGTAGGTCAACCTAGCTCTCAGTGCATTATTTGTCTCTGTGCATACTATGTCAGAGTTAATTACCCAGCTTAATACATGCTTCTCATCAAAGCTGTATGCTGTTTATCTAGTGCTTTGGTCTAAGATGTTTTTGTTTGTTTTTTTAATTTTCAAATGATGCTACACCTTCAAATTAGTGGACTTGTCCAACGATTGAGACCAAATAAGTCCTATTCGCAAGTTAGGGTAATATTCACCAAATTCGGGCATGGAATTCATGCAGCATATTGACCTCTAAAGACATATTTCTTCAATTCTGATGAGATTCACCATTCATGTTTGCCATTGGATTATGATGTTCTGGCAGACCCAGATTTTTAGACACATCTATAGAGGGTGCGAGGTGATCCATAAGATCCTGAAGCTATGTAATGATGTCGACAAACCAAGGATTAAGTAGATGTCCGCCGCAACCCCCGTGCTGCTTCTTCTGTAATTGCCCTCTTTTATATTAGATTAACCCCGTCAGGTGGTAGGGTGAAATTTCGAATGTTGAATTTCATGTACAAGTCGAAATTTGCTATTGCCTTTTGATTATTATTACTACTGCGTGTCTCCATATAACTTATATCCCCCCTCCAGCAATTTTGATTCTTGATAAAGCAGCTTATCTATAGAATTACGCGTTAGGGACCATTCAGTATTTGTGACAGGGTGGTGTAGGAGGATTTTCTAAAATTGCTGTAAAAAAATTAATAGCCCCCCTCAAATCCCTGTGAAAAAATTGGTAACCCCCCCCTCAATTTCATGTGACAAAAATTGATGACCCCCCCCTCGCCCCCCAACAGTTAACTCATTCAAGATTAACGTTTAAATGTGATGAGTCTAATAAAAAAAATAAAAAAAACGTATAAGATTTTCAGGTTCAATACATTTCCCCCATGTCCGAACATATTCCATAATTCCAGACAGTATAGGAGTCTCATTTTGTATAAATTACAACCTTGCAGGATAAAGTGCACCCTCCCACTACACGGACCTATTAGCCTTTTTAGGCCCATGTGACATAACGCGGGTACAAAAAGTAATATATGATACTGCACATGTACTTAGTGACTGTAAATGATGGCATTGATCAATAGTGTTTTGCATCAAATATTAAACTTCATCTCGCTATCAAGGTTGGACATAAAAGGGATGGATGCGGGGCAAGTCATGTATATATACCAAAACACATTTACTGTTTGATTATCATACCACTAGTGATGTCTGTTATAACATAAGCATAACATCGGTGTAACTGGTGTTGTTTTGAACACTATATTACAGGGTGTGTGTGTGTGTGTGTGTGTGTGTGTGTGCGTGCGTGCGTGCGTGCGTGCGTGCGTGCGTGCGTGCGTGCGTGCGCGTGTGTGTGTGTGCGTGCGCTTTAAAACAATACTAAAATTTTGAAGATATAATTGACCAAAAAGGTTTTAAAATAACGTCAATATGAATACAGTGAGTGCACTATCGGACAGAGATGTGTCCAGGTTGCAACAAATTGTCTTGTCGAGAACGTCTTTGAATGAAGGGGACAATTTCACTGGATTCGACAACCGCGTGTTCAGGCTTTCGTACTAAGAGGTCAGTGCTTTAATTATTTCATATGGATATACTGATTAAAAATAAAACTTTGAAGAGAGCAAAAATAAATTTGATAAATCAAAGACCCAGTACTTCCCTGATTGTTGCATTGTGTTTCAAACTTATTTCTAAAAAAAAATAATAATGAAAGAAAGAGAAAATGAAGAAACTTTCAATGTGGTCATAACATAGAGAACGCTTTTTTAATATTTCATCTTTCAGTACTTTCCATTTATCAAGAAAACAGAAGGACCCAATGGCTCCGTGTTTGTAGAAGGAATATGCGCCAATATCATAGAAGCAATGGCTGAAGTTCTTAACTTGAAGTATTAGTTCACAATAATCTGTAATGCTATGTTCACAACCGCTTCCAATTAGGCCTCTGGCGTACTTTTGTGATTTTTTAACCCTTTGCACCTGGCAGCTGGCATTGCTGACGATGTTCATAATGATGTTCCCGTATTTTAGTGTGCTATTTCCGAATGGTCCCATGAGCCTGCTTTTCCAACCAGTCCATTCAAAAGGTCACAGACCATTTTTCCAGACGACCCCATACATTTTGGCCACAACATATATATGAGACACCATGAAAAGGCTGCCAATAACGTTTTCTCATTTCTGGCGTCATTTGGAGTTTCTGGAGCTAGGATCGGCGAAGCGAAATGGGGGGTTAATGCAAATCCCTTTCCCGAAAACCAGGCTCAGTCAGTGAAAGCAAATCTAAGAATATAGTCCATTATACGTAGTCCTGTAACCAGAGCCAAAAAGGCGAGGAGGGGAATTTCATATTTTATAAGTGGGGTGGGTGGGGGTCTTCATAAATCATATATAATATAGAAGTCTTTCATTATATCCTATGATATACTAATAGATGTTAACCAAATCGCGCACCAGTACTAGACATGAAAAATACAACCAAACAAGTTTGCATCTTAAATGTGTTACTTTTTCAATAACAAGGAATTGTACAACTTGTAACGATTTTTTTTTTTTTTTTTTTTTTTTTTACTTATAATTGTATCTGAATTACAAACTTGTAAAAATATTTTGGCAAAAAGGCGAGGAGGCGAAATCTAAAAGCGAGGAGACACAGAGGAGGCATCCAAGAAAGTGAGGAGGCGGTCGCTCCCTCTGCCTCAGCCTAATTACGGGCCTGAAACGAACCTATACAAAGGGGAGGGAGTCGGGGGAAAAAACACTTTTAAAACTGGAGATACTTACAAGTGGTTTGCAACAATAAGAAAACTTTGTTGGTAATATTTTTAGACTAAACCATTCGTTTACTGGACAAACAAACAATCATTGAGTTGGCCCACGATTGGCTGCTCTTGCTGCAGGTACGCGTGGCACAAGGTGCGGGATGGGCAGTTCGGCTCCACTGACGAGAACGTGGGTCGGCATGCTGGGGGAGGTCATACGCGGGGTAAGTGACCGCCAGGACGGGGGCTGTAACTGTGTTCTATGCTGCTGTTTAAATCATTCGTGCAGTGGAATCAGTCTTACTGTAGTGTACGGCGAGTTGTACATACACTGTATGAGACAAAACAAATTGAAGGCATTGGGGGTGGTGATATAATAACTCTAAATCAATGAACTCTATATTTTTAAAAAAGTAGTACAGTAGCCACCTTCAATTCATATAGAATCTTTTTACACTCTATAGTCGGCTGATTTGTGATGTAGCAAACGAAAAAAATAGTCTTTTACAAGCTGTATATACAAAAAATGTTGCCTACCATTGAATGCTAGAGAATTTTACGTACGCCAGTGTGTGTGTGTGTGTGTGTGTGTGTGTGTGTGTGTGTGTGTGTTGTGTGTGTGCGTGCGTGCGTGCGTGCGTGCGTGCGTGCGTGCGTGCGTGCGTGCGTGCGTGTGTGTGTGTAAATAAATAATCTATACATTTAATACTCGAGGATGCTGACAGTGGTATGTACAGAAAAATCTATGAAAAGACGTCATCTGATCCCAACAACCTGGTTGATATTTATATTGAAGGAATTCTACAAGCACAAACAGACAACTATGCATTCATAACGGACAAAACCACGTTATTAACAGGTAAATTATTTGCATGATTTTAATTCAATTAATATTTTCCATTCGAAATAAATATGAATATTCTCAGAATGAAATCCTAGCTATTTCTTGTTGACTCTATATTACGCTCATTTCAACAACTACAACATATTTAGAAATGAATGTTTACTTCCCAATTGTCGGCCGCCAACAGCTGTCCTCGCAGAACGAGGCTGTCATGACAAACAGCCTTGCACCTTGGGATTCCCGGTGGTGTGGTCCCTCCTCCCCTCATCCTCCTCCCTCAGTAAGAGCAGATATGCTTTAGGCAGGTCAAAACCATCCGTCCTGTTGAGACTAGCCTTCTTCACCTCGATGTATAACTTGTGTACATGCCTCCAACTATTTTTCTGTAGATGTCTTTATTGTCTTTATAAATGATCTCAACAATCTCTCATATAGAAGTGTGTGTGATGTTATGTTCACTATTTCATGTTAATAAATGTCAGCTTAAGAGTCTTTCTTCTCCCTTGATTTTTCATCTTCGTCCATTCTTTCACCAAGAGATCTGCCAGCTTCCCCATCATATGTGTTCTCACATTCCTTACGGTCAACTTGGTATTAAATGATTCCACGGTGTTTTTTCCAGATCTAAAGGGTCTTTAGGTCTATCCAAGACATTTCTGACAGTACATCCTGCTTTATCATAAAGGCTGATGTTACATTTTCATAAACCCTTCTTAATCTTTCAAACACACCTTTTTATATGGTAACACTACATGTGTTAATGGTTTCCTGATGCTTCCTTGTTGTATGATAAATTGAAGAAATATGTCATGGTTTGGAGGTCACCATGTATGAATGCATGCCCGAATGTAGTGAATATTGCCCGAGCTTGCGAGGGCAATATTCACTACATGAGGGCATGCATTCATACATGGTGACCGACAAACCATGATATATATATTCATTATAACACGATAAACCCTCATTAGCACATACTATTTGATGAAAAGCCTCACGAAAATAGCATGGAATTAATCGGGTTCAACGCACAGCAAAAGTCTCTCGCCATTGCGATATTTGTAAACGTCTTACGCATCTCTGTAGTATAACAAACGTCATGCGTTTAGATATAATGTCAGACGTACTATTTCATGTCAGTCTTACTTAGAAATACGTACGTATACTAGGAACTGGAAGTGTTATTCAGAAATTTTTGAAAACATTCTGTTATTTTATGTTGTAAACAGTAAGCAATTTTTTTTCTTGTCTCAATCATCTACGCTATGATTACACAAAATGTGTAATCATAGCCACTGTGCCTATATTTACACAGTGTAAGTGCGCATGCGCAGTTTATGTTATTTGAATGTGCTGATAAATATAGATGATCTCACATTTTTTTTCTTTAGGTAAACGAGTTTATTTAAGCTAAAAATGACGGTAATGATTTTTTAAGCTGAATATAATGTTGAATGATTTGCTATAATCATCCATAGACAGAATCATGGGTTTGTTTGTAATAGAAAACTATCATTTACTGATATAAATCTATTTTGCTTGATTAGAGTACTAAAGTTATGTTATTCTACTACGTGTTATGTTGCACGGATAATAACTTGTGAAGGCTTATCAAACAGGATGGTCTACTGTACATAAATAAATTGCGCATGCGCAGTGAACCTGTGTAATTATAGCCTGTGTAATTGTAGCTTTACCTCACTGTACCGGCTATGTTTACACAAGCTCAATGCGCATGCGCTGTGTAATCATAGCCGGTCCCTTATTCATATTTGCAAGTAAATTTTGCAGAAAATCCAACGTACACACAATTCTTTAGCATTGGCATACAATAAGTGAGTGTACAGATGGCCAATATGGTTATATATTGATTTACTTATTTGAATAGATAGCCGAAAGTGTGACCCACTTTTAGAGGGCACTATTGCCCAGTCGACTATGGAGAAATAGGTGACCGGCTGATTTGGCTCTAAGCCAATCACAATGCAGGTCTGCCTGGTTGTTGTGGAGTTGTGTCGCGTGCAAACTGTTTGAAACCGAGTTTAGCATAAAAATCACTACGACCAACTTTATTAAATACAATTGTATGTTACTTAAACAAACCTATACATTAAAAATATATACATTAAACACGTTAAATACACTGTATATTATAACTTATTATCACATGTATATCACATATATAAAAACAGTCCCAAATAGTTAATCTATAAAACCATTTAACACACAAAATAAAAATATACCTGTTTGAAACAACGAGAGTTTAGCATAAAAATCACTACGACCAACTAAAGATGTGGCGGCAGTACCTGCTTAAATACCGTTCCAAACAGGGATTACACAGTACCTATTAGTGATATTATATTAAATGAATATTAAACGTGGAATTTGTAGTGTGCGAAAATCGCAAACTGCTACACGTAGACGTCATTAGCGAGACATTCTACAAGACAGGTCTAAGTCTTGCTGTTCTAGAAGACTGGCCTTATAAGAAGTACCTAGATAATGTGTAAGTGGCAAAATGTAATATATCTTTTCACATATATATGTCACAGCAATTATCAATGTACAAAACCACTGAAAGATGATTATTCGTATAGATGGGGATTATTTTTAGATACAGGTGTAAAACGTCAGGAAATTGTTGTAGATATTTAGACTAGTAGTAGATATGTAGCGGAGTCGTATGAACACTTGTTCTTGTATCAATTCCACCTGGTGACTAGTCCACCTCTTGACGATCACATTCATCAACAGTTTCAGTATCTTGGCCCTGGACGTGTATGGCTTCCTGAAGCACTGGACCCAGCAGTACATGGGCCGTGTGTCTCGGTGCGACCGCAGCACACAGATGAACGCCAACATCATGGGCCTGGGCCAGCTCCTCAGCCCATTCTTCATCCTGGGAGTCGGTAGGTGTGCACTGGCGTAGGGGACACCCGGGACAAGTGTAGGTGAAGTAGCGTGCTTGTGCATGTGCTTGAGTATGGGCTGTGCTGTGTGAATACATGAATGTGCACGTTTGGTAAACTAACTGTTGTTTTGTTTCTCTCTTACTAATGAATTTTAGCCACCCACTAACAGTGACAACTTTTCAACACATGATATAACAATTTTAAATATTATTGATATACATACTGCATTCCTATGAACATTTTCAAGTGGGTTTTCTTCTGCAGGTTTGTGTGTGGCTACATCGGTCATGCTGTTAGAGCACTTGCTACACAGAAGACTGGCCTCCTCTCAGTCTGGGGATGGTACTGCTGCCCCTCCTGAGGGGCCCGTCAAGTTAGAAACTGTCAGCCGACTTCTGCGCCATGCCATACAATACTTTATGAACATTGATTAATTTATGCATTGAATGTCGTCCATAGCATGTATGAAGACAAATAGATTAGCATTGTTCAAAAATCATATTGTGTTAATATGTCTAATATGTCTCAGTGTTTTAGTTTGCGCCTTTATGTTGCCTCGTAATTTTTTGTCCTTATACATAGCTGAACACTTTTGTTGTAAATCATTTTATTTTGAGCAAGAACTTCGTATTATAAATACGCCATTAGTTTGGAAGTAACCATTTGAGAGTTGCTGTGACTGACCTTCAGCTGTGATTTATGATGCACTAATTTATTAACTAAATAAGCACGGGGAGGGGGTAATATGGAGCAGAGAAAATCAATAACATAAGAGACCCCCAACCCAGGTTTAAAATTGAGCGAACCCCACCCCCACTTGATTTTAATGAAAGTTCGAGTGATCACACCCCTGTTCCTCACAACGTCATTAACATGGTACAACAAACAAAGCATTTTGCATCATGATAAATGTAGACAAAACAGCATATCATAATGCTGTCTGTCTAACAGATATAATTGCAATATATGCTTCAGTGTCAACTTAATTTTAACTGCAGTTGTATTGTTATTGTATGGTTGCATACCATTTCATTAGTGTGAGCAATGACGGATTTTGTTTATTTCTTGATGGGTGCATTCGCAAAAGCACCGTATTACATGTAAGATCTAAGATTAGTGCATTGACGATGTTATGCAAATAAAACTACCAGATGAATTGTTTTGTGACAGATTAATATTGTTTTGTATAATATTCGCGTCCTTTTGGGTATTGGAACATAAAACTCTGAACCACTCCACTGTATATATTGATACATATATAGAAAACTGAGCACCAGCCCACGAGCTTATAGCCAATATGAAAAATCTTGCGACCCTCCCACGCCAAATCACCCCACCCTCACCCCCTACCCCCGAGGCAAATTACAGCAAGTTCTCTAACAAAAATCAACTCATAATGTTATTGTGAAAGTATTATTATATAAAAATACGCAATAAGTTTTAGCAATAAAGAAAGTATGGTAACCTAACATGGAGACTCAGATGTGAAATCGAAATCGTACCTGTGGAGCATCAACCCAACTCGAAACACGATATTCAATCATTGCTGGAATGCTCCAAGCAAATGTTGATGAACCCACGTATGCCACAACTGCTTTTACGCCGTATTTATTCACGTATTGCATGTGCACGCAATCAGGCCTTTTATTGTCATTCGGCCTAATTTTTGGGGTAGTTATTAATCAGTCTCTTTGTGTATGTCGGTGTACTTGGGACTGAAACTGGGCATTGCCTGGGGGAAAATAGGCCTGAACCCCTGGTCCCACACAAACACGTCTGGCCAAGATCAGTGACACAGAAGTAAGGGATAATCTCCGTCCTCACAAGATTGTGGAGGACAGCAAGATCTTGAAGCACAAACCCAAACTCAACCTCAACGAAGGCAGGAGCATCCCCCGTCTCTCCTCCACCTGCTGTCCGATAGGAACGCCACCTGTCTGACCAGGCACCAATGATTACAAACAACTTATTGTCACTTCGCTCGAAGTTCCAAGGATATTGACGGCAACGTCAAGTCATTCGTTAATTAGTGAATTGTATAATGTTCTTAAACTTAAATCTGAAAGTCTGATAAGGGTTGTCATGATTACAGGGCCTGGTGTTTGATTCTTTCATATCCACACGTAGAGTACCAGTCAATAACAGAGAAGAGAGAAAGATATTTGTGACGTACTAGATACAAAAATTGCACAGATGTATGAACAGCTTCATGGTAATATTCTAAGTGAGGTTCTTTCAAAAAATTGTCATATTTTAAGCGGAGAGTTGCTTTCTTCGACATTGTGATTGTGATTGTAATATCGTGTGGCCAGCATCTTACATTGACATGCATTACATGCGGAAATGGTGCCTCGGCATCTTGAAGAAGTATCGATGTACATGAAAAAATTATTTACATTTATTTCTAATCTATTAGGCCAGACGGAACTGAAACGTTTCTCTGTGTGACCAGCCAATGGGTATCAGACACATATATCGCGTGGGAATTTAATAGGATTCGTAATTGCGTATCATATATCATTATGAGTCTAAGGTCACGTTGACTCTCTCAATCTACCTGACAATTTACTATAATCAAAATAATGCCTCTCTAATTTTTTCATGAGGCATATGGAGATAGGGAAATTTATTGCGACATGATTAACTATACCTTTGTAGGACATGTGATATTTTTTCAATATCTTGCATTGAACATACAGTCATATTCATAAGCAATACGGCATGGGTGGATAAAATATAGCTTACAAACAATGTCTCATTCAGAAATATCAGACGAAAAAATATGCAGGAGAAATACCCGGCCGCACGAATATCAGGTCTGATTACCTATGCTGTAGTCCTAATTTCTGCTCGGTTTCTTTTTCTCCTTTTTTGTGTAAAATTTGCAGTGTATAAAGAAGAGTTTATACCGATTATTTTGCTACACTTGGAATCAACCAAGCATGTAAAACTATTACTTTTTTAATCAAGACTCAACCTATCAATCCCCATGATCATTTGAATCACATATTACAGCACACAGATGTTTGGTAACAGGCACAATTATAACATGGCAGAAAATCCAGAAATAAATGACGCAGGTATGACGGATAGCATTTGCATTTAATTCTCCAAGTATTTTACATAACATTGAGTATTGTATATTTAGTTGCAATGCTATATAGCTTTGATAATGCTATTATCAACTTTTGTTTTTGTGTGTATCTTTAAGTTATATTTCATACATACATCTGAATTATATCATATTTTGTATCAATGTGGTGCAAGAAATTAACCAAACTGAGAGCTGTGAATGAATCTGCCACAATACACGTGGTATATGGCAGTATGGTTCCACCTGTTCTTGGTATGTTATACCACTGTTACACAAAATACTCTTTTAAACAATACTGCATATTAAAACAAGTATTGAAATACCAAACCCATGTCGTGACTTGTACAGACTGTGTGCGGTCATTCCCAGCAATCAAATGCTATCACAACCGGAATGACATTCTATTTCTTGAGGTCCTTTAACAAATTGCAGATATAACTGTCCTGGTCCTCCTAGCACTTGGACTGGCACTCGGACTATTGATCATAAGCTGGCGCTGTTGGCGGAAGTGGGCGACTCTCAACGCCGTAGACGGCGAAGTGCCGACCCCAGCAAATGCAGACGACTCCTCGGTCACTGCACTGGAAGAGGAGCCGGCTCAGATAGAGTACGCGTACGAGGAAGAGCGACCTCTGCTCGACAGCAACGTCTGCCGGCCCGGCTGTTTCGTGTGTGGACTTGGCAGGGAGTACGTCCACCCCGACAATGATCGAAATGATGGCAGTATGGCGTCTGTTCTAATTCAGCGTGCGAGGCAAATGGCGCGCAGACTACATGCTGAACACATGCGGCTTGCGCGTGCACGCATTCGGAGAACAGTCGCAAACAATATACGGCGCCTACAGCGACAAACGTTTCCTGTTCCGCCGATTCAAGACCAGATACATCAGGGCTCAACTCCTCCTAGCTATGAAGACGCGGCTAGGCCACTGCCCACGTTTGAGGAAGCCGTAAGTCATCAAGCCGCAAGTTCCTCCACCAGTAATGCTAGCAGAAACACAACGTCATCGGCTGCTGATGCCGGGAACATAACGTCAACTGATAATGAGAACCCGGTCACAAGGTCCATGCGAAACCGAATGATGTAAGGAGAGTAATGCAAGATATTTGACATACGATGCTAGTTCTTTGCTGCATTGATACTCCAGCTTTTATGCTGTGATAGGGTTTTATTTTGTATTTTAATAGATGTTGTATTTTATAAAGAATTTGTTGAGAAAGAATGGTTTATTCTGAAGTCCTGCTTTGTTATTAGATTATTGGATCGTAGCCTATCACCTATAGTTCATATTATTACTATTTTAGTGGTTAACTTTTACAATAATTTTATTTTGAGTAAACTGCTCTATAGACTTTTCTATGGACCAGGAGCCACGCTTGTGTTGTTATATAATCCGTTAATGCCACTAAGCTGTTTCAGTATATTTTACCAAACGTGTGCATCCTTGAAAGAATGCTTTTAATTCATTGTATATATGTTTTTTTTATGGTTCGTGGTTTATGTATGCAATCTGTTAAATTGTAGTGCATTGTAAGCAGTTTACTATTAACATTTGTAACGACTGATCATGCATTCAGTATGTCAATGGTCGTTGGTTTATTACAATTTCAAATAAATAAGACTAATTGCCTTTGCATCTTATGAACGGTCCCGAACTTACTAACAATTTTAAGAAACACTTATGGTAGATTATATTTTTCAACAAAGTCCAACACGGCGAGTTTGATGAACGTCCAACAAAAAGGGACCAGCCATTTCAAATACTACTTGCCCCCACCCCCTATGTATGATCATCTTCATACCCTCTTATCAGTGCCGCCCAGCATATAATAAGTATACAAGCTATGGTCCCGCCCCTACCAAAACCATGGAAACCGCAGACTCTACAGGTGTTAATGACCCGTCCTAAGATGGTCCACTAGCAGTGGCGGAAATCTAACAAATTTTATAGTATCCAGTGCAGGCATTTATGATTATGATACCTGAATAGATTCATTTACATAACCCTGTCCATTATAATTGCCATGTATATTGCTTTATGAATGATTCCTAAAGTCAAACCTAAATCGTCTTAAATCTTATGTCAAGAATTGCATGATTTTGTGTGACTTTTGGCGTTGTATTGTACGCGCACATAAAACACCTATGTTTTCATATTTTATTTCCCATATAAACATATCACAATACTCAGTCCACACAGTCAATTCAGAACTTGAAGATCCTGTAAATTAATTTTACTTCATAAACAAATTTAGTAAATTCACTTTCTTCCCTATTCAAGCGCATAGCGGTCTTCAAGTGCGATACAAACTACCTTGCCTTTGTATATCATAGTCTCACCAAATGTAATCGAACATACAAAATTAATACAACATGCACTCTGGTAACAGAAATCAAACAAATCGTGAGATTCTCAGCCGTGTACAAGTATCGTCACAGACGGCACTTTGGCAGTAAAGAGGCGGTCTACATCCGCATTTGCCAGCTGTAAACCACATAAAATAGTGCCTTGTACAAACGTAATACTACTTGATAGATGATGTACAGTACACAATATCTAAATTCCATAAAATTGGTAACCTAATTAAGATAGCTCTACTGAACAAGTACTACAATCTTCCCTTTTGTAATCAGTGTTGACTGCAGTGTACAATAAATAAAATATATTCAATTCAATAATATGTAAATGATACCAAGGGTAGATTTGACTCATCCGTACAAAGTTCACAACTCGTTAACACGTAGACTCCATAAAACATCCTCTAAGTCTGAGTGTAATTTTATGTTCTTAATATCATGGAATAGCGCTTTCTGCATTTTCTGCATTTTCTGCGTTTTAGGGTGTCCCCCATAATAGCGTTATTGTATGACGCTCATTTCCCGATAGATTCACATGTTATTTGTCATTTGTTATCATCAAACACACGTACTTTATACTACAGTCCTGATTACAATTTTCACCGGTGTAAGATAAGCTAACTGCACGCGACAGGACGGAGTCAAGTTAATGTGAAAGGTTTAGGTTTTTTCCCCTTGGCAATACAATATTTCTCTAGGTGGCAATAGTTTTAAATTTTGGATATATATAGAAGGCCAAGCCAGTTTTACCCCAAGAGCCTGTTGTATAAGCAGTGTAATTGAGTTAAGTGCCACGTGCAGGCGTAGGAAGCTTACGTTCACATTGATGTTCATTGTGTCGCGAGATTATGACCTGGGCTTATGCCGGATAATTTAATCATCTTGTATGTCACGTGCATAACACTGTTGCGTCAATAATTGCAGCAAGAGGTAGAATACATGTACAATGTACCAGGCAATGCGTGCAGTTTCTAAGACTGTGTTGCAAGAAATACAAATTGCTCACAAACAAAGGCTTGAAAGCACCTTTGGCATATACTAGTAAGTAGATTGCTCTTTGAACTTAGCGGTTTGATGTGATCGATGCTAATGTATCAGCATCGTAACTAGCTGCAGTTGGCAAAATCTAATGATAACCTCAGACCTGTGAGAGATGATCTTTTCTATGGAATATTGATTATTTCTTCGATCTTTTGAGCCCGCACCCCACCATATGGACGGGAAGGGTCTTTCTGCCGATGCGAACTGAAGAGGCATTTCTATCTTATGGGGATTTGAATTGAGACAGATATACTACACAACTCATGGGCATCGCCGAAACACATAGATTGTACCGTGGTAATCACAGTTTTTTTTCAAATATAATTTCAGAAAATTGATAAGTGACGAATGTAACATGAACCAGACTCAAATAATATGATATAAAATCCACACCAATTGACTTACAGCACATCATTCAAAATACAAAATATCACAATACATGTTTGGGCTATCACAATACATGTTTGGGTAACGATTATAACACACACAAATAATTAGCACACTTCATTTTTCAATGTTCGATTATATGTATGTGCCTGCATTATTAGTGCCAATCAAATACTTATGGACGGAACCATCATGACTTGTCCCTGCTTTTGAGCGCAAAACGAAATCATACAATTAATAGCAGATCCAGATTTGTGGCAAAAAAGAGATTTCATTGAGTGCGAAAGCTCGAGACAGGTCATATCAAAATGACATTCGGGGGCAAGAAAAAGTAGCGTAACTAAACTGGCACATTTTACCAGCCATTCCCAAAGTCCTATAAATAGCTAAATGCATGATCATACAATGTACGTGTATGTAATACATATTTGAATGACAAAATCCCATATATTAATTACTTGTCTCTTTCAATGCGGCATTCACTCAAAGAAGCACGGCCAACTATTTGTTGGGCCTAAAATCTTGAGGATGAAGCAATTACTTAATTGACCTGTATATGATTACACCAAATATGAATATATCGCATACAACTTTCTCACATTAGTTTAATGATTACAATAAATATTAGTCACCAATGATAAACAGATATTCAAACTTATATATGTCTGGCAAAGCCAAATCATTCCAGGTATGCAGCATGCTATATATAAGACAATCGTGAACCAATCATATGTCGTACACTGTCATAATTGAATACATTATACATTAGATTTCCATTACAAGCTTGTCAGCAGCATTATGTGTGACATCTATTTCCCATCCAACACATCATTATACGTGTGCAATACTGATAGAATAACATTATACGGACACACGTAGTGATGATTATCATCACTCCAGCAACACAAAATATAAGAGAAATCTAAAACTCACTAATAAAAAAAAAAAAGACAAAAAACAAAAACATTTTAAAACCAAATTTCATATACTTTGATTACAGTCATTCTCTATTTTTGTTAAATGCAATTCAATTGGCGTTTTTCCAGCAACTGTTATTACAACATTATTTAATCCGGATATCCATTGGTAGCTTTTTTTTAAATGACTCAGCTTTATGTGTGTAGGGGTCTAGATCCAGTCGTGTGACAGACACTCTGAGTATCAGATGTTAAATTGAGTCTCTTGACATCTGATATTCAGAGTGGGTGACAGAACACTCATTGCTAGATAACCTTACACGCGGTAACGTATCATTGGCACAGTGACCTAGTGCCTTGATCAGTGTCAATCTTGCCAATGCTGCCCCATTGATCCGCCGCCTATTAGAGGCACGCCCATAATGCACGCTGAAAGCCGGGCTTCCTCCCTTCCACTCTCGAGACTCTGTGGTTTCCTGTCTCGTTAGGCAATGCTAAAGTTTTCTGCCTCAGCTCTTAGTACTATCACTTACTTCTCAGTGAGAGGTCTATGCTGGTTAACCAGCTTGAATCTTTGAATTAGAAACTTTTAAAAAAGAAGAAGAAAGTCGTACATGTGCCGTACTCGTTGATGAGAAAAGCTGGAGCTGGAATGAGTTCATGACCAATGGTCAAGGTGGGCTTTAATATTCAATATCTGCATTTCAACATTTTGAATATTTAATATAGTTTATAGTTTGTGGTGGATTTTTCTTAAAAGTAGGCAATTAGATATACATGTATAGTATTGCTGTGGTGCAGTTGATGGTGTACATGATATTCATAACTTTCTGACCTTGCTATTTTTACATGCTCAAAATTGAACTTGCAACAAAGACAAAATTTAAAGTACCAACGTAACAACATGTGAGTCATGTACCAACATTGTACGTCTAATTAGCC
This sequence comes from Streblospio benedicti, assembly GCA_019095985.1. Lineage (NCBI taxonomy): Eukaryota > Metazoa > Annelida > Polychaeta > Spionida > Spionidae > Streblospio > Streblospio benedicti. The sequence continues at coordinate 32,072,373 of CM032663.1, read as the reverse complement.
ATTATTGGGACTGCTCTTCAACAAAATTCAATTATTGATACCAATTTAGACGATATTTAAATGACCATGATGCTTATTCTCTGCCAATTATATGGAACATGATATCCCGCCATCGTATTACGTGGAACAGTTCTGCGATACGATAGGTTACTAAATATAGTCACATTTTCAGAGTTTCTATGAATCAGTATAGTTTTGCATAATGGATCCCAATGTATAGATGGTATATGATGATACTCTTTGATTTACATGTATATTTCTTCACATTACCAACGTTTCTCGTTGCAATTCGGATGACCAATTGATCCATGCTTTGTTTGGCACTAGAAATATTTAAATTTTCATACGCCTTTACAATTTATCATTGATTTTTAGCACTTTTGATGTTTATTATTTCATAAACTGATTAGATTGAAATATTTCAGAATATATTTCAGTGAAATGGTCCTCCTTTCATTAATGTATTTTCTGTCATTCCAACACGCTCATTTGGTGAACGTGGAGCGCTTTTCTGCAACATGATATGAATGACTTGAAATGTTGAATGAAGCCAGATGTATTTAATTGTCTTTACATCCATGGGTGACTTGACCAATTTTCAATTCTTTTGCATATTTGCAATCCAATGAGCACATAACACCAAGAGGACGTAATTTAGACACATGAAATGTAATAAACTTGCAATTGCTTGACAAAATGTTTAGTTTTATTCCACAACGTTACCGCCTATGGGTGGTTCGATGGATGCAGAAACAAACAGTTAGTCTCGTCATCATTGCATTATAGGCTTTATCAAAATCATAAAATAACGATAGCAAAAACGATGTAATCATTCTAATATGGAATGCTTGTGTTTACGATTATGAAAACAGTCGAGTCGACTATGTGGGGAATGATCACGTGGTTGGTATGATAAAATTACAGTGCACATAACATAGTGTTAAATGTCCATCCACAGAATCCCAGGTCCTGAGTTATCAGTGAAAATAAATAATCTATAACACACATGTATCACCATGTCTATAGCAGTCACACACATGTCATAATAACATGGAGATTAAAACATGAAAGAATCTGTGTAAACACAAGAAAAATAAATGTTCATATATATAGTAGACAACATATAAACGCAACTTGATTCATATAAAATATATATATCTATACAATACACCATTTTAAATACGTCACTCTTATGACAATTATATCAGTTTGATTCTGACTAGATATTTCATATTCAGTTAAACATTTCCAATACTGAAGAAACCTAATCAAGGTTCAAAGAAAAATGCAGGAGAATAAATGATAGTCTCCTTACATGCAAACATACTATTCAAAACACGCAGCAGTAGCAGATGCATATATTCTGCTATTACAAAAGGTTTGTTCAGACAATCATTTGGAGTTCACAAGGACATGAAAAAAAAACAATTGTCACTAATAAATGCAGTACTGACACTCGAGATGTAATAGTATATGTGTTTGTCTTTCAAGGTTCCAATTTTGTTAAAGACACATTATGTTCATCTAATGCCGGAGTCGGGCAGTCGCAAATGTCCATCCTGAATGTTTACTGTTAAGTAGGAGATACGGTACAACCTCCAATCAAAACCACCTCTCTATTAGCACTACTTCTATGATAATGCCACTTTTCATGGTCCCAAACCTTCATAAAGCTACCAAAATCAACCTCTGTATAGGGACCACCTCTCAATTGACACCACCTAACACTGATCCCAAAAGTGGTGCTACTAGAGAGGTTCTACTGTACATAGGAGACCTACACACAGAGACAGTATTTGTATCGTTTCAATTGTGTACCTTTTGGGTCACTAAATGTCCACCACGGGCCAGTTGGTCACGACATGTCTACGACGTACAGCACTGTACAATTGGCCACTCTATGCTCCATGTTGACCACGTACATTTGATCACTAGATGTTGTCCACCACAAACCAGTTGCTCACTCAATGTCCACCAAAAGCCAGTAGATCCACAACGTACCATATTGGTCACTACGTGTCCACTATTACAGGCCACCCGTTGGTCACTAGATGTCCACCATGGGTGGGCTGGTGACGGACAGTGGCTGCGCCCCCACAGCCTTGCCATTGGCGGGGGCGGGGGACGGCGGGGGCACGTGCTCAGTGGTGTTGGGGATGCTCGCCGTGCGCTCCAGGAACTGGTAGAAGTCTTCGGGCAGCTGGTTGTCCAGGTCATCCTCGGGGGCTGACGAGCCGCCAGCAGCCGGCCGCTGAAACCAAGCAGGGAACGATATAGGCCTATGTGTGTTTCCCAGTGCTTGCTGCTACATTTTCAAGCTTCTCTCTCACGTATCTTTTTAGCAAGCATATTTCTACCACGATAGACATAGCTGAGACAGGTGTTACAACCGTAAGCTTCCATTTGACTATAAGGGCTTCTTGATATAGTCAAATGGAAGCTTAGGGTTGTAAAATCCTGTCTTCAGCTATGTGCATCGTGGTAGAAATATGCGTGTGAAAAAGATAATATAGAGAAGCTTCAACAAGCAGGCAGTCTGTACTGTATACACATCGTTGCTAAGTCGATAGTTTCAGCTTCAGCAGTTACCCCCCAATTTTGAAGTAAATCAACTAGACTTTCCTTTTTCTACAGTTTTATAATGTAGCAAAAGTAGATCTAGGCAAGATAAGAAAATGTGTTTCAACAATCAATGCACTCGCCAGAAACTAGGAGGACGCGTTTGGAAATATACGTACACAGTTACATTGTGTATGTTTTTTAATATTAAAATCATCAGGAATAGAGATTAGGTATTTTTATGACATTTTACTCGAACCTTCAGTTGCCTGGATACAATATTCATAAGACTGTGCGTCTCATGGCTTTTCATTTATATTTGTAAATATGGAATACGAAGTCATACAATTTAGAAATCACACATCATTGTCTCTATTCATTGTGTCAGAAATGACCATATTCATTTGACTGCAAAACAAAATGATTGAATCAACAGTATTTTAAATTAGATATACATTACATTCATGAAAAAAAAACAATTCCTAGTGTGTGCGAAACAACAAACACTACCACGAACCTCATTATTTTACCCTAAGCTAGTATGACTTTCACCTTGAATGAGTTTTCAGACATTGAATCTAGAAAAATCCATACAACAAAATAGTATTCATTCCTTTCAGCTTTTGACTATTGTAGCACACGCCCTTTGTTATATGACAGTGTATGGAAACGAGCCATGCAAAAATTGTAGGCGTTTAAAGGGCTCTCCCACTCTGAAAATCTTTCTTTACTTGAGGTGTTGCGTGCATATGTTCATTGTTGTTGCATTTTATCTGAGTTGTACAAGTACATACAAGGATATTGAGTCAAAGCATCGTGGCCCAACTTAGTGCAATGCCAGAATAGCAAAATGCAATTTTATGAACACAATGAAAAGAGGTTATCTATAGCCCTTTGAATTTTCATTCTTCTTTTCACGCGGCAATTTTATTTTGTTTCTACAAATATCATATACAAATGCTTTCAATCCTTTTTACCTGACAATTTACTTTTTTTAACAGTTTTGGTAAAAGAACATCATATAAAGCTAATCTTAATGATGCTGTTTTCAAATTACTACCAGGAGGCCATTTTCGGCCCATTTCAGCAACAATTTAAAAACACTCGAAATAAAACATTACATCTTTCTTTTATGGGGTCCTTTTCCCCCACAGGACTCTTTCTCAGCTCTTTTCCCCCACATCCCCCTTCTCTCATGCCCCAGCACTGACCTTGAGACACTGGGTGACGTGGGAGACGAGCTCCTCACGGATGTTGCGGTTGAGCAGGCCGTAGATGAGCGGGTTGAAGGCGAACGTGGAGAAGCCGAGCCACAGCGCCACCAGCTCAGAGTGCTGCAAGGTGAGCAGAGTGAGCAAAGTGAGCAAAGTGAATAAACGAACAAAGTGAACAAAGTGAGCTATAGTGACTGATTTTGTCAATGATAGTGTCATATAGCTGGCGCATGTAGAATCACCAATTATGGTACCATTGTTAAGGCAGATATAATTCATAATTTTGTGGTATTTTGTTTGTTTGCCATTGAATGTCGTCAAACCTTGACAAATTAAAAGAAATGTCATTTTTGTTTCAATTTTTCACTTTCTTGACAGTCAATGGCAAAGAACGAAACTACCATAAACTTATGAATCCATTCGCCGTTTACCCATCTTCACCAATTCGGGGTTCTATTCATGTATCAATAAACAATTGATAGATGTTACCTTGTTACGGCAAGATAGATGCCGTTTACCTAGTTAAAAGAACTATTGCACATATATTCATTTTATATTAATTATTTTTTTTTGTTATTGTGGATCACATGGCGTTACACCAACAATGTTGGGATGCCAACATTATGGCAAGTCTTAAAACCAGATTTATGAAGTCATTGAAGTGTTTTTGTTCAATATGTGCTATCTAATTTAACAAGCCTATTGATGCTTAATATATACCATGCATTTTAGTTCCATAAATAAAACAATCGACACAAAAAAATTAAACTGACAGACTGTGTCGCCATTTTGTCCCTGCTTTACCCTGGCGAGTATACAGCACCATGCGGTACATGTGCCCCACCATCGTTAGATGGGGGTGGTTTGTGGAGGTACATATACTATATTTACTATACAAACACCATTCTTACTCGTATAGTATAAGACTTACATTACATGACTAAGTAAGCTGTTTGTATAGCAAATATCGTTCTCCATTCCATCTAACGATGCTGGAGCCCGTGATGCGGTATTCATTAATCATGCGCTATTTGGATTAGTTTTGAATGGCAATGTTATTGCGTGCTGTGATTGAAACTCAAAACAAAAACATGTTCTAAGATTAAAGTTAGTATAGTTGCTAATATGCATATGGCATTTGTCTGAAAAGATGAAAATTAAAGGACAGCATCGAATAAATTTCCATACAGCCATACAAAAATAGTCAAGTCCGGATATCATTTTTTCTCTTCGATTTCGGTAGTGAGCTACATACAGGGAGCGCATAGACTCATAGAGGGCACAGCGGAAGGTGATAAACCATGTAAATGTACCGCCAGCAAATTAACTGTGTCGCAGACTATAATTTTGAGGCAGGAAGCATGTCATAGATTTCAATCAGCCATCTGTTTTGGTGCTGGTGGCGGACACTTACCGTGTGTGGGTAGGGCGTAAAGGTCACCGGATGAGCTCGTATTTTCTTGTGGGAAGCATTCAGAAGTTTTGAAGGACTCTTGCTTGCATTTCAGGGGGGCATGAACTTTTTATCACAGAGAATGAAAGGGAACGATTTAGTTATGGTTTTGCACACTTAGCGAGCTTCAGGTTTTTCACATGCAATGTGTACTCTTCATTTACTCACATTACTCACATGCTATGAAAGAAATGAATTCTTAAACCGTTTGGTCCTTCGATTCATGTATGGACGGAATTATTATATATGATAATCCTGCAGCGCCCATCTTATACTATCTGAATGGTCCCTTGATATTGATTTCTAATAATAAACTATGGTGTTTTTCCGTTGAAAATCTCATCCCCACCCATCCCCTCCCTCCCACCATCCAAAATTACTACCCCAGATATTCAAGCCCCAGCCCGCCCCCCAACCTCCTCCCTTAAGCCATAACAAATAGTAACCCTCTTATGACATCTATGGCCGTGATTGTGATTAGGCATTTAATGGTGTTTTTCAAAACATACGTTTATTGGCATGGCAAGACCTTTCAAACCTTTAACCCCTAACTTCTAACCTTTTCTAAATGCTAGACTTTCTAAATATAAACATCACAGGGAAAGGGCAAGGCATGCACAATGAACAATGAGCAATTTGCGTGTAGTGGATTGAAAAGCAAAACAAAATGGCAATGCTGAAATGAAAGGATATCGAAGGCACACCACTAGGTAACTGAAAGAAATCATCCCTGTCATGCTCTAATAGCATAGTGAGATGTAATTTACCCCCTGCAGAACAATGCCAGAAAGTACACTGATATCTCCTATATGAAAGACAAGGGAAGGCTTCTTGTCGTCTGTAATCTCATCAAAAAGTAATAGAAATGTGCGACAGGTATGTAACAAACAAGTATCATTAGATACAAAAAGAGATACAAGAAATAAAGAGCAGTCACAAAATCCCGCAGTTTTTGGATGTCATAAATGTGATTGGAAATATCAGATGTGATGAGAAAATGTTTAGAAGCATGCTTCATGCCGTATTTACATACTAAGTTATTGTCATAAATTTGCATTCATAACATTTAGATATAGTTAATGTCTTTCTATGCCATACAATGGCAGATCCAGGTTTTTGGAAAGGGGGGGGCGTACTTTAGGGATTTCATGGGTTTTGTATGTGCAATCGATGGCGGGCATGCCAGAAACCCTACGAAAATGAAGTATTTTGGTGGGAAAATGGGGGGGGCGCCCTGGATCTGTCTATGCCATAATTCATTTGACACACAGTGTAAAATGCTTTATAGCATCAAACATGACACTAAGAAGTAATAAACCTAGACCCAACTACTACACGTCTAGCAAACGGTTACAAACCTGCCCAGGCAGCAGGGAATACAATAACTTACAACCTAATGGTATATATATTGTACGTCATAGGTTCACGGAAATATTGTCTGCAGTGTATATAATTAGTCTTTCAAAATCTGATGTTATTTCCAATAACTTGTTAATGGACTGATCAGCGTGAAATCTGGCGGTATTGTCACGTGTCCTGCTGCATGCTCAGATAAAAAAAAACACACACACACAGACGACACAAAGGCAGATTAATTAATCTTTTTATGTCGCTTAAATATCCACAACATCCGACCAGTTAATCAGTCCTAATTATCATTATTTCTATTTATACATCCCTGTGTGTATATTGTTGAAATAGCTCTGTCGATATATTTCCTGGTACCCAATATTTCCAATAGAATACTATGCAAATATCTCAGGATGTAATTATGCAAGAATATAATGCTCAGGTAGCTTGGCGCATTTGTTTCAATTAAGTAAAACTCGATGTTTTATAGCATAAAATGGTGTCTTGAGCACTGCAGAATTCTATGTTGGGTATAAAGCTGAGTTCACACGTAGCTACACATGCCCTAATAAAAACCAGCAAAGGACCATGGGAACCGGTAGGAACACAGCGGAAACTGTGACAATGCACTGTCATTTGATAAAAGACTCGGGAGTTTTTGTATTAGAAGTCTGCTGCTGCACATTACAAATTAACCGTAGTATATGGAACGAATACGTGCATGCAGATTATCAAGGGAAACTTATGCTTATAGTCATGATACATAATCAACCAATTGACTGATTAGTTAATTTAATCGATGGTGGTGATAATGACTATGACTGGCAATGATGACGACTGATTGATTGATATTCTTCAGGAACTAATACTCCTAGCACATGAACGCGTACAGCTTATTTCCAATGTGGTCCTTGTTTGTTTGACAAGTTGGGTAACCAACTGAGCCAAGGGTGTGTGGGGGGATCACCATAGCTATTGTTTTCAAACTACGCGAGTTCTTTTACCTGCAGAGGGATGACGGTCGATAGCGACGACGTTGCTGATGGTGTTATTAAAAAAGACTACGACCATGGCAACAACAGATAGATTTAAACAGTTCAAGTAGGTATTTGGCAAAACATAATGCCGTAAAACACAAATATGGTATCTAATTTTTATTCTGATTAAAGGTTTTTCAATAGTGCAACGCTCTCTACGTGTTAGACGAAAAAGAAACTTCTAGTTCAGATATATGATACGTGCATTATAAATTTGACCACGTTGAAAACTAAATGAAAAACATGCCTATTTATACCTCTCATAATATCATTTGATACATGTATGTGTATGAACTGTTCGTATGAAGTGTTCTTATTAGTGCTCCAGGTAGGTCAATCCCCCTAGCGCACTGTTTGATTAAAGCGATAGATGAACCTTAAAATAGCTCTGATGACACATGGGCTGGACATCTTTTTTCCTCTCATCTCTCTCATCTGAAAGTTCGCTGTACTAAAGCGCCCTAACTGCCCTCACCCACAGAGCAAGGTGGACGCTTCACTTCAATACTATGCTTTGTATGACAATGGTGAATAACATAATACTTAAAATTTGTCAACAAAAAGTATTTGTCAGTTATCAGTAAATGTCTTAATAAAGGTGGATTTTTGTTGAATGTTTGCATGCACGTTCCATGTAAGGTTATGAAGTGTGTTCTATTACTTTCAAATTGCATACGTTATAACGTCCATGCAGTTGATACCCCCGCTATAGTGTAGCCTCAACAAAAGTTCAAAAACATCAATAAAAGACTACTCCAAATCTGCTGAAAGAGACTACCTCTCTACTGTGACCACTTATGGCCATATTCCGAGAGATTTCAAGTAGAGACTGTACTGTATATTATTTACGAACGCCCAACGCTTTAGAACAATGAAGTTTGTGGGAATTGTGTTTCAAACGGCGACCTGCATATGACTCAAGATAATAATTAGCGTATATAAAAAGACTACCGGTCTTATGAAGCATACATGTATATTAAGACGTCCAGTGAAACGTGTCTTGTGTGGACATCTTCGAAAGAAGTGAATGTCCCACAAAAAAGAAAAAGACATGTCTTTAAAAGAAAGAGTTCACTTTCCATATCATTCATAGAAAGGGTGGAAACTGGGATACATGAAAAGCAAGTATCCACGGAAGACATGCGTTTTAAAGGATTCTGTGTGTTGAGGTTGATGCTCCAAACAAAACGTACATTGAACAGACACTTTGTTTCATGTCCAGCTCTACTCAAACAACTAAGACTTCACTACATGGCCACGTATCAAACCAGCGTTCGTTAGCATACATAAACAAGTACTGAACACATAAGTATCGAAACCCAATACAACACATATACAGTACAGATATAGTACCAGTGAAACGCATGATCAGTTTATACACCGCGTTTGTCGCAAGTTAGTTCCGACATGCGTCCTTAAAAGGAAGACGCCCCTAGGACGTGTCAGTGCGTGCATACCTGGTCGTGCTTGCCGGTCACGGCCCCGTGCAGGTTGACCACGAAGAAAGGTCCCCATAGACCAAGGAAGAAGACCATGATGACTGCAAGCGTGCGTACGGCCTTCCAGTGGCTCGTGCCATGGTGCGACTGGTCGAACACCTGCGGTGGCCGAGAATAAGATGCACTACAGTTGTGGTCACATTTGTACAAGGTAACGATCTGTAGCAGTGGTCAGACTTCTTTGTTTTTTACATTTCAATTTCTGTAATTCAAGATGGCGTCCAAAATGGCTGACTTTTAGAGAGGAATTTATTCATGGCTTAATTGAATCAGATTTTTTTTGCGTGATTTTGATGAAGGAAATGGACACTTTTAATCAGGGATCTAAAGGGTGTGGCATGCGCTAATTGAATTCAGACATGAAAACACAGCATCATTATGAAATATGTGCTCCAATGACCTGTTGTAAAACCAAAGCCATAAGCCAAAAGACTGAGAGATCATGATTCTAAACCACCACATTTACATAATATGATGCTAGAGAGAGAGAGAGAGAGACACCCCTGTGACCCGTTTATGACCCGCCTGTATCTCACCTGCTCGCCGCCGCCACTCGGGATGTTGATCTGGATGTGCTCGGGATTCTCCTCGTCCCCGCCCCGCCCTCCGCCTCCTGCCCCACCCGCCGTGCTGGGGCGGGACGACACGCCGCTGTCCTCCGTGCCCGGCCGTCCCGTCCACTCGGGCTCGGTGAGCCGCGGCTCGCCGGCCGAGCCAGACGACAGCTCAGACCACGACCCGCCGCGCGTGCCTGTGGTGGGAACAGAATAGGCGTGCTTGTTAATAGGTTGCTATAGACATGTGCCCGAGCATCATAGACATGTGCCCGTATGTATATACTTTGATTTTCGGAAAACTATACTTGTGTGTGGTAGTGTACATGCATACATGGTGTTAGGGGCCCATGGCTGTTAATAGACTGAATGTCAGATGATTTACAAATGTCACTATACTTGTAAATCAAGGAAGTATTACATACCTGTGTGTGTGTGTGTGTGTGTGTGTGTGTGTGTGTGTGTGTGTGTGTGTGTGTGACGTGTGTGGGCCCATGGTTGTTAATAGGCTAGCTGTCATAAGGGCATTCTAATCCATAGAGCCATATCCCCGTATATATGTGTCCTCTATTTTGAATGAACTGAATCTGGTGTGATCTGAGTGTACCCCTGCCCTGGTAAAGCAGGGTGTCAGAAGGGTTGAGTTTGGCAAAATGGCGAAGCTATGAGTATGGTAAGGTGGCTGGAAGAATGGTTATCAGCATGAGGAATGGCTTCATCATAGGCTGGGTAAATGCTTAGACTTGAAAAACGGTTAGTTGGAATAGTAAGCATGTCAGATGGCAGCATGCTGAGAGATCTAGAGTGCTATCTAGAACTGAAGGGCTTGGAAAACTGTTATGAGGCTACCATTTATCATGCCTCAGTAGGTGTGTGAAAATGTAACCATTTTGGTAGGAGTAAGTCGTGCCCCAGATCCCCTCCGAGCCCCCGCCACATAATCTTTTTAAATTAAAAGAAAACAAATAAAAAGAAAACAAAAACAGTTGAATTTTTCACACACACACACACACACACACACACACACACACACACACACACACACACACACACACACACACACACACACACACACACACACACACACACACACACACACACACACACACACACACACACACACACACACACACGTCACTATTTTTTTCATTCCTCCCACAACCGCCCCTACTCCCACCCCCACATGAGCCACAAAATACACTAGCCACCTTAGGCTATACCACTAAAAACAACCCCCTCACGCATTATTCCCATTCACGTCCACTGCATTACCCATCTCCGCACGTACCTTCCTCCTGGCCGCCACCCCCGCCGCCGTTGTGCTGGTTGTGGTTGGCGGGCGCAGGCTTGCCGCTCCCAGCCGCGGCAGTCGGGTGGACCTGCTGTGCCGAGCGCTTGGCCACGCGGTAGATGGCGATGTACATGGCCACCATGACGAGCGCCGGCGCCAGGAAGCAGAGCACCGTCACCGTGATCACGTAGCTCGAGTGGCGCGGCCACGAGAACGAGCAGTGCGCCAGGCGGGACCTGTGAGGAACAACGGGGTGAGGTCAGGGTGGGGTGGGGCTTGCTCGCAGGCAGATCCAGGTTTTTTAACGGCGGGGGGTGCGCACTTAATGGGATTTGCATGCGTGTTCGATAGCGAACATGACAATGCCACACACCCACAACACCCCCACCCCCACCTACATCTCTCGTGGATCTGCCTATGTTGATGGAGCATGCAAGCAGGATATAAGTTGGCAATTATACGGCTGCAGGTGAGAGATCAATTAATATATCACTGAGTTTGGACTTTAACAGAACGAGCGAGCAATGTTTATCTATGATGTTAGGTCTTGTAGTATATCAATTTTTATCCTCCGCCTCTCAGCGGATCAAAATCGAGTATTTTCAGCGAACATGGGAGAATACAAGATGGATGTTACAATATTACAAGAGATTGCTTGCGGCTGGAGTTCTTCTTTCATAGGATGGACACGGCTCATGATATTGCCCCCGAGATTAGCCTGTTGTGTGTTTGTTTGGTTGGTTGATTGGTTGTTCGGTTGTCTAATTATTTGTTGTTGTTTTGTTCCACCGTGTACAGCCGTGTACAACCGTGTACATGAAGTAAAATGCCAATACCATGTAGCGAATACATTGATACACTCGTGCCAAGTAATGAGACCTTCAGTTATGACATTCACTGGTACAGCCGCTTTCTATTGGTGTTTGTTTCATGACACATGTATATGTAAAAGGTGGGTGGTGTATCACTGGTGTGTAATTTTACGCTACAGTATAAGTCTACCGTAGTGGTGGGTGCGTTTAGATAATGTCCTTTGCACTGCCAGTAGACGTTCGAGGACAAATCAGTGCAATAAAGATTGTGGTGGCAATGGAAAAATCCCTTTAACACATCAGAAATGTGTGAGACGGTGGCACTCAGAAGAGGTCACCAGCACTTGAATATCTAACACCCACGTGTATCCCCCCTGTTAGAGTGAGCATGCGGAGCCCACTCCGCGTCACTTTCTGGTCGAAAAAATGACAGAGTCCGTAAAAAAAGATGAAAGATTGGAAAATCAACCCTTTCAGTGAACAATAGGGTCGAGGGCCAGCGGCGTCACTTGTACTCCGCCAGGAGTGGTCATTTTCTTTTTAAGAAATTAGCCCTAGCCCTAGGACGGTGTTCGCAAGAGTTGGGACCGCGGACTCCGCATTCCGCATGCTCACTCTAACAGGGGGGTATGGTGACCGGCTAGTTAAAGTAGATTCATCTATCTAGGTATTATGATTATAGATTCTATTTTAACTCTCCTTACACTGTGACTAAAAACATGTTTGTTTGTTTGTTTTTCTTCTTTTTGAAAGCTTTAGTTTTAGCTTTTTTTCTAATACATTGCAAAGAGAGTGTCAGTACATGCAAATGTTATAGACTTATGAATGTGGGTACCTGTAGGTGAACTGGTTCCACCCCACCAGCGGCAGCATGGCCCACAGCAGTGCGTACAGCCACACGCACCCCACGCACGCACACGCACGTACCAGGGTCATGTGCACGGAGTAGTACATCGGCCACTTGATAAAGTAAAATCTGAAAGCACAGCGATGGTGAAAACCTGCTATACTCTGGAACGTATTTGGACGTCAGTCAACGCGGTCAAAAGTTAAGTTACGTTGATAACACTTTTCTCACACTCTACCTTACAAAGTCACATAATAATGCATTTAAATAACTAAATCAAACTAAATGGTAAGTACAATTTACTACAAAATATCGCCACTGTAGCCCATTCATAAATTACTACTTGCAGTGTGAGAAAAGATGTCCCCAATAGTAAGGTGTCCCCATTAGTGAAGTGTATTTCGTAGAGCTAACGCCTCTTCAGGAAATATAGGCTTAACACCCTGTTCCTGATCAAGCATTTTGTCGCTCGTCAAAGTGGTGCATGGATCATTACAGCAACCGTTATAAAAATGTCCCTAACTGTAAAGTGTCCCTATTGTTGAGATGTCCCTTTGGCAATGTTTTACTGTCCGTGATTTTGTGGTTGCTCTTTTTACATTATTCAATTGATTTCATCATCTAGTGTGTTGTCAATTGTAGCACGCATCGTTCAGAAAGATTTAAAGACACCCATATATGAACACAACACCGACACCAATTGTCACGAATCGCCAAGAGTTGCATGTGGTCATCAGGTGCGCTCTCAAATGCCAAGGCTGGTACACCTAGTTTCACAGCAAGCCTTATGCAAAAGCCGGGGCCGTCAGTAGTTCAGGGAAGGATACTTAATTTCCTGTGATTTCCGCAGTGATGCACAGCATGCCACATGATTTGACGGCAGCCGTACACATAAAATAGCCTTTGTTACTTCTCATGTAGGAAGCTGATTACAGACAAATACAACGAGATGATTATGAGATGATAGTGCCAGATGTGATTAATTCCAATGTCTTATAAGTATGAAGAGTTCACGATACAGCAGCCGAGAAAAGGGTGAACCCAGCTGGGTAATACCTTTTTCCCCAGATTGCTTCTTTTTACTCACAAAACTGTAGATGAAATGGTCTGCAAGCGAGATTTACAAGGCAAAACCGCCCCACGCCTAATCTTGGGTAATACGGTTCCCTGTGGTTTATAGGCTATATGCTGAATGTGTGTTATGGTGTTAATAGTATTATATGATGACATATATGAATCAAATTGTGGTAAAAGTAGAGTAATGTGTAAGGTTATACTGTGTTATTAGGTGAGATAATTAGCTGTGAGATGCTACAATAACGGGCCTTTTGTCGCGTATTCCTATTATCAATAACAATACGCCGAAGCCTCTAATTATAGTCAGCGATATTCTGCGACAAAACAGCTCTTTTCACCACTTGGAGTTAGTCCAAGAAAAGTACCTGACTCTTGTATTTTTGGTAATATTCATTTAAGACGAACTGCATCTTCCCCTGAGAAGGTAGTGATATAAATATATCATTGACGAATATGATATATGATAGGTTGTTGTGGCAAGATAGAGGCACTGTTGATCAATGATCATTCAGAAAACCTGAGTGGGACAGGAGTATTTAATTTCCATGCAAAACTTTGGTGCCCCTACTCGAATTATTGGTTAATTAGCGACCTCCTCAAGTTCACTAGTGGACTGGAAGTTTTGCGCCCCCCTTTTTTTACAGTATTGAATAACTGCAGACTGTAAACTGTGTTTGCGTGTGTTTGCTATACATGCCTGTAATTATTGCTTTGTCCTGTAGTTACTGTAGATATTTCTCCAAGTTGGTCAGACGATGAAATAAAGTTATGCTGGAAACTAATTTGTTCATCCACCCCCACTCCCTCTAACAAAAATGGTCCCTCTGAACGTGTACAACAATATTGGCGGTGCCCCCTCTACTCTATAATTGAGTATATGTCTGTCCCTCTGATATTTTCTAAAATGAACCTTAGCTGCTCTCTTGTTCACCTGTCATCATTGACATCACCATCCACATTTTAACAGTGCCTTTATTTTATTTTTGTCTCCTTAGTGTGCCACATGTCAGTATAATAAACAATTTTTGCTTGACTTTGACTTGTATTGTAAAGATATATAGCAGTTGCTTTTCCAAACGAATGCTGTCCTATGGAGTGTGTTACGTGTATCTCTGGCTGTCAGGGGTCAACAGCTAAAAGGGCAGCCTCTCCCCGTCTTGTGGCGACCGTACCCGCCGCGATCAAACAATGCATCAAGGTTTGACATGTGATACACTCATAAATGAATCGACTCAGCTCCGACACAGATTACTACTATTAATGTTCAGTTTTATATAAAATGTATTGCGTCACAATCTCCATGGAAACTAACAGCTATGTGACACCTAAATTAAAGTCAACGTGCGAATCATTCTGACTTCTCCAGGAATTAAAAAAAAACGCCATTGGCGCATACAGTACAATTAGTGACACTTAATATGTGCTCAAATATCGTCATTATATCTAGCATATGCGTTATTATACGTTGTCTAGCTCAAATTTAAACTATGATAATAAGTGAAATAAGTGTTACATGGTATTATGCAAAATTGCAGTAAATTAGAGGTTTGATTATTTTTCAGATAGTCTCTGCGGTATTGTTTTAAGTGTGTGATTTACACCGGATACTGATGTGGTGTGAGATGATTCTGTGTAAATTGTTTTTGGTATGTAGATGATCATCTATGTTTTTGCACAACCTGATATTAGCAATGAAATGAATTATCATGATTGTAACTTTCTAAGAAGCTTAATTTACATGGCTGCTGAGTATGTCTTGTTTTCCTGTTTTATGGCATAATTGCTAAAATTGCAGTAAAACAACATTTCTAAGAATAACAGAACTGGTCTCGGAAGAAGCAAATGAAAAAGTGTTCAGAGCACAAAGTTGAAGAATCACAGTGAACCCATCCAATTTATGCTTCACAAGATGCTACCAAGTCCTCATGATTTGAAATAGTGTCAGAATGCCCCTCTCACGTAGAGCTTTATGATTGTTCTTGTCAACACCAACGCCAGTACCCTTGTGGGGATTCCTCGTGACGAGGTGCTTTTCTGGCTTCACGGTTATGCCATCACGCTCTTGTGTGCAGACATTCAAATCCCTCTAACATGGGGTTGAAAATATGGGCTATATAAAAATATAGACCATGGTTCAGCTGATCCTAACTTCAAACAGATGAGTTGCATGCATCTGAAAATGAAATGACTGTGCAGCGTGGCAGTAGTTAATGTTATCTTGGTGGGTGGTAACATGGTCCTTGCAAACATCCTTGCAACATCATTAAATATCCTCCAAACAGCTCTCCAACAGGGGGGGGGCTGTAGTCTTGAGCAATACAAAGACATTAACCGCGTAAGGGGGAAGACATTATTCACAAATACCAAAATATATCAGAATTTTGGTTTTAGAATACATGTATGTATTTCTATTCATATGTGTTGAGTGTCCATGTATTTTATTTTAGCATCACTGTTTTACATCCATAATAAAGAAAGAATTGCTGAACACTAAAACACATATGGTAACGACCTTGATGTCCAATGGCACACAGGGGACCTTGGATGCTAATGGCAGGCATGGAATAGAATCACCCACGCGTGTACGCTCAACTTTCCGAAGTCTAGGACACAACCGGAAGTGCGGACATCTTGGCAGTACGCATTTTCCAGTGTCTGCGGTGTTAACGGCGGTTAAGAACATACTGTCTGACGTACTGAGACTGTACTGACTACATACAGTCAGACGACTGTTGAATAAGCCATGGTGTAAGTTTGGCGTGTCAAACTTACGTTACTGTCTCCGTACTATATAAAAAAGTACTTTCGCTTTACTGATCCCCGTGGTGTCTATGAGTTGTTGTTTTTACTATTCTAATTTTTCAGGAGAGGGGCAGTAGAGAAGCAGCACTGATGGTTGTGCCCTTGGCTCTATGTTTACGCTCAGCAAGGATGTGAACAGTCACACAAGGCATGGTTCTGAGGCTCGCGTGCTTATACACAAACACTCGTCCTCATCACATGCTGATACTCACATCTAGCAGCGGTCTCCACTCTTAGCGCTCTATAGGAATGATAAACAACTTTGATACCTAGACACCCGCATGCTGTGTGTGTGTGTGTGTGTGTGTTTGTGTGTGTGTGTGTGTGTGTGTGTTTGAGTGTGTATTTGTTCATTTGATGTTTTGTTGTTGTTTTTTAAGAGTAGGGGGTGCACTTAGGTGATCGATCTTCAGAGGTTTCATACCCGTGCTCCATAGAAGTCACGCCAAAACACCTTGAAAATGGAACTTTCTTCGTAGGAAAACCTCACCACCCTTACACAACCACCCACATACACCCACACACCCCGACACACATGCCCCCCCCACTCACTCAAACACCCACCCACCCACCCACCCACCAACCAACCAACCAACCAACCAACCAACCAACCAACCCCACCCCCACTCACACACATCCCCACCCCATACACCAACAGGCACACTCACCTCTCGACGCTGATGGCGCACATGGACAGGATGGACGCGAACGAGAATAGCATGGCGAGGAAGCCGCTGGCCTGGCAGGAGGCGGCGCCGAGCGGCCAGCCACCCGCCACGAAGGCGGCCGCGGCCACGGGCATGAGGGCGGCCGAGCCCAGCAGGTCGGACGCGCACAGCGACAGCACGAACACGTACGTGAGCTGCGCGCGCAGCGCCGGCGTCAGCACGATCACCTGCGGGAGAGGAGGAGGTGAAGTTAGGCTAGCCGGCGGGGTACATTGTGTGCTCTAGTAGAGTCAGTGTTTAGTCTTAGGTTTGCATGAGCAAGCAGATTTATGGGGGGGGGGGGGGGGCTCCGCCGCCACTTTTTTCGCATCAATGTTTTTTTAAAAGGTTGTGGGGTGTTTGTTTGTTTTTTGTTTGTTTTTTCCTAATCTTTTTCATCTCAACAAATTCTGTTGGTGCGTCTCATTTTTCTGAAAACCTGGATCTGCCAGTGGTATTGGTTTGTTTGGGTGCGGGGTGGGGGCGGGGGGAAGAGACAGTGAAGTTTAAAGGTTTTGTATGCGAGACGCTTGCAGACATGCAAAACAAAAACATGAAAATGACGCTCAATAGCACGAACCACCGTCACACCCACCCACTGGCCACTCGGGACTCACGATAGGCTGTATGCAGATGGGGAGACTGTACAGTAAGCCGCTTGTGGACTCTGTATAGATTGATCTAGGAATCGACCGCATGTGGACTGCATGGACAACAAACAGACTGCAAGTGGACCAAGTAAGGACTATATATGGAATCCAAGTTAAATTACAAAGAGCAAATATATGGATATGACACTTATGTCGTCCGCATAAGGCTGGAGGGTTTTTATAGGCTTTCACGTTGAAGCTTTGAGCTTTAGATGGATTTCATTACACTGTGTTCCCGGGGCCGAGGACGCTGTAATCCTCGACCCGCCATAGTACCAGTGGTTGTCACAAGCAATGTCAAAGTTATATGTGGCGTATGATATAGCCATCACTTTGTATGAGCTACAAAACACATGTACGTGTATTTATAGAATGAATCACCGCCCTACGCGAAACCAATTAAGTGAGAATGATGTTTATGGCTTGTTATGTGAGTATAACAGAAGAAGCCCGCTCATTGAATTCCAGGTGGTTATATCAGACTGCAGTAAAATGAATGTCTGGCTCCTGTTGCATCTCTTTTTGTCACTAACTTAATAGCATATTTTTCCAGGGGCATTTTGTTTTGAATTATACATATAGATCATTTATTTAGAAATGCCACTCTACGTCTAATCCAAGGCTATAAATAAGAAGTGATCAACTCACATCTTCGGTGTCTGATATTTGATACGTGCATTATGAATTGTCCATTGTGATGTTGACATTTCAAAATGTTTAATGGTAACATTCAAAGACTTGACATCATTGTGCATTACTGGAAAGGTGGCACAATGGTCTTCTTGATGGACTGTTTATCATGAGCATACACTTTGCACAACAATCTAGCTGCTTAATATAGAACTTGCAGCAGCACCGGCTACCGAATAAACCCCAACGCTAGGTGTGTTAAATTACGTGGATTGAAAAAGTTGTTAACCCCAACTAGCAACCAGTTGGAGTTGCTTGCTTATCATTTGGATTGAAATTTCAAAGTCACAAACTAGGACTAACTCATATTGCAATTTGTTTAATTTTAGACATTTCAGATGGTCTCATTGTTGGTTATTACGCCTTTTTCTGTGGTGGGAGGCCTAATTTGGAGTTGAAAATACAATATCAAAAATAACATGCACATTAAGTGGTTCTAATATAAGAACCAATTAATGTGCATTTTATTCTGAATATGTACTTTTAATCTTTACTCATTGTTTTATGATATTTCTTGATTATTATAATCTTACTAAAAAAGCTGTAATTCCCTGAAGAGGACACTCACCTGTTGAAACGTTGGAGAAATCTTTTAATGAAATTATTCTTCAAAGTCAAATCTAAATTTCCAAATTAAGTCTCCAACCACAGAAGGAAAAAACGTAATAACCAACACTAGCACTAACTCATTAACAACTGCCCCTTCAAAAAGCCCAGCACTGACCATGACCAGCAAGAAGTTGCCCACCACGGCCACCAGGGTGAGGACGATCATCACAAAGCCCGCGAAACGTCCGCCCGCCGAGGTCACGTCCCAGGCGACAGGTGGCAGCACCGACAGGTTGCCCGCCGTGACGTTGACGGCCACGTCCATAATGTCCTCCGAAGTGTTCCATAACGAACCCGGCGCGGTGACTGTCATGGTGATTGATTTCTTGCTTTATTTATTTGTTTGTTTTTACGGCTACGTTGCTACAGCCGATTGTGTGCTTGTCGTTTCTTATCCAGTGTGGTTTTTCTTGATAGCAGTAAATTCATTGCTTTCACCTGTTTGATTTTCTTCTCTTCTTCGAATGGCATCTTTATTGAGACGTATTCTGAAAGACAAGTGAAACAAAAACGTAATAGCGTCGTTATCCGATACACGGGTTACACATGTAACAGCTAGAAAAAGACATAGTAGGGACATTTTGAGTTATTTTGAGTTTTGACCAAGGTAAACATTTGACAAGGGCCGTCTGAAAAGCATTAAATTCGCAGATTAAATCGCGCACTGTGCTCGACGTGAAGCTGTAACTAGTTATTCTGTGTGGTAGGTTTCAGGAGAATGAGATATACTGTACACTGGGTCTAAAAGCTAATTGAGTTGTGTCGCTCACATAGGCATTTATAGGGACATTACCCCGGCAGAACTGCGTGCTAAAGACCGCACACACCACGCCATTTCCTGTCACCGTTCCTGTCTGACTAGCCACACTTTTTATTTTCGCCTAATACTTACTCTCTTGGTCTATTATAGGCAGATCCAGTGGGGTGCGCAAAATACTTTACTTTCATGGGTTTTTTTTTTGGCATGTCCACCATCGATCGTGCGTGCGGAACCCATGAGATCCCTTAAGTGCCCCCCCATTGAGAAACCTGGATCTGGCAGTGAACTTGATAATGAACATTTGCTGTTTAGTATATCTGCCCAAAGTTACTAGACGTGCCGTGCTAAAAAGGCATGATGTTGTAAACAAAAATCACTCACAACTTTTAATGGTTGGCAAAATCTATATCTATAAGGGATCAGTCAGGCACCCACCCACACCCACACCCACACCCACACAACAAGTAAAGCCCACCCACTGGAGAACCTCTGCAGATTTTGAATACACTTTTAGTGCACAAAAGATTCATTTACCACCGTGTTACAGTTCGTTCAGGAGGGAATCTCTTTCATCATCTAACAGCACCCTTGGTTATTTAAGAGTCATTTAAGCCAAGATCGTTCTGGTGGTTTCCAACACAAAATATTGCATTTGATAAGTAATTTATTGCTAAGGGCGAACGAATAAACCATGTTCTGTTGGTAAGTGTTTTCGTACTTTCGACATTATGTTTCTACGTCTTTTGGTATCCATGTTCGACCATTCTTTTTTTCATGTATAAAACTCTAGCACGTGTTGTTTCAGTGTGCAATGCAATCTAAAAAAAAATTCATAATAACAACGGGTTAACATATGACATCCAGTATCATTAATTTCTAAGATTAATCATTTTGTTGTAATCGTCTTTTTCCAATTCATACTTCAAAAATTTCTTCAAAAATTAGACTAATTTAAAGTTTATTCTCTAATATGTTCGTGTTCTAACAGCACCTTTTCAAGGGAAAAAAACACACAAATATGTAGCAAAAGTTATTTAACAATATATGTATGTTATATGAAGTTATAAATTATTCCATTTGTTACACAGGCTAAGGGTGACTCTAGAAATAAGTATTTTTATGTTACATGTTCTCTTTCATATTTCTTAGGGGACTTATTTATGCAATTTCATTAACATTGGGTCTTGTTTTACAGGTTAAGAGAAATAATAACGTCTAAATTTTGAATATTTAAAATATTTGGTGTATGAATTTGGGGACCTGATGATTTTTCCTAATTGATTAATTACAACATCATTTTGGGCATCGCCTGTGACCACTTGCATCAAACTCTCTTAAGACAATATTTCTGGATCGTATTTTTTCATACCTACTATATAAAAGGTGCTCTTAAGTTCTGAACATCCCTTACCTCAACATTTTCACGTGCTAAAACGTTGGTTAACCATCGCTACAAAAACTTATTCACCGGACTGAGATAATTATAAGGCCAGCCTTAACTGGTCAACAGCGGACAATCATTACTGGGGTAATAAGCTTCCATTGTTTGAAGTAACACACCATTTAGATGCATTGGACGATTAGAGTGACTTTTTTTTTTCAAAAAATGAACCTATTCAGAAAGGGACAAAAAAGGTGTGGTTTTCAAAAAGACAACGTGCGTACAGTGCGTATACTTATGTTACCTCCCTGGATACATTTTTCGAACTGTTTCCTTTTCAATCAACTCGATTGTCAAACAATCTTCATCTCTTTCATAAGTAAGCTATGAATCATTGGCTGCTTAAATTACTATCTGTGATTTAATTGGATATTATATCATACTAATAACACGTGCTGCCATTGTGCAACAGTGCAGTGAAACTTGAAATTAATACGATTGGCTAAAAAAAAAGATGGTTGGATCACGACATAATTAGTTCTAATTAAATTCATGACATCTGAACATGACCTTATTCTATGTAAAAAAAAATCTAGGTATGCACCTACGGTATCGACATTTATCTATCAACATCGTACAATGGTCTTCTCATAGCTTCCAAGCAAAGCACAGTGACGTAATATGGCTGTTTTGGGGGTTGTACATTTTTATTGCACATGAATCATTCAACATTGTGTCAGTGACGCTGTGCTCTTTGAGCCAATTAGATCTAGGCAATAATGTAGATTTGCTTCTGATAAATAGAATTCTAACGTAACAGCTTACTCTGAACATACACCACAAAATAACATGGTGTTCTGCCAAACAGTCAGTGAAATTTTGCAAAACCCATCAGCGAGTAACTGAATTTAAGTTTTAGTGTATCGTGACCCATACGATCTGGTGTCTTAAGTACATCCAATAATTGATATTGTAGGCTTGAATGTGCACGTGTAAGTTTAAATCTATAATTTAAACTCTCTGCACACTGTGCACATCACACCTGAACATGAACCGCCCGCTTAAGCGGCACTGAAGGCATGGCTAATGGTGGGTTAGTAGGAATATGGCAGCTGGAACAAATTATGCTCGTGTATCTATCAGCCTCTTTAAGCTTATCAGCTCAATTATGCCATAAACTACATTTGCTAGCTATATGCTGTTCTCACACCATGATAATATCATTATAAGAGGACTATTTTTCAACACTGCATCTCCTCCGGACGTGTGATTCGTATTCGCAGATCCAGATTTTCAGAAAGAGGCTGCACTCAAGGGATCTCATGGGTTTTGTGAGCTGTCGATCACGCAAACATGCCAAACATCTTATGAGAATAAGTATTTTAGTGGGGAAAGTAATTGTGTTGTTCGAGTATGAAAATAAAAAGGAGTAGACACAATTACGACTATCGCAGTACCAGATCAACAAACAATTGCATTCTGGGAATATTTTGGACAAACAATAATTAGCCGTTATCATTTTCTTCTGCTTCGCTGAACTATCTCAGTATATCTAGTTGAATGAGATTAACATGTATGCTCGAACAGAATTGCATGCCCCCTGGCCGCGGCACGGGTACTAAGATTTTAGTAATTTTTTATAAACCATTGGTATACGCCAACTGACGATCGTGCGCTAATATTTCGATTAGAAAACAAGTCTATTGAAGAGCAACTGAAATACTAGACATAACGTCCCCAATAAGTCCACCCACGGTGGTTGGCATGACACGTTTGCATGCATGCGCTGCATTAATTTGATACAGTTATAGCGTATCCTTATATTACATGCATATGGTATTTGATCGCGTTTTATGGTTTTAGATTAGGGATGTGTTTTGTTGCATGTAACGCTCAATTATGAAAAAGTCTCACTGTGCAGGTAAACGCCAATGAAGGGTAGATCTGTATACTGCACTAGAAATGAAGATTCTTGTGGGGAGAGGGTGGATGTCTGGCGTGGTGCATAGTCTGTAGGGAGAGGGTGGACATTGGGGTATGGGGGAGTGCAAAGCCAGTGGGGGCGGCTAAGGGCTTGGTGTCGAATAGTACGGATCATGATAGAGTATCACACATCACAGTAAAATGTTCCTGCAAGGATAAGGGCGCTTACTTCAAGCAGTCTCAATTAGAGATATTTAGAGGTTTCTTCATAAATGTTTGATAAAAAGATAGAAAAATATAAAAAATGGGTGTTGAGAAAATTAAAAATGAACGTTCATTCTAATAATTAAAACTCTTTTCAAAGCCCATTGATGCAGCTGCCTTTGCTCTCATGCACTGGTCTGTAATAATGCTTCAGCGGTGAATAAAACTCAACACACTTGCCAATATCATGCTGTAATGTCCACGAAATATCGCTCTATAAACTGCCTGGACTCGTATCATGTTACTTTAGATCACTCTTCTGTCGTGCTGTATGTGATTACTGTGTGTATGTCTGAGCTCCGCTTGCCCAGTGTCACATCACATGTTGCTCGCAGCAGCAAAGTGCTGAAGCTCTTGTCAACTGCCAATTGATTAATTAACAACACATATCAATATATACTGCTTCTTGTGCTGTTGACCATTTGGAGGGTTTAAAGTTTTAACTGCTACTTTTTAGTATAACGGAAAGTATTTATTCTGATTACATTGAAATACGAATATTGATGTTTTATAGAATCTTTTAGGGTAGGGTTTAAGTCTGCAATCACTCCAATCACTCTATATGAATAATAAAATGCTGCTGCCATTGAAAATCTTTGTATATTTGCATTTTGTGTGTGTGTATTGTTTGTTTTCTTTACTTTTTCTTTTTAAATTTCACAACAGCTTTAACTGCATGGACTGAATATGTCTACATATCAACTTGACGTGCTACCCTCAAACTCTTTTTTATAACTTTCGCTATTTAAACACAACAAAAGGAGTACAATCTCCGAGAGCAGGTCACAATTACAGTGGTTTATCATTCCCAAAGCTCTCATTTGTAGATGTTTACAACCCTGCCAATGCCACCGTTAACCTACACACAGGCGTCTATTATATAACAATGTACCTGCGTGCACTGTTACAGCTGCTTTGATTGCATCTCTGTGATATTAATGGATCCACAAAGACGTTGGGATGAAGCCTTGTTCAGCTACAACAAGTGTAGTACATTAGACGCTGAGAGGCAGGAAAGCACGTGCCTTTCCGTTAATTATTACCACTAATTTCCCATACAGGTTACATAATTTCTCCCCACCTGTTCAGGATACACGGCAGTTATTTGGGTGATCGGTGTTACTGGGTGTACCCCGTGTCCATATTACGCTACAGTCACACAGCCTTTTTTTTGTGCTACAGTTACACGGCCACTTACGGCATGATACGGACCTGCGGATGCTTGCATGATGAAAATACGTAAATATTCTGAAAATACGCAGCAAAGAGATCCAGGACTCCAGTTGTCAACCTGACTTCACATTAAAGAGATAGATCATCATATTACTGCTGACCCTGCGTCTTTGGCTTACGGAATAATACGGATGATTACGTACGATACGGAGCCTCGCGGATGAGTTTACGTATCTTATGTAAGAGTTACGTATTCTACGTATATTTTACCTATGTGTGATCCGCAACTAAAGTTTTGAGAATTTCAAAATCTTGGCGACGAATCTGTGTATGTCTGCGCATGTCTACGTATCCTGCGTATTCAGTAACGGATAGTTACGTATGATTACGTAAGATACGTATTCTTGCGTATTTCGTATTTGTTATCCGCAAGCATCCGCATGTACCGTAAGTGGCCGTGTGACTGTAACATTAGGGTAGCATGCAGTTGCTAGCGGATAAAAATCCGTAAGCATACGCAAGAATAAGTATCCTCCAAATATATTTGTAACTCAATAAACAGTATATGTAGACATACGCAGATCGCCCAATGAAATTTTGAAATTCTCAAAACTTCGCCAAAACTGGACCAAATACAAGGAAAATGTTCGTAACATAGATAACTCTTACGCAATATACGTTAACTCACCCATGCGATCCGTATATTCATCTGTGAGGATCAGTAACACAAACCGCAGGATCCGGAGTCTTAAGAGGACTCATCTCCTGGTGTGCGTTTATGTTCACAGCTGGGATCTTGCGTCTCTCTCTGCTGCGTATTTTCATAACACTTACGTACTTTCATGACGCAAGCGTCCGCAGGTCCGAACCATGTCATGTGTGTACGAACGAATGCCTTTCACTTAAAATGTATGGATATATTTGGAAGTGAAATCCATCAGCGTTTCAAAATCTATCAGTGTTGAAAATACTAATTACTCGAGAAGCAATGCCTACAGTCGTCTTTTGAACAATCGCCAACATATAGTGATTCAGTTTCACTCACCTTTCACTTCATCGTATCCTATCATCTCCAGGCAAATGGCACTAATAAAAGTATCAAATACATCAGCATTACAGCCTGATGACATTTTTACACTTTGACATACAATTTACATGCAAAAGTCCTCGATCCTGTTAAAATTCAACCATGGTCTCCATCACTGAAAGCAACTCGTCTCTAACATACTTTTTCTGCTTGAAAAAAAATGAGCAGAGATGCGAGTGACACAAATCCATGAACATCCGCAGCCTTTATTAGCAAACACGGGACCACTCAATTAGGTATCTAGCGGCACCTGATAAAAGTCTATTTCAACGTGAGCAGAGGCATTCATTGGAGGCTACCACTTTTTGAAACTGATGCTTTATTATGCCATTGTAACATCTTAGGTTTGTTACCAAGGTAATTCTATGCAAAGCCGTGTATATTTTCTTTTGTACTGTAGTGTGCTTTAGTGCATGTTAATGACAGACTCCAAATACGTTTTGGTATTTTTTGCTATCGGCTTTGCCAGTGCAGTGTAACTCATAATTTACATTCAGTACGTGGTAAGTGCTATGATATATTAGCTCTAAGATCCTATACAATAAAAGTTGTATTTGTCATTTGTAGAAATGTACCTGTAATAACTATTGCGTGTCTAAAAAGCAATCGTTCTAGTTACTCATAATAAGTCTCATCTTTGTAATGCGTGCTGTCTGCTGTTGGATGCAACACTAATTGTCTGGCTAACTGAATAGCGCAAATGTCCACGTGGATTCTACTTGTTTTATCATTTTTTGTTTGTTTGACAGGTTATTGTATTTTATTTCATTTCTGTCTTGTGTACCTGTTGCAATGACTGTCCTAGAGTTAGCATTTTGTACTGTTGACTGTAGAACAGTAGGTACGCAAACATGGAGCGACCTTGCACACAAGCCGTCGCGTCGTATACGGTCGCATATAGTCGTGGCGGTGTGGACCGGACACTTGATCATGCCTTATAGCTGAATAATTACCCTCTGTATAAATGCTTTGTGCCATCTGGAAGTTTGCATTGTAAAATATTGATTTTAGAGGAATATTTCACCAAGACTATAGGGATATATCACGTAGCATTTGCCGGAACTCGAACCCTGGACTACTACCACTGTGGCACCTAGCACTTACTGTAGGCACACTAGACCACTCGGACTTCCTAACACAACTGGCAGTGGTCCAGGGTTCGAGTTCCGGCAGAGGCTATGTGATGTAGCCCTACCGACTTGGTGAAAGAAAATCCTCTAATACCAACACTTAAAACACAGCCAGTTAATTTCCAATATATCGATTGTAAAATATATAACCACTTTATATAAAACAAGTTGACCATAATAATCATTCTGTGAAGATGCTTCTAGGCCTATCCATAAGCAATATTTGGTTACAATCTTAAAAGTCGAATACCTAAAAATGAAAAGGTTACTATTGCAACGAAAGTGGTAACTACTAACTATTAGTGCCTTTGAATAGTTCATTACATACCAACACACCTGTATTAAGGCTGCAAGAACCAACAAGAATCGCATGTGACCTTTGACCTGAGCGTCACCTGACCAGCCAGGAAGGTCACTGGTGTACGGGAGAACGTGTCTATGTAGACATCACGCGTAGTGGACACCTGCGTTATGAGGACACGTGTGTGTTTGTCGTTTTGCATAAAACAGTTACAATGGTGTCCGTAAACATGTATAATAGAAGAGCTATGTATGCAAACCTAATGTTAAATGTGTTCAATCCAACGTTGCACTGCAACTGCGAAAGACACCTGAACAGTATATGTACGTGTAACGTAAACCAACGTAACTGTGACGTATGAACGTATAAATATTGCAGTATATAGTACTTATCGTCTGTCACTTAAAAATGCAAGTTGTCTCAACCAATGTCAGACGTTTACATGTAGATCTAATATTTTAATGTCAATGCATATTCAAATAAAGTTTATTCAAAGCTACAAGTTACAGTCTGACATTGAGACATTTTCAAGATTCTAAAATTCAAGAAAGTAGTAATTAATGATGCCTGGAAATGAAACTAATGAAACTGCGGCCACAGGAGAAGCAGAGGCAGAGAAGCAGACAAACATGAAAATTTTAATCAGGAAAAAGACTACAGCATTGGCAGCATTCACAAGACATTTTGACATTCTGTCTAAGTCATTGGAAGAGAATGGAGAAGTAGACTGTCTGCAAGCAATGTTTCGAGAACTGGAAGAAAGATACAAGCAACTAGAGGTAACCTGCAATGACATTTTCTATGAATGTGAAGATGATACTGTTTTTAATGGCCTTGCTAGTGTTTTAGATGAAAAACTGTGTATGCTACAGAACATTCGTGGCCAGATAGCTTCATATAATGTTACGGCTGTTAAAACTCAAAATGATAGCACTGCTGAATTAGTGAAGTCATTCAAAGCCTCTTTAACATTGCCCAAGCCCCAGTTTCACAAATTCGATGGCAACCCTAGTTCCTTCAGCAGCTTCCTTGCTCATATTGAAACATACGTTGAATCAACCATTGATGACCATAGACAACTGCTAAGTATTCTCATAGACTCTTGTTCAGGTATAGCATATGAATCAATAGCATTTCTTTCTCAATGCCATGATCCAAAGCTTGCATACACCAAAGCTAAGACAATCTTAAGGGATTTGTTTGGAGGAAAACACCAAATCATTCAAGCTGTGATGTCTGATTGTGCAAATGGCCCAGCTATAAAGCCTAATGATGTGGACTCATTAAGAAAGTTAGTTATAGCAATGAAGAAAGCCGAAGTAACATTGACAGAATGTGATGCAGCGAGTGAGCTGACTTCTACTGACAAGCTCGTCAGAATTTATGGACGTCTTCCAAAGGTGTTGCAGTACAAATGGGCTGACAAACTTTCTGACATGGAATCATCAGGCAAGAAACCTTCTTTTGATAGTATGTGTAAATTAATTGAAAATTTCATTAAGAGTAAAGACAATGAATACAGTAATCACTATGTACAATACCAGAATGAAAGTAAGCCAAAGGGCTCAACAAAACCAGTATTTACAGTTAGTGACAATAGTCCTAGTGCAAGTAATGTCAAATGTCAATATTGTGAAAAATCTCATTATTTGAATAAATGTCCAGTATTTGATGTGTTGGATGTGAAAAAAAAAAGATACCAGTTTGTTTCAGATAAAAATCTTTGCAGAAACTGTTTGCATTATGGCCATGTGTCTAGTAAGTGCAAGAGGAAAAGTTTATGTAAGCACTGTAACTGTAAGCATAATAGCATATTGCATGATTTTGATTATAAGTGTAGTTCAAATTCTCAGCAAGATAGTTCAAATTCACAGCAAAATTGTCCAAACTCACAGCAAAATGCTGATGATAGTAGTTCAGTGCCTAATAAAACAAGTTATGCATGTGAAAATCAAAGTGTAAGCCAAGATGCTGGTTTAGCATGTGTAGAGGTTCTTGTAGAAGGTAAAGATGCACTGTATCGGTGTAAAGCCATAGTTGATAGGAAATCCTCTGTTAATCTTTGTACTGAGAAATTAGCAAACAAATTACAGTTACCCAGTACTCCCTACAAAACTACTTTTAATGTTGCAACTGGATCCTCAGTAGTAAATGGTAGAACACTGAAAAATGTCAATGTATATTCAAATGACATGTGTAATAGCGTAAAGGTGAATGAGATTTTAACTTTAAAATCTATTCCTATTTCCAAGGAGAGTATATTCTCACAGTCTGACCTTTCTGGATTGAGCCATTTACGTAATGTCTCCATACCAGTATTTTCTTCTTCTGATGAAATTGATTTGCTAATTGGTTCAGGTGTACCGAAAGCGTTTCACCAGATAGATCAATGTAAGGGTAATGAAAATGAAATTTACGCTGTATTGCAACCCCTAGGTTGGGATTTAGTAGGACCTAAATGCAAAGTAAGCAAAAATTCAGATTCTTTCATGTGTTCAAGTAATCCATCTGTCTTTTTTGTTGATTCCTTTTCTGGTAATATGCAAGATGATATTTCTCGAGTCTTTGATGCTGATTTTAAAGATTGTTCACTTTTTAGCGATGAGACTGGACCTTCCCAAGATGACAGAGAAGCATGCAGGCTCGTAGAAGAGTCGACTGTTCTTGTTAATAATAAGTTCTCTGTAGGCATTCCATGGAAAGAAAACCCTGAGAATCTTCCTTCCAATAGGTTTGTTGTGATGAAACGTATGAATGGTTTGAAGAGACGTTTGCTTAATGATGATGAATTCCGCAACGAATACACTGGTGAGATGAAGAAACTTATTGATAATGAATGTATTGAGCCATGTGCGCCAAATTTTGATGCATCAAGTCCAAAGATATGCCATTATATTCCATTACATCCTGTTTGGCATCCACGCAAAGGTACATTGCGTATTGTATGGGATTGTGCAAAATCGCTCAATGATTTTATATATGAAGGACCTAATGTGTTGAATTCACTGGTTGATGTTCTTATTCGTTTTCGAAGATTCAAGTATGCCATTACCTCTGACATACGAAAAATGTATCTGAATGTCCAACTACCTGAATCTGATAGAGACGCTTTTCGTATTTTGTGGTGGAAAGATGGTGATCTTTCAAGTGAGCCATCTGATTACAGATCACGTGTTCACATATTCGGTGCAAAATCATCAAGTTTTGTTGTAAATAACTGTGTCAAAAAGTTAGCCTATTCTGTTAAAGATTCTATAGTTCACAATGCATTGATGAATGACTTTTATGTTGATGATCAAGCTTCTTCTGTTTCAAGTGAAGACGATGCTGTCACTCTTGCCATGGGTATGCGAGATACTTTGGCTGAAGGTGGATTTCACCTCACTAAGTTTGCATCAAACTCTCAAGCTGTTCTTGAGTTGGTACCCGAAAGTGATCGTATAGAATCTGTCAGTTTTGGAGATGATTTAGAATGTTCTGTTTTGGGTATGAAATGGAATGTCAATAATGATAAACTGAGCTTTCAATATTCAGTTCCTGAAATAGAACAAATACCCTCTCGTAGAATATTGCTGTCTTTGATTGCGAAAGTCTATGATCCATTGGGAATGATTTCTCCTGTGATTTTACCAGCGAAAGCTCTATTACAAGAGAAATGTAACTTAGGTTGGGATGACTGTGATGAGGAAATGAAATTGCAATGGAATGATCTGTGTAAAATGCTCAAATTAGTGTCAAATTTGTTGATTCCACGATGTTATAAGTCTTTTGATGATCCGGTAGATATCTCCCTTCATGGATTTAGTGATGCTAGTAATGTAGGATATTCTGCCGTAGTTTACATCAGACAAGTTTCTTTGAGTGGTCAAGTA
Organism: Streblospio benedicti; assembly: GCA_019095985.1. NCBI lineage: Eukaryota > Metazoa > Annelida > Polychaeta > Spionida > Spionidae > Streblospio > Streblospio benedicti. The sequence continues at coordinate 32,041,331 of CM032663.1, read as the reverse complement.
TGTGTATCATTTGTCCTTGGCAAATCAAGAGTTGCGCCTAAGTTCAAAGGAAAAATTCAAAAAGCAACTGTACCAAAGTTAGAATTGAATGCTGCAGCTTTGCTAGCTAAACTTGTTCATAAAGTAAAGATGTGTATTGATATTTCATTCTCTTCAATATATTACTGGTGTGATAGCCAAGCAGTTTTGGGCAGTATCCAATCAGTAACTCAAAGATTTCCTGTGTATTGGTCAAACCGTTTAGCTATTATTCATGGGCTCTCAGATGTAAGGCAATGGCGATTTGTTCCGACAAATTGTAATGCAGCAGATGTTGGTTCTCGTGGTGTTAATATGCAATGTTTTGAGAAGAAAATTCAATTTTGGTTGTACGGACCTAGTTTTTTGCTGCTTTCATCTGAAAAATGGCCAGAAGTTGGATCACTTCCTGTTAGTTCTGAAACAATTTTGGTTGTAAATAGTAGCGATCAGCCCACAATTCAACATTCCGTTATTTTAGACAATTTGATTGCTTATTATTCTGATTTGAATAAGTTGCTTTCTGTTGTGTGTAGGTTGTTGTGCTTTATGCGTGTGATAAAGAATGGTTCAATACATGATGGAATGCAAAAATGTGAAATGATATTAATTAGGTATGTGCAGCGAGACTTGGTGATTGATAATTTGAAAAAGTTGAATCCATTCAAAGATGACCAAGGCATCTACCGTGCCAATACTCGTTTATCAAAAGCAAATCATCTTTCAAATGAAGTAAAATTTCCAATAATCCTACCCAAGAGTTCTCCTTTGACTAAGCTTTTGATTTCTGATGAACATCATCGATCTGCTCATATGGGTACAGATTATACCCTAGCTAAGTTGCGCAAGCGATTCTGGGTTATTGGAGGTAGATCAACTGTGAAGAGCGTCATTAGCCGATGCATGAAATGTAAAAAGGAAAATGCTGCAGGTTTGCAACAAATAATGTCTCCTCTTCCTGAAGAAAGGTTGAAGCCCTCATTTCCTTTCCAGTTTGTAGGTCTAGATTTCTTTGGGCCTTTCCACTGCAAGGTTAGGCGTCAGTCTGTCAAACGTTATGGTTGTATTTTTGTGTGTCTTTCTACAAGAGCAATTCATATAGAATGTGTCAACAGTTTGGAGTCCAGCAGCTTCATTAGTGCTTTAATGAGATTCATTGCAAGAAGAGGTCAGCCAGAAAGAATATTCAGTGATAATGCTACTAATTTTCGTGGTTCACAAGATGAATTGAAGCATGTCATATTATCGCTTAATGATTCAGCCATGAAATTTGCAAAACAGAGAGGTTTCACTTGGCATTTTCATCCTCCATTAGGTTCGCATCATGGTGGTCACTATGAACGTCTTATTCGGTCTGTGCGCAAAGTATTACGAGGAATTACAAATGAGCAAAACATCACTGAAGATAACTTAACCACGTTCCTATGTGAAGCTGAGCGTATTTTGAATGACCGACCAATTACTGCTGTCAACTCTGATCCAGAGAGTGAATTGCCATTAACTCCTAGTCTCATTCTCCTTCTCAGAGGAAACCCTTGTTTGTCATTTGACGAGTGTGAGAACTGGTCACGAAAGTGTTATCGTCAAGCTCAATATTTAACCAATCTTTTCTGGACCCGTTGGTTAAAAGAATATGTTCCATCATTGCAAGTTAGGCAAAAATGGATGACTCCCAAGCGTAATCTGAAAGTAAATGATTTAGTTTTAATGACAGGTGAAGGCTATGCAAGAGGCTATTGGCCAATTGCACGAGTTACTGAGTTGATTGAAAGTTCTGATGGTTGCGTCAGAAAAGTTGTTGTGAAATGCAAAAATGGAAATAAAATAAGGCCTATTACAAAGTTAGCTTTGCTTGAGGCATCTGAATAAATTGATTCATATTGATAGAATGTTTACATGAAGTGTTTATGATGATAACTTTCCTATGGTTAAGAATGTATTTGCTGATTGGTAAATCATTATCGTATTCAGACTGATGACTTGTAGTTCATTCAGTGCAAAATCGAAAAAAAAATGTGAATTGATATTTCTTACAATTCATGTGTGAATTAAAAATGATTATTTGTAATATCATATTAATCTTATTATTATATTTGTTATACATTATGTTCATTTGCAACTTGTTAACTTGTATTTAATGTAATTTCAAATAAGTTACTTAATATGTTATTGTTATTATGTTATTTTCATGCAAAGTTTAATGCAGTGTTAAATGTGTTCTATTAGGTTTGTCAATGTATCGTTCAATAGTTCCCGATGGTGGGAGTGTATGCAAACCTAATGTTAAATGTATTCAATCCAACGTTGCACTGCAACTGCGAAAGACACCTGAACAGTACATGTACGTGTAACGTAAACCAACGTAACTGTGACGTATGAACGTATAAATATTGCAGTATATAGTACTTATCGTCTGTCACTTAAAATGCAAGTTGTCTCAACCAATGTCAGACGTTTACATGTAGATCTAATATTTTAATGTCAATGCATATTCAAATAAAGTTTATTCAAAGCTACAAAGACCTTGTCCAGAAGCTCATTTCGCCCGAACTGATCAACGCTCCAAACCCTGTCGACGGAAACACACCACTGCACTGCGTCGTGACCAAATATGCCAACTTGAAGCTCGTGCCTTTGCTGCTCGAAAACAATGCCGATCGCAATGCAAAAAATAAGGCTGGCATTGCACCATTCATGACGGTTATCCTGGAGCATTTAAAGTACAATGACAAAACTGTGAGAGGGCGCAGCGAATACATTGTGGAGAAGTACAGGACCTTTCTAGCGATTTTACCAAGTTTATTAACAAAGGAAAACATTGATTTTGTTTATGGTAAACAACGCTCGACTGCATTGGTGATGACTTTGGACAATCACAACCTTCGATGTGCTCAAATGCTGCTTGACCACGGAGCAGATCCGAGTATTTGTAGCCTCACCGACTCTGCTCTTCACATTGCTTGTCGCAGTTACTGTGTCACATGTGGCTATATCCCAAGTAAGATGTTCCAGAGTCTGTTGGTTCCAGCCGTGGTAAACACCATGGACTGGCAGGGTAACACGCCTCTTCACTTAGCCATCGAGGCTGGCAATGAGAAGCACGTGACTATGCTTTTGGAATCCAATGCTGACATTGACATGACAAACAGTAAAGGTTTCACTCCATTAATGAATGCCTTACGATTACGTCGTCTCAAACTTGCTGAGCAAATATGGAAAAGAGGAGCTGACGTCACAGTGAGACACTATAAAAGAGGTTTTCCTCTGCACTTAGCATTTTCTCAACCCAACATCCCAGCGGAAATGTTTCAAAGTCTCTTGATACCACAGGCAATAAACTATGTTAACGGGTATGGAGACACACCCCTCCACGAGGCTGTAAATCATAACTTCAATCTCGTGCCAATGCTGCTTCAAAGGAATGCTGACTGCAATATAAGAGATAACATGGGATATACACCTCTTCTAAATGCACTGAAAATCATCCACAGATTTAGAAAAGCTGACAACATGCCCTCTAATTGCATTGACTTGGTCAAACTTCTCATACCGCATACGAACGTGGACACGGAATGCCCATGGGGAATGACCCCCTGGCCTTTGCCATCGCTAGTAGGTACCCGCTTCCAGCAGTCGACGTCATCCTGCGTCTGTGCACGCCACGGACCGTCTGCTGGCCTCGGAGACCGCCTCTGTACGTTGCCGTCAAACGTGCCCGCTGGGACCTCGTGCCGCTGTTAATCGCCCGAGGGGCTGACCCAAACCAGACCTGGGAACTTCTGGGTGCACCACCGCGTGACCACGTTACGTCGCTGCTGTGTATGTTCGTTGACGCTGTCGACGACGGGTTGCCGTTGGAAAGCTACGAGGACGGGTTGCCAAGGGAACGCTGTGAGTCCCCACCACTGTCCATCTACAGACAGCTGATAACACCCAAGAGTGTGGACACGTTGTACGAGGGAAAGTGTGCCGTGCAGTATGCATTGGAAAATAAGCAGTGGGAGGTGATTGGTTTGCTGATCCGATGCGGGTATGTTGTAGATTTTTTTTTCGTTGAACGTTTGACATTATGGTCTATTTGTGTACTAGGTTCAATGTGGTCTTTTCAAGACCGCTTGGGAGTTGTGGCCGTGAGAATGGTCGTACTTTAGAGGCGATCTCTTCATAGAGGTGGTCTTGATAGAAACGTTTCACTGTACAGCAGAACCTCCTAGTAGACCACCTCTATATTGATATCACCTCTGTAATAGGACCATTTTGTGCTCCCAAAACGTTCATAATGATCCTCCACACGAAGACCACTTCACTATTGAAACCACTTGTGGTTATAGTCTTTAGTTTTCATAGAGAGATTCGTGTGTATCAGCAATTCAGCATAGTAGTAAGAGCGCGCTTGATCTAAAAAACTGACAGAGAACTACAGAATTAACGACTGTTCCCGTAAAGTGTAATTTGCTGTTGCAGGCTGTTGAGGACAGGTTCCTTGAAGCTCCTGAGCGCACTGGCGGTGAGAGTCAAGGTGCTGCCCGAACACCCCGTCCCTGCCCAATTCAAGAGGTACCTCGAGATGGACAGACTGCTGAAGGAGTATGTCCGGGACGCGGCCAAAGAAAATACAAACAATGTTTAATGAAACTGACCAAGCATCTCCCTGTTTGAATAGCTTTGTGTACGTGAGCATTGTTGTGGTGGACCGGGGACATAATTCAGAAACATCTACTGGTACTTGTTTTATGGCACACTAGTGAGATTTACAGCACGATTTTGATGAATATCGCAGAACACGCATATCTTATGGTGCTATAGGTCTGGATTTTTTCTTCCGTGTTTTTCAGGCCAACATTTGAAAAGCGCTAATAACAGTTATCCGTGGTAGATATATAATTGTATCATGTTAGTGTATATTCCTGTATCTGACCATGCTGACGACAATTAATAAAGCAACACAACCAGGGCTGTTATATGTCATGACTTTTATAATAAAAGTCAATAAAAGTCGACTTTTATGAAATATGTCGACATTTATGACATATATCGACTTTTATGACATTTATTCTATTCGTATTTTGACATATTTGAACGTATTCTTCATTTTTTGATAAAATATCTATTGTAAAACATACTTTTATAAGAAAAATCATTATATATTATATTAGCACTTTACATTTATATTTATGATTTCATGTTGACATACAAGGCAATTATAACATGTCTAAATGACTCGGGGAAATGAGAAAAATAGATGTCATAAAAGTCAAAATGACTCATGAATCTTGAGAAAAATACATGTCATTAATGTCCAAATGACTCGAATCTGGAAAAAAATAAATGTCAAAATGAAATCAGAAATATTCCATGTAATCCTTCAAATGTTAATTAGTCTACAAATTACAATTTTCATAGGTGAAAAAAGTAGGGATGAATAAAAACTGAATAAGCACTGCTTATTGTTGATTAACCAATCATTTGCGACCAGCAATATGCAATGAAAAATCATCAAGTAGAAGCAAGAACTTGTAAATGTAAGGTAATTAAATGTCTTGGGCATCAGGGTATTTGTTTGCAGAGTCATTAACTTGTTAAGCACTTTGGCATGAGGAGAAGGTATCCTATTGTTAAGTATATTTGCCTATCATCGCCTTATATGTGGGAATGTGTCAGGTTACTTATAACTGCAGTAATTGACCATAGGATTTACTCAAGCATTGTTTGTTGAGGTGGCTTTTAATGACCAGGGTTAAGTTTTACTATGCAAGAAAAAATTTGTCAGGTTTGCCTATTGTTAAAGATGTTTGTTTTAATGACAAAAGTTACTTTTACAAAAATATTTGTCAGGAAAGTGTCAGGTTAATTATAACTGCAGTTATTGAATGATTGACCCTAGTATTTACCCAAGTATTGTATGTTGAGGTGGTTTTTTAATGACCAAGGTTAAGTTTTACTTTGCCAGAAGAGAAATTTTCTCAGGTTCGCCTATTCTTGAAGATGTTTGTTTTAATGGCAAAGGTGAACTTTTACAAACTTTTATAACTCTAGTTATCTAATGATTTACCCTTGTTGTTTGTTGAGGTGATATTCAGTATATCAGTATTGTTGATGAAATTGTTTGTTTTAAATGACAGATTTTTACTAAACTTCAAACTGGAAAGTCTAATGCTTTGTGTAGTCTAATATCTTCAGTTATGACAATTGTAAACATACTAAAATTTTGAGGATTACAATGTAGTATGTACATGTTATATTTCTGATTTCATTTTGACATTTATAACATTTATTTGCTGAAGATGCGCAAGTCATTTGACATTTATTATTTTAAAGATTTGCGAGCCATTTTGACTTTTATCATAAATGTTTTCAAGCTACTCGTGAAATTTTAGAAAAATAAATGTCATAAAAGTTAAAATGACTCGCGAATTTTGAGAAAAATAAATGTCATAAAAGTCCAAATGACTAGCAAATTTTGAGAAAAATAAATGTCATAAAAGTCAAAATGTCTTGACTTTTTCCTAAAATAAAAGTCATAAATGTTGACATATGTCGCTCAACATATGTCCATGACATATGTCGATAACAACCCTGAACACAACAATATATCTCCTTTGATTCATCACTGGTATTGTGCATTAATAACAATAAGACTACCTCAGCAAAGTGACCATGATGCTAAATTGACGGCTTAATTTTCTTGAGAATCAGGTCGCCAATGATAAAACTATATGACTGTTCTAAACACAAAACGCACTCACTATTAAAGGAACATATCACCAGCATAGCAACATGATTTTTCGCAGTCAATGGTTGTGGTGTCCACGAGATGGCACTCTCTATGAAAGGTCCATGACTTTTAATGTTTGCATGAATAATTTTGTATGGCGAGTAGGCCAATATGCATATTGACCTCAAAGACTAGTAAATATTTCTCCAATATATGATTAAATTAGAAACATCAGCATACAAATAAGTAGTGACAATGGTGAAGACATGTGTGTATATTTGGTTTTCTGCAAAATTCACTTGCAAATAAAGGAATCAATTAGGGGGTTAATAAGCAAAATATCACAGTTTTTCTTCATAAAATATATTGAAATAAAATAGACAAGCAAAATATTTTTTAACACTTTAATACTAATATATGCACGAGGTCATGAGGAAAATTGTGAAAATACTTGAATGATAAAAGGAAAATTATACTAAATTTTAAATAATTAACAACAGAACAAGAAATTTGTATTACCGGTATACTAAAGATGGTACAGGCTAACAATAATATTGGGAATACACAGATATTACTATACATATAAGTGTCCAAAACCATGAAAAATTACAAAAATGGTGTTAAATATTTCTTCAATCACTCAAGTTATGATAATCTCCAACTTGATAACAGATTTTCTGATCTGTCATTCATATGTAGGTCTATATTCAATACCCTTTTATGCTTCAACTTTTTTTTATAAATCTTCATTAACAATACAAAAGTCAACACTTATTTTCACAGTGTCTCCATTCATACCAGGTGAGAATATAAGCCTCTTCATCCCCTACATTAATCAATTGAATATTTACATTGTGCTTGTCATTTCCTTGTGTTCGGTAACAGTCTTGACAGTTTCTGGTTGCTTTTTGCGTTTGCTATATCATGTATAACAATAGAATGTAATCACACTTACAACGGTTTATTACCGCGTCTGTACAATGATTACAAGTATATTAATTTCAATGTCATGATTATCTGATATCATTAAGACAATATTACAGTTGACATTAGTCCGATATATCTAATTTGTGGATATATTAATATGAAATGTCAATGAAAATGGATTATATCAAGGCCTGGATTGCTGGTGAGTTGGTGCTCATCAGCTATATTAGCAAACGAATCAATGTCAACTAATGAGTCATGAGCCTCATAGCACACAGTTTTCCACTAGGAAGACAGACGTTAATAAGATATGTCTTTGTGGACTGATGGTGTTTAGGCCGTTACAGTTCCCTCTCCCCTCACCCCAACCCATAACCAACCTACAACCCCAACCCCCACCCACCCACCCACCCACCCACCCACAGCCCCAACCACCACCACCACCATACCTCGAAGCAAAACCTTACAAACAATTGCTGAAAAGCCCATCCTTTAAAAAAAAAGTAGTCATGTCCCAGTCTAGTGTATTTTCATATATATACTCATTTTGTTATGTCATAACAGTTCTAAACAGGACTGTTCATTGATATGTTTTCATATTTACACCTTCTTTCTTTTTTCCGCGTATTTCCACCCACGCGTTTGTTTTACAGACATGATAACAGAACACTATGGGGTAGATTGAAAGGTGCAAGACATGTTCAAGTTTTTGTATGAAACACTGCAGGAAATTAATCAATTGTCATGACAACTTATAATCAAATCAAAATATTATTGTATACTTTTGATAATATAAACAGATTATATGATCTACGATTTACCATCAATGTATTCACTCGCAGTGTAGACAGTGTGCCTAATATAATCCACAACATGCCATTAATGGTGTCCGCTTTGCATAGATTTCAATTACAGAATATTTTACAATAACTAATGTAAAGATAAGGTGAAACTTTTCAACCAGTAAAATCAGGAATACATCACTTCCTATGAATTCTGTTTTTTCTTCAAATCATTCCTTAAATGATGTTTATGACAGGGACTACGCCCCCAATGCTTATAAAGAAACCTGGGGCCTGGCTGTACATGGAGGATGCCCACTAGGACTGGAAGACGATGGTGCCTGACGGCCAACAGGTAAAATCCACATTGAACTCAAAATGAGTAATAAAGGTTTATACCTTGATACTACATGTACTTGTACCTTGCTGCCAACAAACCACTCCACCTTGTGTTTGTTGATCTCGAGAAAGCTTTTTGACGTGTATCAAGAAAATTCCAGTGGAGGGCACTGTTGAGTGTAGTGGTGAAGGAATGGGCAGTTTGTGTAATTTAGGGCATGTATTCCAATGCCAGAAGTCGAGTGCAGGTTAACGGATAGTACAGCGAAGAGTTAGGAGTGGGGGTCGGTGTGCATCAGGGCTCTGTCCTTAGCCCTCTGCAATTTATCATCATGCTGGAGGCCTCGTAATGCGAGTTCCGTTCTGGTGTGTATTGGGAGCTAATATACACGGATGACCAATTATCTTGGTTGAAGTGGATGGGTCCATCCTTGAATCAGAGCCCAGTTTATGTCACCTCAGAGATACATTATGCTCAGGAGGAGGATGTGATGCAAACTCTCAGTCAGCACCAGATGCAATACTGCATGGGGAAAGTTCAAGAAGCTGCTCCTTATTCTGACATCCAAACATGTATGTTTAAAACCCCATAGGAAAATGTTCTCAGCCTGTGTCCATTCTGCCTCTTGGCAAAGTTCACCCAGTGCTGAGAATTTCAACAGCGCTTTGTCGGCCACGGCATCATCTTGGAAGACACGACCAGCAATTTCTGGGGCCGAGGACGGAGCGGTAATGGGCGAAACATGCTAGGCCAACTGCTTATGGAGCTGAGAGACTCAAAGTTTGAAACCATAATAGTGATTGGCGACAGCCATGTGAAAATTTGATACAGCATCACCACTCATTTGCACTGCCGGGATGCAGCTCGACAGTGATAGAATATGGCACCGTGTCCCTGGCGGACGGAGGATAGGTGTTGTGTCGGGTACTGGTGAACCAGGTGATACAGAGCACAGAAAAGTATGGACATCTTTTGGTGGGTGTGGGGAACATTGTCACACTAGTGGAATGCAACGATGTCCTGAATGGATTGGCCGCAGACAAGATAGCTGCGCTTGGAAACCTGCTGACGCTGGCAATACAGGCAGCAAACCCAACAGCAAAGGTGTAGCAGTATGATATACTTTATGGGCATTCTATGGACCAAAAGGTGATTGACATCAATCCTCCAAAAAACATATATTGTACAGCAATAGATTCATCATTAATGGCTTGTGTAGAAATGGACATGCCAAAGTAGAAAATTTTGTATGCCATGACCCCCTCCACTTAAATCAGCAAAGCAAAAGGTAGTTAGTGAAGCGGATCTTGACCGCTTTATTTTAATGTATAGATACAAATTTATAGATTGTATATATTGTACAGGTTTCGTTTTAGTACATTGTTTATTTTTGCAGTTTATTGTATATATTGTAGATCAGACAGTCAGTAAATAAACCAATGAAATGCATATCTTGTTTTAGTTTCACACTGTAGTATAGTGTTGTAGTAGATATGTACATTACACATTATAGATGATAATATGGATATAAACAAAATGATATATAATAATGAATAAATTACAAAAGATAAAGACATGCCACACACTGAGGCATTTGTTTGCGTTGTGAAGTTCATTAAGTGAGGGGACACCACTGAGGCATTTGATTGCGTTGTGAAGTTCATTAAGTGAGGGGACAGCACTGAGGTATTTGTTTGCATAGAATTTCTCTCCTCACAGAAAAGAAATGTTGATTAGTTTAAAGATTGTGATAACATAATCTGACATCCTATTGTTACCCGTCATTGATATTAATCCTTCTGATGAATCTTGTATATATTCAACTCTGTGTTTCATAGAAAATCAAGCAAAATTGTTGAATATTCCAACACCATGCATAACCTTTGATCAACATCTGTGGGTTAAAGCCATTGAAATAGTAAATGCAAAATCCGTAAATATCGTGTGCCGGCTAGGTGGTTTTCATACCATGATTAGCTTCCTAGGCAGCAGAGGAAACATGATGAAAGGGTCTGGTTTAAAGGAGCCATTGGAAACCATTTATGGTTCTAATACCATTGTGCACATGTTTAGTGGCAAAGCTGTCTCAAGGGCCATCCGTGGACATTTTCTTGCTCAAGCCGCTCTTGTACATAAGCTTTTAATTCCTCTCTTTCCACAACGGGTTGAATCAGCTGAAGTTGAAAATACGGAAGGAATATTTGGTGAAATGGAAGGAATCAACAGTGGTGATATGGGGGAAATTCTTCAAAGAAATGATATTGAATGGCTTCATAAGTTGTACGCTAATATTAGAGGAAAAAAGGAATCACTGCAGTTGAAAGAAGAATCAAATGAGCTCACCAAGCTGCATAGTATATTGTCCAATTATAAGGAAACACTTTCAGAAAAATCCAGAACTGCAAAACTTTGGCTACAATATATAGATTATGTTGACCTTCTCAAGCTTTTTATTCGTGCTGAAAGAACTGGTGATTGGGATGCACATCTTATTGCAATTACCAAAATGCTGAATCTATTTGCAGCAACTGGGCATATAAAGTATGCCAAAAGTGTTCGTTTATATTTCCAAAATATGCTTGACCTCCCTCAAAAACATCCATGGCTGTATGATTGTTTTGTTGGTAGTTTTCACACAGTTAGAAGGAATGACAGATTATGGGGTGGCATCTGGACTGATCTAGCCATTGAGCAAGTTTTGATGAAATCAATTAAGAGAAGGGGTGGCTTGACAAGGGGAAGAGGTATCACTGAAAGTGTGCGTACACACTGGATATATAGTAAGCGTAAATATACTGGTGTCCATGATGCAATGACCACTTTAACTGGTCTCAAGAATAGTACATCAGAGCAGCACACAGAAATTGGTGGTACAAGATGTGAGCGCGATAACAAGGACTTGTCCTTTTTACAGGAATGGTTTGATGCTCATATCATGAATCATTTGATGGTAATGAAAAAGACTGAAGTCGTTGTCGTCAGGTCTAACTGCATCAGAAGGTGATGGGCTTAGTTATGACAAAACTGAAGAAATGGGAAGCCTCATACATAAGCAGCTCGATGACAAAATTGTTGCTTCAGCATCTATAAAAAAGAATGATCAAATTAAATCTCTGGAACAACTCTCTCCTGGGATAGAAAACGAAAGATTTCATATAAATCCAAATATTCTATTTTCAAGGCTAGCTGCAATTTTGCAAAGAGAAGATGATATGGAAACATACTTAGTACACGAATTAACAGCAACTCCAACTTCTTTATTCAAAGATTCCAATATGAGAAAACCTGTAAAATCCACCTCAGCACAGACGTTGCTCCTCCAAGTCAACTTATTGCTGCAAATATCCAGTACATTATAAGGAAATGAGATAAATGTAATAATAGAGCACAGCACAAATATAAGAATTGTAAAAAGCACATGAGACGAACGCGGATGGGGTAATGGCGGGGTAAGCACGATCCCTGTAAATTTATGCGGCATATTCTCATTGGGATTGCGTCATGCCCATTACTGTAGTGTTCCTATATACAAACCTAACTGTGTGTGATGGCTGTTAAATTGGCAGAGCACACAACGCAGTAAAATTACCACAGACATTGATGATGAATTAAGTGGTTTCTAAAAGTGTCATGCAAACTTGGATGCCACAGTTTGAAAAAGAATATTCTTTAAAAAAAGATAAAGATAAGAAAGAAAATAAAAAGAGCCCCGTAAAATATCATTTCATTATTTCTGAATTAGCGGTAATGGGTCTGCTAAATTGTCAATTTGGGTGACACGACCAGGTATCGGGGCACCTTTTACATCTCATAATGCAATAATCTGTCCCACTGAGGTAGAATGTCAGAAGTAAGCTTTAGTGTGGCATCTTTTAGTCTATTGTTAGGTCTTCTGTAAAACGAAAAAATCAATCCTCGAATGTAATCAAGAGAGCCAGAGAGTACTATCCTAGCCCTGGTGACGACAGAGACAAAGAAGACATAGAACACAATGTGAAAAGTGTGATGAAAATGCAAGTACATTTACTATTACGTACGCGAGCATGAAATGCAATGATCGAGAATGTCATGCAATGATGACCTGGACTGAGAGATCTGCGCTACCACCAGTACAATATGCCCCGAGATATGCATGAGGTTGGGTATGGAGGTGGGGTCGGTGGAGGGTGCACCAGGAGACCCATACTGACCACTTACACTAACGATAGATAGCCTTGCGTGATGATTATATTATCACAATCTTTAAAATAGTCAACGTTCCTTTTCTGTGAGGAGAGAGATAGATTCTATGTTACTTTCTTGTTTGTATATATGGCTAACAGGTTCCCATACCAACAGTCCCGTCTGCCTGGTCAATGCAATACAATGGGTGGATCGTGGATCTAGGCAGTCCCTCCCATCTGTCACAACAGTGCTAGGCTGGCGGCACCCAAAGTATTATGAATTCCACATGACGCATACCCTCTGATATATACAAGTATGTGCATCTATCTTCAAATACTTTGATCATGTGCCGTGCTTAAAACCAAATGCATATAATAGGGGGTGAACTGAGAGAGAGTCGTTTGCACCTCTCTAGAATTTGCCCATGTCCATGAAACTAACCCTCAAGTACTACAACATGAAGTCCTGCTATGCACCCTGTTTGTTTACAGCTTTTCTGTTTACACTCTGCCTGTTTACGTCCTCTATGTTCTACATTCATTGGCTCATTGATGTATCCCCCACCCCAGCCCCATTAAAAAAAAAAAAAAAAAAAAAAACACACAAACAACAACAAAACAACATCAGAAAAGAACAAAACAACAACATGGCAGCTCTGGGAAAGTTCGGTCATTTTATGATTGATTGTGACATATGTGCCGTCGCCGCCCAGAGTGATGGTTGCATCCTAAAGGTCACTAAAAACAGAAACATCAGTGCCCATAATTGGCACTGACCAACGTATACTATGAACAGTGGGGTAGTCATCTTGAGCTAGCAGTGAGTATGGCCATCTGAACAGTCAACAATGTAGTCATCAGCCATGATCGTTTGATCAGCAGTCGTTATCTTGAATTAGCAGATCACTGCATGCATCCTCTTGATCATTATTAACCGGGCAATTGTCCAGCTGTAGTCAACAGACGCGATTCCGGAAGTTCCGGCGCATTAGTATATGTGACGTCACAGTCCAAAATGGCGATGTAGAAACGTCCGATTGTTTGGAGATTTGCGTTTCGGCTCGTAGTATTGGCTAAAGGCACAAACTATGCATCATTGGAAAGGGTCGTCAAGGCGGACAATGGTGCGATCGGTCCCGTTTAGATCTATCGTACGACGACGGCCGAGGAATCAAGCCTCAACGTTGAAACCTTGTGTTGTTTTCAAGTGGCTTTTGAGTGTTGTGGGGTGGTAGACCGGCCAATACATGTATGTACACAGGGGCTTGCTTTTTCACCTAAAGTCAACGTTTTTCCCCTTGTTGTTTCCACCAGTTTTATTTCAATCATCATGACTTCGTTGGTCCAGAAATCTTTTCGACAAAACATAAACCATGGCCACCGTTACCCTAATATCAAATTACAAGCCCCTTGATTATATCAGTCTCAACTTTCGCGTTCTTTGGAAGAATCGTGTGATAAAAAACACATCAGCTAAAGCGCAGTAATGTAATAAAAAAACTCGTGTTAGTTGGAGTAGCTTCCTATGGGAAGTCAACATTATTTCTATTGTAGTACTGGTTAATGAAAATAAAAGAAGTCAATAAGAAGGGAGGGGAGACGTAAGCGTATGTAACTTACAAGTCTAAAAATATTGGCTTCAACAGATTTTTGTTGAATTCCATTTACCGATCAACTGAACAAGTTAATCAACAACCAATAAATGAACATATTAAAATGAACTCAATTGGGAAAACTCATTAGAATAGAAATCAACATTTTAAAGCCATTCCTCAAAAAGGTTGATTATTTCACAACACCTGATGTAATGAATAGTATTCTTCAAACAAAGAAGCATTCAGATTCAATGTAATGGAAATATCATAATTATACGAACCGTTTTGACCATCTATTGCAAACTTTTTAACGGGTAGAAAAGTCATCTCTATCATTACCCAGCTGTGCACTATACGTTGACATAGAGGGTGGTTAGCCTCTGTCGTGCCTAATTAACCATATACTATTTAATTGGCAAAAAGGCTACTTGTATTGAAATTAATGGGTACGGCTCATTGGTTCCTCATCTCATTGGTCACCCGTCTCATTGTCTTTTGATCAAACATGATAGGGGACCATCATCCTGTAATAGCCAGCGAAAACCATAATCTACTCGGAATGTTTCGGAGCTCAACAGACAGTTGTGAGAGCAGCGGAAACATCCGAGGATTACCGAATGGTCTCATTGGTCCCCCATCTGATGATCCAGGATAGGATTACACACATGATCATCCTGCCCAGTATTGCATGTTTCATGATAACATAAATCTCAATACGTTCAACGTACAACGTAGCCAGGCAACGTTCGACTTACGCGCAACGTGGTGACCCATCCGCTAATCATTTCTATGGAGGCAAGCTTTGCTATATTTTGTAACAATTTTATCAACTTTTAAAAATGATTGGCAATCTATATTCTTTGCAAATGAGCACTCCTGCAACTGCAGTCAAAGCAAGACCTTTTACAGAGCTTGACTTTGCGAGTCGCGACGGGTATTACAAGAACTTCTTCCAAAAGTCTGAGCCCATGGTAGAGAAACTGACAGAACCAGTCGTCAGCAAGTGCAAGTCCCGTCCGTTCACGGAACTAGACTTCGCAAGTCGAAACGGCGTTTACAGGGAGTTCTTCCAGAAATTGCAGCCAGAATCTGCAGAAACAGTACCCAACCTTGCTACTGTACAACCAGCTACAGATTCTGATTTGTCCAAGATCAAGGAAGAACGACTTGTGTACAAGTCCCGTCCGTTCACAGAATTAGACTTTGCGAATCCAAACGGAGTCTACAAGGAGTTCTTTTTGAAATCTGAGAAGAGTAGTGAAGCAAGATCGTCAAGTTCCGCAAGTTCCAGTGAAATGGACATGTCGAGGAAGAGGAAGTTTAAGATCAACAGAAACACAGCACTCCTCACATGTGACTCAGAATTTGACGTTGTACCTCGTAAGAGGAAGTTTGTTGTCAGAAGTAGAGTGTAATTATTTCACATTTTCTGACAAGTTCAACGAACATTTTGTTCTATTGTATGCAAATATTAATTGGGTCACATGTGTATTTATTCATTTTTGGTTGGAACTCTTACTAATTTACTATATTATTATTTTGTTTTATTCTTGCTTCGTTAACATATCTATAACAGATATGTATTATATATATCATTACAGGTATATATGCTGGAATAAAAATACCACCCAACCAAAACATCTTGCTTTTTTATATTTTATATGTCACAAACATCTGGTACAAAAATATAGAGTTCACCTATTCTTAATTTTTACTGTTTTCATTGTTATCAAATGTTATAGCATAGCATAGCAAAGCATAGCATAGCATAGCATAGCATAGCATAGCATAGCATAGCATAGCGTGAATGCGGTTGAGGTGGGGGTTTAAGCACACAACATATTTTCTCATTAACGTTGTAAAAAGTTTGAGCAAAGCATGTCTACATCATTTTCATTTACTTTTGTTTCACTCTCTATTCTGCCAATTATTACTCCTTATTCAAATACTTGTCCTACAACGCATGTCCTAGTATTCCTAGTAGTTACAACACTCAACCTAATACTTTTCCCGATATTGTTTGAAATATTGCTCGTATTGCAATAGATGGTCTATGGAATAGCGGATGACTGCCCTACCCCTCCCAAAACCTGTGAGCACCCAGAATTTCAAATATTTTGAGGAAGGGTGGGATAGCCCTCATCCTCAGCACTTAGATCCACCCCTGAAAACCGTATATCTAACAGTATTCCGCGAAGTGAGCACCAATGAGACGGGGGACCAATGAGACGGGGGACCAATGAGACGGGGGACCAATGAGATGGGGGACCAATGAGATGGGGACCAATGAAACGGGACTATAGAGCTGACCCCGAAATGCATGATGCAACTCATAATAGCAAAATATTTTCATTGCAATATTTCGAGGGAGAGGATTTCGGATTCGATTTACAATCTATTGGCACTGTGAGGTAATTTCAGCTCCCATATCAGTGAAAACCGGGCAAAAATTAGGGGAGAAACCTGCCAACCCTGGGTAGTTATGGCAACAAACATTGATGTTGCTGGTGGTGGTGAGTCAGTCAGCCTGCCAGCCTGCCAGTCTGCCAACCTGCCAGTCTGAATGCCAGTCTGTCTACCTGCCTGACAGGCACCAACCAGCAGTGTGTGTGGTCTTGTCCCGTGGACTCCAAGTGCGAGTTGCCATCTGTTGAGGAGCGTCTGTACCAACAGCAGCAACCGACATATGTTTAGAGCAGATACAAAAGCTGACAAAAATAACACGGCCTGTTCTTACCATTTTTCAAATGTAGAACTTATTGCAAACCACACTTACAGTAAAACCTCGCAAGGAGGACGCCTCACTAATAGGGACAGCCCGAAATTATGATTACAATTTCATTTTCCTGTTGAGTACACATTGGGCCTACATAATTCCAAATATGCTTCGCTGCTGGGAACATTTCCTAGTGGTACCATTATGTTTGTACACCTACGAGTGTCCCTACTTGTCTTTATAGCATTATGTTAGCAAACAACCTTCAAATTGTTAGTACAGTAACAAAAAATAAAACATATGAGACATCAGGATACCACCCGCACATAGTCGACATTAACTGTACACCTCAACAATGTTTAACTGATTTGAGATGAGTTTTCTCAACATCCACCGTCGTCAACAACCAGGAACGGGGAATCGACCAAGCGACCTCGAGTCACAGTCTGGTGTTCAACCATCAGCCTAGGGCCGCACGAATTAGACTAGAGCTGATTCTGAGCATCTCTGTAAAAGAGCTCGCCGACGGCAGTAGACTTTTAGACAGTTACAGGTGATAACAAAAGATGAGAGTTCGGCTTGTTGATAGAAACTGCCTACCTTGAGATGATAGTAATATTCATTTTCATCGCTTTTAGAGAAAGTTTCAAGCAGAGGAATATTATTTGAATGAACGATCATTTGTGCGTTTAAGGCAAGGTATTCATATTTAAGGCAAGGTCTTCTGTGGATATTTGTTTGCAACAAAAAAACTAAGGGATATTTGCAACTGAGATATTTTAGATGTCAATGTAATTAATCATGATCAATAATCATTATATCAGGATAGTAATTCCCAAAGCACACGTATTGCTTTCCCTGGATACGGTTTATGGGTGAGTGGCGCAGTATTACAGTAGGCAACGCGTCTATTTTGGTCTTGTGTTACACTGGCAGATCCAGATTTTCAGAAAAAGGGAGGATGGTGTGTGTGTGCGGGGTAGGCATCCACATCATGTCATTGATTTCTTACACTTGAAGGCACGCGGAGATGCCAAAAACTCCACAAACTTAAAATTTTAAGTGTGAAATGGGGGCTGGGGTATTTGCCCCGGCGTCACCTGGATCTGCCTATATGATGTATAATGAACAGATTTGTGTAATCATCTGACCAATAAGTCTTAGTAACGAATCAGACGATGCCTCACACCCTTTCGAGTACATGTAGGAATGCACCCTGATCGACTTACAAGGGCAATATGTTACGTCTCCATCTCAAGTTCTGATATACCTACGATAGCACTTCTCTATATTACGCCGCCCAACTACGGGTCGAACCTCCCATGCTCTCCATAAAGAGGTGGTCGCTTTATGACGTTGAGCCGGGGCCTTTCAGTAAAGGTTTTCTGTTGTGATTTTTATAGGTGGTCTCGTTATAGAGAGGTCATGAATTTGTTAATGTTTAATGCATAAGTCCCATTATTCAGGTGGTCTACTTACAGACGATTTGTGTTATCGTTGAGAGTTGGTCTCACTCTGATCTGATATATTGTGCATACAATGTCACATAACAGAGGTGGTCGCCTTTCAGAAGTATTACTATTACACAGGTGGTCTCATTATGCAGATTGTGCACGTGAAATTGGTCACATTACAAAGGTGGCCCCCTTAAAAAGGTCGTCCCATTGGAAAGGTCACTTCACAACACAATAAGGTGCTCATAAAGGGTGGATTACAGAAGAGTTGTAATTACACAAGTTCGTCAAATATACACCATAGCTCTGATTTAGAACTGTTTCATGAGAGAGGTATTCATAAAACAACGTTGTCATATTACAAAGAACTTATCACATTCTATAGGTGGGCAGTTCACTGTGCTATACGAGACAGCCGGCAGCAGAGTGACAGATTAGGTGGTCATCTGCGTGGACACGCCCAAAGGTCACGTCGTGACCAGAAATAAACCCATTTTGCCACCAAATAGGCCTCAATCATATCAGATTGTGATCAAACTCACGTTATTTGGTGCACGGGTCAGAGTCATGGCAGCATTATATAACAAAATTATATCCTTTAGTATTTGTGATGAATACTATTATTCTACAACAGCCACCTGTGTAATCAGACAGTCTCTTTAGCAGCAACATCAATGATGAGGATGGCTATAATCATAGGAAGTCACCAGTGAATGTGATGGTTTGTTCTCTCTCTTTTTTCTACCCAATGGAAAACAATTCTGTCCTGTTTGTTCCAAGGGATTAGTTTCATTTCCTACATGCCTAGAACCAACTACATTTATCTCTTTCCTTACACTTTTATGGTTCAGAGTAATTGATAATAATGCATTTTCTCTATTGGTTTGGAGCATATTTGCACATTTTCAGGATGAGCAGGAATCACAAATCAAATAAGACGGGACGTATATTTGCAAATAAGATTTTGTCAAACCTTGCATGTGTAACACAGAAAGCAAGGTAGTCAATTAAAAAATTATTACAATACGGCCCCTTTATTAGGGACCATGACTACAATCTAGCTCTTCATGACACACTTTTAAACATACATGTACAATAAACTGACCACCTTTCTAAGGAGATCATTTTCTCCAATGCTTTCTTATTGTAGAAGTTTCATTGTGCTCTTTTTGGGTGAAGACAGAGAAAAAAGAGTACTTTCTGCGTAAACACAACAGTTCCAAGAACGACGTGTAATTTGTCGTCTGCTATAACATCAAGTGATAAAGTAGCGCTTAATAGAATTATCGGCTGTATTGACTAATGGGTACAGAATGTCAGGGCCTAATGGATAAATGGGCGGAAACCCCTTCCCACGGCACAAGGAGTTATAGCTTCACCCGCTGACATTAAGAGTATATGTCATAATTGTAGCTTAAATGTTAGCATAAAAGCAGTATGCAGCATTACATGCTTTCACAAGAAGAGTTAAAACTTCAAAACAAAAGGGGTGGTGGAGCACAATTGGGGGCTCGACTAGAATTAATTCAACGAACATCATACAAGCAAACGTGCAAGGCGATGCCGAAAACCATGCAGGGTATCATTTCGACGAGAAGGGGATGGAGGAGACCTGCCAGTGGGCTCATTGATCGAACCCATCAATTTACAGGAACCATCCACGCGACAAGTTCGGTTATCGAGCGACAAAAGTGGCAACAGAAGATTCAAGTACAAAACACATATTTTGGTAAATTCACAAGTTGAGCAACTGCAGTTGTTCTTATAATATTATTATTGTTTGGTCTTAGAACCTGACTTTGTAAGAATTCAATTGAAAATTGTTAAAATCGATCTACCTTATTGACGTTTTCGTTGGTCAAGCACCCTCCTCATATATACTGATTGACACGGACAGATCCTGGATTTTCAACGAAGGGGCACACTGAAAAATTGGGGTGGGGCACCACATACCCCCCCCCGATCTGCTTATGACTTTGTCACATGACAAAACGCGGAAATAGGAAATTTACACGATATTTCCCCACCATATACTACATGTCCCGCCCCACCGAATACTCTGGAGGGAGTGCGCACTAAGGCCTTTCCTGACACTGCGCATATTGCTGCGGTGTGGAGATCGTGCGTTATTGAGTTTATCATATTACAGTGTAGATTAGCGAGTACGCACGTCCACTCTAAGTGTAATTGGACGTGCGACTTATCACTGCGAGTGCTGCTCTTGCACATGCCCCCTCATTCTCCTAGTTTGGCTTATTTCTGGTGCTTATTTCTGTTTTCATTATATTCGCATGTTCTTGTTGATTGCGAGGTCAAAACTGCTGCTTTTTGCTATTTATTAGGGTAATCATTGTTGCTGTTGTTCCTGATTATTGTTATTTACCAAGAACATATTTGTGTGTGCGTGTGCGTTGTTGGTGTTTTTTTTCCTTACACTCTTGTTGACAGCAGCGGCGGCGGCGGCGGCGGCGGCGGCGGCGGCGGCGGCAGCAGCAGCAAGAGGAGGAGCTTGAGAGGAGGTGGGGGCTATCGTGGTCACCCTCACATTTGCCTTTTTATTTTTTATTTTCATCTTTGCTATTGCTGCTGCTGCTGCTCCTGCTGCTGCTGCTGCCTGCTGCTCCTGCTGCTCCTGCTGCTGCTGCTGTTGCTGCTGGCTGCTGCTGCTGCTGCTGCTGCTGCTGCTGCTGCTGCTGCTCCTGCTGCTGCTCCTACTACGAGTGCCTTTTGTTGTTTATTTTTTGCTAATGTTGCGGTTGATACTGGTGCTGGTGCTGCCGCTGGCATAGCATTTGTTGTTGTTGTTGCTGCTGCTGCTGCTGCTGCTGCTGCTGCTGCTGCTGCTGCTGCTGCTGCTGCTGCTGCTGCTGCTGCTGCTGCTGCTGCTGCTGCTATTACTGCCACCGCCGCTGTCGTTGCCGCTGCCGCCGCAGCAACATATTTCTCAACAACAGATGTAAATGAAGCTTTTTTGTGACTAAATAAAAGATGGCGAGAAGCCCTTGCCGGATAAGCTGCCGTATTCATCAACCCGCGCCGCCGGACTTAGTGCGGCAATCCGTGGCACTGTCAACTCGCGCTCACGGCTAAGTCCTCTGTGTGAAGGGAAACATGGGAATTACGTGTATTTGTTAGGGCCGCTATAGGTTTGCTTGCTTGCGGGTGTACCAAAACCTTAACCAAACAAAATGGGAATGTTGATGGAATGCTTCAAAGGGGCAAGATTAGAATCCATTAACCCTCAAAGATTGCTGTATTTTGTTGATGATAGTCTTAATATATAGCAATGTTGGTCAATTTACTTAGTAAATTATCATTTCTGGTCATTTATTGACATTTCTGTTTTTTCTGTTTACTGGTGTTCAAGTATTTTCAAGTATTTACATTGTAGTGGTTCAAACTCCAATCACCAGAAGTCTGTTTGTTTGTTTTTGTTAAACTCGGAAGCAACTCACGAACGGGCCTTGTAGTCGATTTTCCAAATGGCCCAGTCGACTTTCACGCATTCACCGCAGTTTCATGTTGGCGCCACTGTATTGCCTATCACCAGTTTAAATTCAAGAGACTAATAATGTATCATTGCACCTGTAACTTACAGGTAACTTTGGAGATGCGCAGCCATTTAGGAGTTTGTTTGCTCAACATCCATCACCAGCACAAACCAGTCCTGTACTCGAATCAAAGAATTCTCTTTTCTTTTTATGCTTTGTATTTTTATTGAAAGAAATTCCCCATACAAGTTGATATGTAATGACAAGAAACAAACAAACAAACTGCACCAATCAGAATCAAGTATGATGGGTTTTCTCCCCACGTATCATCAATGGCACTTCTGGATTAAAAAAACGTCAGCGATGGCAATGCGGAAAATGACGTCATTAATCCATGTAAAGACTAATTACCCTGGTGCAGTAGATGCGGACCACAGTGCACTTCAACCTGCTGTGAAGTGCTAGTAATTGATAAGCTTGTAGCATGTCGTGTGCTGCAGATGTTGTCATTCCATTGTATTCTCATGCATTCTTTTATTTCTCTCGTGTGGAGGAACCTTAGAAATGTAATTAACGACTGTTTGGATTAAATATTGCTATTTTGTACGCTTTGAATATTGACACTCATCAGCAAAGATAAACAAAAATTAAAAAGATAGGTGCGAATTTAAAAAAAATACAATTTTGGTCACCATTGTGGACACTGAGCGTCAAAATGTTGGAAATCACGGCTATTCATAAATCTGAACGCAGATTCGGTTTGTGTGAGTAATATAAACATTTTGAAATAGTGGTTGGATGGATGGGAAGGTTTAGTAAGTCCAAAATTTTCTTACGACTCCAGCACATTACAAATAGCCTACATATATATAACCTGGTACATCTATTTGGGTCTGGCTTCAGCGTTCAGATTTATGAAAGCAAAACTTGTAGTTCAATTCATACTTTTTACCGTGGTATATATGCAGCTGTGCATAAACCAAAAACCTAGAATGAGACTTTTAAGAGAAATTATTGCTGTGCACCAACTTAAAGACTGGCACAATTGATAGGCTATCAATGCAAACTGTGCGTAAGCCGGTGGACTTAACATGACTTCACAGCCACTGAGGGGTTTTACTCCAGGTTGGCTATTTATTTTCATCTGTCTGCTAGGATTCCATGCATTTCAAGATAGCTTCTAAGAACTGATTCTGAAATGCACGCCTGGCCTGAAAGGTGAGTTAAATCAAGAATAATGACAGCGATGTGTAACCGCGCGTGTGCTCATTCAGTCTTTGCGTGATTTACACATGGGTGTGTATATTCTGATGGCTAAACCATTGATTTGAACCTGATTACATGTATTACTCGAACATAAAATTTTCACCAAACTACGTTTTAGACTGGTCACAACTTTATTTACAAATCAAGTACATACGAAAGCCATTCGGAGGGAATTTAATTAAATAAGAGTGAACATGAAAAGCATGAAAATAGCGCGACGAGGATGCCCATGGTCACTGATGTGTGCAGACATATAACTTACCATTCGCAGATAACATATCTCCACCAAAATATTTCATTTCCATTGGGTTTTCGCATAGCACCTATCAATAAACCATGAGATAAATTGAGTGCGTCTCCACCCATTTGCCTGAAAACATGTATCTGCTGCATAGTGCATTCGGGCAAACTGTTACAGAGAACACATTGTGTGTGACACACAATGGCACTAGCTGTGATGATGACGATGCCTGGTGTCCCGGTATCACTTCGCGTTAATCCTATTATGAGATGACACATCCGTTTTCGGGAGCACGACTGGCAATTAATCTCTATTATGTTACATATACTGCGGTAATGACAGCAATCATCCTTCAAGTTATTATAAATGCATCTATTTTTATTTGAGGCCGCTACATGTGTTCTGAAAATAGGTACCGTGTGTCATTGTCTCCTTTGTAACTTTTTTTTTAAAATCCCGTTTTATTTTGTGTATATGCACACTAAATAGTAGAATAACACCACTATTTATTTGACACTTTTCCAGCTTATATTTCCTAAGTTCACACTATACCCATCCTTAAGTATTGCCAGCTTGGTGAAATTTCTATAGAAAGAGGGTAAACTGACTCAGGGAACAATATTACACTTCCTTTCAATTTTACTGCTAAACTATTCTAAATCTATTTTTCCAACCAAGTGGCTTAAACGTTCAAACATGTGCAGGATTCACTCCCCGAGAGGGTCACACGAACATCCTGGTATGGAAAATGGTCAAAAAGATGATAAATATTAGTGAAAGTGGACCACCAGACACGTGAATTCCTGGGTCTGTCACTGATAAGATGACTACTCCCGAGGTGTCCCTTTTCTAGATGAAAACAAGACAACACGGTCGAGGTACTGTTATTCCATGTGGAGGCTGCTCATAAAAACGTGATGCGAGGAATGTGGGCAACAGTGCAGTTTGAAGGAAAGGTTTACCCTGTTTTATTGAGGCTGACGATAAAGGGTGCTTGAGTAAAGCAGTTAAAGAAACAAAATGTGTCAATATGCTAATGCAATGGGCCTGCTGTTGGTAAAAACACATACGAATTAGCTACTTTTACAGTAAGTGTGAAAACCCACAGCGCCGTTGGGTGACGCTTGGCAGACGCTAGCTGTGCCTGCCTTGCGGCAGTTTAAACCCCACACTTTATACTTCTCCGCGGTTCTTAAAATAGATCAATACTTTTGCGAAGTTTAAACTGATAAAACGATAACTTAACATATAATTTACAGAGTGTGAACTCATAATTACAAGCAGTTGATCGGCGGGGGCTCTTTGAAATTACTTGAGGAGTTATTGTCCCCAACGGTCGTGCAATCAAAAGCCAAGTCTCTAATCAATTTTGAAGCCTAGGTAACTGGTTCATCTGGATGTCTGGCCCTCCACAAATTGTCTGTAGTCAGTCGGCCAGTCGGTCGGTCAGTCAGTCATTCGATCAGTCAGTCAGTCAGTCAGTCAGTCAGTCAGTCAGTCAGTCAGTCAGTCAGTCAGTCAGTCAGTCAGTCAGTCAGTCAGTCAGTCAGTCAGTCAGTCAGTCAGTCAGTCAGTCAGTCAGTCAGTCAGTCAGTCAGTCAGTCAGTCAGTCAGTCAGTCAGTCAGTCGGTCGGTCAGTCAGTCAGCCAGTCAGTCGGTCAGCCAGACAGCCAGTCGGCCACCCAGCCAGTCAGTCAGTTAGTCAGTCACTTCCTACCCCCCCCCCCACACCACGTGCACACCGTCATAACCTTCTAGTAAAAGGTGCGGTACAAAAGTTGCCCACGAGTTTTGTCTTCATGTTTTTTCTATATGTTCTTATTGTCACCTACTTCATTTAATTGTTGAGTCCTGCACAAATATCAAATGCAGTCAGCAATGAACGAGAACATCTTATTTTCTACTTCTATTTTATTTTTCTTCTTTCAGAATCATTTCCCGAACGATTTGAGGACGGACGATGACACTAGAAAAAACCTCAGTGTTTTAAATAGAAGAAACGTGATCTTTCTGAACCATTATAACAAGAATGTAAAAATGATGCTCGGTGAAAATGAACGCCTGGTGAGTGAATGAAGTTACATCAGAGGTGGGGGAGGGTAAAGGGGCAACTATATAACAAGTTTTACAGACTCATCCTCATTACAATTGACACCAACATAAAAGTTTGACCTTAAAATACAGAAGTAAATGTCTTCTGTAAAAGTGAACTAAAAAGAAAGACTTTCATCATAAGGGTCAGAAATACTACTCGCACGTGCAAAACTTACACGTACGGAAATAGACGGCAAGGTAGCGGATAGATGACTGACGCTCATCATCTTGTTATCCCCTAAGGGTGAAATTTGTCCAGGTTAGAATTGTGCACACACTCAAGAAATGACAGAGTGATATACAGACCCAATAAGGTGCAAGTATTTGTGCTACAGGACACCCAATAGCGCAGTATGATGGCCCGTGTTATGTTAAATAGACATGGGTCCGATTCCTGAACAGACATGGGTCCCATTTCTAATTAATGCCAATGTGCAGGCGAGACTATTATTATGGTGTGTAAGTGGTGAAAATAACAAGGCATAAGTCGAGCAAAAGAGTTTAAGCAGGGGGGAAAGTACGAAGAAGAAGAATAACAACAAAAAAAAGAAAAGAAGATAACCATTTGCGAGTGCAATAGGGTTCCGTGAAACCGGCCAAGAGGACGCACTCGGTTGGTAGTTTTATAAGATTATTTGTAGGACTGGATTATTACTATAGCTCCAGATTTTATTTCCAGTTTAATGATTGTATCATGATGCATTTAATTTGCACATGAGATGAACCTCGCACTAAGACCAATATCTTACTGTGACTGTTAAAATTGTGCACAGTGGTAGTTATTAGTATCCAAGGATATAGAGTAAATTTACATAGCATGTGAGAAACTACAATTTGATCTTCTTTTCATGCTGCAATATGTTGACAGGATGGGAATAAGAGAACACTTTACTATATGATATGTTAACACTTTGGGATATCAGGGCATTTCAGTGTTCATAGTAGCATAGTTCCTTAGACTGCTTCTGATCAACGCACGCTTTCAGCATTGTTCTTGAGTATCTGTAGGTAGAGACCGTGTCAATAGTTATAATGACGATTTGATTAGGTTATTAAAGTGATTGAGAACATGGATAAATTTAGGGTTTAGATGATACACAAACCTAGCTCTACACACGGCAAATGACGTCGTCTAATAGGAAACTAGACATGAAATAAAGTTGGAGTATTTTCTGCGTAGGTAATAAGCAGTTGGCACAAACATACGCTAAGTAGCAGTGTATTACATGAAGCAATATTGATCAATGGGCATTTAATTTTACAGTTGTATACTTGGTACTGTCTGCTTTCATCACAAACGTCGATGAATTCTCCACAGAGTAACCGGTTGATATACAAATAACCATGGAACGGTCAGCGCCAAGGAAGAAAGAAACCTTCTTGACATTGACTTTGACTCAGTCAATCGCGGTACTACTTTTCCCAACCCACACAGACGCTGGGGAGTACTGCCACGGCTTCTTTGACGCCACACTGAAGTATCACAATGGCTTTTACTGCATGTACTTCTGCTGTGGCCAGTCAAACGAGAAGTACTGCTGTGGAGACGAGGACTTCCGCTTTGAGGGCGGTGCCAGCGGTGGGCGGGCCCTACACATTGACGCGTCATCGTGGAACAACACGTGAGTACTATGGGGGATTCTTCCAATAGTTATTTTGATTTTTACCTAAAAAATGTGTGGTGAAAAATTAATGCAAAAATTCTATCATGGCCTGACCAATCATTTGTGGAAAAATAAAAATTCATTGTCATAGACCACAACTTTTAAATGGCCTTACAAATCTCATTTTGCTTCCTACTGGCCTGCTCAAACACAAGAAAGTGATAACCACCAGCCGGGCCGGAATATAGTAACAGCCACATGCACATGCCCAGTTATAGCTTCCATTCTCATACACACAGCCACAGAAAGCATACATAATTCATGTACCTGTTTTAAAAGCACGTAGTTCTTTTATCTCAAACCTGGCTCCTCCAATCTCTCGCAGACCCTGACTAACATTAGTTGTATTCTACCCATAAGGGCCGTTTGTGAGTTGCTTATGGGTGTAACAAAACAACAACAATGTTCTTACTACCCGTGACAAGAATTATTATATTATCTATTGCATGCTGGACTGTTTGGTAACTAATGAAACTATTAACATTTCTTTCTGTTTACAAACACAATGTATTCAAAACGTACTCACGTGGCAATGGCTCATAATCTCGTTAGCGGAAGTGTGTTTGTTGTTGTTTGTTATACCCATAAGCAACTTACTAAAACTATATATTGCATGTGTTTCAGGTTCTGGATCATGATCGGGTGTGTGATCGGGGCGCTGGGAATCGTGGCCTCCATCCTCGCCCTCGCCTGCTGCATCTGCTGCCGGCCCAACGACAACAACGGCCGTCCAGGACGTGAGTACTCAACTCTGTCTTGACCTGATCCTTGTTGAATGTTGTAAAGTTATCTTTTAGATGTTATTGACTTGAAAAACGTCACCAAGCCAAATTGTGGCCAAATAATGTACAAACATGGGCACATATAAAGACACTACATAAGGAGCATTGTGGCCACTCATGTACTGTCCTGGTTATCTTGTTGTCACTGTTTCCAACTTACAAAATAATTTTGACCACTAGCTCTTAGAAGGTGACCGGTAGACTGTAGACGCGGCAACAACACGGGCGTGGGGATTCTGGGACTTCACTCATATTTCATATTAGGAATTCTTTGCTTTGTCCAGAACAAAATATTTAGAAATTATATAGATTTTAGTAGATTATAGGAAAGCCATAAACTAAAACCTACTAGGGCCGAAAACTGGAAGGCATCTTTAGCTCTGGATGACACGAACCTTACGGAATCTGTGTAAAATTGTCGTGTTGTGGCCTAAAGTTTTTTGGTCTTTGTGAAGGACTGTTGTTGACAGATTATCATTCAATTTACTGTACAAATCCACATTATTTGAATGTAAAAAATATATTTTTCTCTACAAGGGCCGATATCTGAGAGGGCCGAATTTTGGTTACGTTAGCTTATATGATTCTGTATGTCTTGTAGTTGCCCTCAAAATTCCTATCAAAACTATTGCTCGCTGACAAGAAATGATATAAAGGACATAAGTGCTTCACACGACACTTCACGACGATCTATAGTAAACTGACCACGAGGTTTAACAGGGTTAACTTGTGAGGTTTTAGTTTCTCGTCATAGTCACGACAGTATAAGTGTATGCAGTATTTCTTGTACTTTACCTCTAGGCGGGAGCCGGTATTTCTTGTACGTGCCTTCTCAAAATAGTTGTTGCTCAGAGGAAAAGTTCTAACGTTTCTTTCTAAATATACAGCATCATCATCAGCATCAGTATCAGCATAAGCAGCAGCAGCAGCAGCAGCAGC
This sequence comes from Streblospio benedicti, assembly GCA_019095985.1. Taxonomy (NCBI): domain Eukaryota; kingdom Metazoa; phylum Annelida; class Polychaeta; order Spionida; family Spionidae; genus Streblospio; species Streblospio benedicti. The sequence continues at coordinate 32,012,144 of CM032663.1, read as the reverse complement.
AGCAGCAGCAGCAGCAGCAGCAGCAGCAGCAGCTAGTGATTTCTGTTCACTCTCGTTTCTCTATTTGCAGGCACCAAGCGCAGTCAGTACGGCGCCATCCCCAGTCACCAGACCGCCATCACAGCGGACAACGCCACCACACAGGGAACATCGAGGCTGAAGGTGCCTCCGCCCCCTGACAGCGTCAGCATGCATCAACTGTCGACCGTGACATACACGTCGCCCGGACAGAGCCGGTCAGAGATTGAGGAGGCCGATAGTGGGAGCGGGGCCGTGCAAACAGCGGTGGTGGTCAGCGAGAGGGAGGGAAGCGGGAAGCCGGGCGCCGTGAGGGTGAAAAAGGTGCAGGTGATAGCGCCGTGCCGGGCGTGTGGGACTGACGTGGACAAGGACTGGGGGAGGAGGAGGCGTGTATTTGTAGTACATGGGCTACGGGATGGACGTAGGTATTGGCTAGACGTAGTGGTGATGGAGTTGAAAAGAACATGCTTTAAAGGAACATGCTTTATAATAACTGTTGCAAGGAATTGTTGAATGGTTTGGGGTATTTCTGGATATGGTTAGTAAATAACTGAGTATAAAGATGATCAAATGGAAAGTTAATGGCTGTGGTGTTGGCGGAAACTCACTTTGGCTGACTGTTTTACAAGTCCTGCAATATAGAAGGTTGGCTGCCATTGGACCCGTTATTGGAATGTGCACGAAAAGAACAGAGAGGCTTGAACATGGAACAGTGCTGGGTATATTTATAATACACCTACATCCTGAGTTGCAGCTCAAAAGTTAACAGTTATAATGTATGCTGCGCAGTTTGCAAGTGGACCAGGCCTGTGCGTGGATGCGATTTTCAAGTGGAGGCTTAACCAGTAGACAGCTTCATGGATATTAGAATACACATTTTTGATACTATAGTTGTTGTCCAGAGAAAGTGATACATTCCAGCATTTATTTGGGTTTATTAGGATGAGAGAAATGACTCAAATATCATTTAAAATAATTGGGATGTATATTTGGAAACAGTGGTAGAAAGTTGTATGTGAAACTTTTTGCGGGATTTCAACAAGATATGATATTGGACAAACTGTAGATATTAATGCAAATTTGCTTAATGCAAATCAGTAGGAAAGTGGCAAATCCTGTTAGATATGGAGATATTTTCAAATATAAGAGATGTGTGATTTTCAGATCCGTCTTGAATATCATTTCAGATCCGTCTTGAATATCCCACGACGATTTTATAGACTCGCTATAATAATCCTGCAAAGTGGCTGTGTAAAACACATGTGAATTTCATTTTAGAGGCAGTATTGTATTTTTATATGATCATGAACATATACATTGTAGGGAAATTCTTTGTTATAATTCTATGGTTGTCAGCCATGTATTCAATGCTAAATTTACTAAGAATGAATTAATTTGTCTATTTATAAAATTAGTTTACAAAGTTTGAAAATCTAAGATCTTTGTATCTCACCTTTGATAAAGAATCTCAAAGAGATGCTACATTATCAAAACTTTATACGCGTTTAGTATTTTTTAAAACTAAACTGTTGTATTAAATGTACTGGTCATGTATTTCCATTGGTATTGAATGTTTGGGGAAAAGGTCTTATTGTTATACAGATTGGATCATGTTACTACATGCAAGTAATGGTCACTGTCGCAATAAATGTAATATGAATGAATATCTCATGAATTACTCCACATCTTGGCGAAACAAGAGTTGCTCAAATCACTCCACTTGATATATTTACATTCTCTGAGTGAATTGAGAAGTACATGTACTTTCGTTCAGTATGTACAAAATAATGTGAATGAAAATGTTAGTTCAACTTCACCGTGTCCTTAGGGATTGGGTGGACGGTTACTGGGGGTCACGAAATCCACATCACTAATTACTTTTGGTCTTATTTCCCACATGTATCCCTTTTGGCATTTTTTAACACATCCCACAAAATTTCAGCCTTTTTCTCACACTTCCGTGGTGAACGCAACGCTCGATGCTTTTTAAGTGTTTATTTTTGCTAATCCTGGGGCGTTCAGTGCGCTGGTTTTATCTACAAGATAATGTAAACATTTTGACATTTAAACAACAAAGCTGAAAAGACCCCTTGAAATTAAACAACAAGTTGAAAAATGATCAGTAGAAAAACAATTGATTTGAGATTTCCGAAATTTAAACACAATATAGGTAAACATAAAACTAGCCACGAAGATAAACTATTTTTGAATAATGCTTGACAAAACTTAATGTCACGATCAAAATCCTATAAGTACCAACTCACTAGCATTGGCTCCGGGTGAAAAATATCCAGTATTCTGACTAGCACATTCCAACCCTGCTTATATAACACTAGATGCGGACGCCACGCAGGACCTCGGTCACCAGGAGTGGTGGGAAAACAAAGACAATCTGGATTCATGGTTACATTGAATTGTGTGCCTCTACATTTATTAAGAAGCCCATTATCACATTACATATTGCTAAATGCTAACTTTTTAAAACGGCACAAGTTGTTTCGACAATAGATCTATAAAAACGCATAAACTGGTTTGTAAAATATAAAACGGATAATATTAAAAACAGCAATTAAGTCGAAAATGCATGCAAAAAACAGTTGTGCTTATCTGAGCTGGAGTTCGCTCCTGTTTCACCTTGCCCAGCCATTCTTGTCTTGCTGACCCAGGTCAAATACTGCTGATTGACCTAATGTACATGTACAAGCATATTTGAGTGTAAAGGTGATGAACATAATTTCTAATTATACGACAACAACAGCAAGTGAGTCTGTCCGCTACACATCCCATTCCCTTGAAATTCAACATTCATCTTAGTCTTTGGCCTTTACCCATAGTAGTAGTAGCATATACATTTTGTTTTCGGCTCCCCTGTGTGGTGGGGGTGTGGCGAAGTGAGGGGGGCTCACTCTCCGCTCAAGTCTAATCACAAAACTTATAAACACATTACAATATTTCATCGTGGCTACGTTCTTGGTGAAATCATAAATTGCAAAAATAAACATTACATACTGATATTTTCATTCAGTATCCCCAGTCAATGGGCTGAAACAATTGATCGTTATCCTACATGTATGTAACATGAATGTCTTGACCATGTATATTGTTAACACTCGAGCATGGTCTGATTGGTCAATAGCAAGTGATGGCTCTTGATAGCCTCTCTGCGGGCATAGCAATGTCACGTACATGGATGATGGAGTCGCTACTTTCTCAACTAAAAGTATAGTCCTGTCTCATGTTAATCTGATATAATTCATTTTCAATGTAAGTATGACATGGCAAATGTTTATACACACGACCTTTTGCTCTGCCTCTTAGTCTTTAATGATATTCAAGGCAAAGTATGAAATATCATATGCTCATGAGCACATTCATAGTCTTTGCAGTGTGAAATGTCTTGTAGGCAAACCAATTTTGATGAGTCTTGTCGACATAGCATAATACAGGCTATCATATTAACATTCCTCTAGACCATAAAGGGAAATATAGTACAGCATAGAGAGAGGGATCGGGGGTGGAGGTGATATGAGAATTTGTGCAAATGCTATCAGCCCATCCTATCCACGATCGCCCTTTAATTCCTCGTATCTAAAGTATGTAATCATTCCAAATGACCGGGTATAGCGAACGATCTCGAGGCTCATTATTGGAATAGTGACCTACGAAACCATAGCCCTAGTATTAGAGTCAGACTTGCCAGCCTCTCTTTGGAGTGGGTGCTTCACCTGTCCACAAATAGCTCCTCCATCTAACTGATTGTCTCTTGTACCTATCTGATTAAACATTCCTAGAGTTAGCAGACGTAACATTCACATCTACTTCAGGCTGATTACTTGACTCATAGATTAGACATCTTGACATGGGACAAGAGTTTATTGTAAAGCAGATTCCCGTGAAGCTACGATATGGACGTCCATCTGTGTGGGAGTCCTTGAGGACATTCTAGAATGACCTTGGCTGTCGACATGTACGTTGATGAAGTTCTCAGCCCCATATGCATACAGCGAATTGATACTTAATGCAAACAGAAATGTGAGGAAATCATGACATATGTGTAAGGTATTGCAAGCATTACTATGTAAAATTGTATATTGTATAGTATACGTAGATGTGTATATTGTACATGAACATTGGTTGGTGAAATTGTGTATTGGGTGTGGTTTACATCAGACGTCTCGTGATTGCTTCCAATTGAATGTCAAATGCATCGGACATTAATATAATGAATACTGTGCTAGAGTAGTTTTATTTTATTTTTTATTTCAAATATTGTGCTATAATACTTGAAAAATATTCAAATGAATCTATTCGTTATTATTATGATCAGCCATAGGTAAATATAAAAGGAACGTGGTGTTGAACACTGTTGATATGCTAATGCTATCTTAAAAATGCGAAATATTGCAATGTGAATGTATGAATGTCGCGAGGAATATACTTAATACCAAAGAGTATTGCACATTCTTTAACAATACACAGCAGCATTCTGTATACTTACTACAGCATTCCTATATGTCTACATATTGTGGTGAAATCATGCAGGATTCTTTTTGAATTACCAGGACAAATTCCACAATTTACAGGTATAAAAGAGTAATCATGATCAACTAGAATATGCAAGAAAATTACCCCCATTCTGACATTTATCCGACAATGTATAGCACAGTAGGAGACGATAAATGTATGGAAGAAAATGTAAAACCATCCAAACCCATCCCACTCTTCTGTGCCAATGCAATGCAATGATTAACATCGCCTGCTGTGTCGGCTTCAATAGGGGAGTTTACAGGGGGTCAAGAAATCCCACATCCCTAATTATTTTGCCTTAATTCCCGCATACAGTAGAACCTCCCAATTAGAACCACCTTTAGGACCTGCGTAACTTAGGTGGTCTCAACAGAGAGGTGGTCTCTATACAGAGGTTCATTTTGGTAGCTTTATGAAGGTTTGGCACCGCAAAAAGTGGTCATATTATATAGGTCGTCTCAATGGAGAGGTGGTCTTAATTGGAGGTTTTACTGTACCTGTTTGTTTACCCTTTTCCCACTTCCCATAGATTTTCAAGCTTTTCTCCCACATCCCACTTCCTTGAAATCCTACATACGTATTCTTTTGTGTCGGCCTTTCCCCCCACATCCCACTTCCTTATACCCCCACATGTGTTACCCAGAGCTTGCAAAGCGGTCCAACTACTTGTCACCCATGCAAGCCACAATTGTGGCAATCACATGATATCCTGCTATCAAATTAGCAGCATTTCAAAGTTCACAATCCTACAAAATGGTAGCTCCTCCTACCAAATGCCAGTGTGCTGCAAGGCGCTGCCTGGCCCCCCCCCACCACCACCACCACCACCACACACACACACGCACACACATGATCGGGCACGTCTGACTCCAGCGCAAGAAAACCCCGTGGCGTGTGCGCCGCGCCCGTCATTTGCCGGCAACATCTCAGGAGACAGTGGGCTGTCGGTGTCGTGCGGGCTGTCACGGCACTCGGGGACGTGGCGTGTCTCAGTGTCACCTTCTCACGGGCAGCTCGAGTTGCGCCCTGGAGACGGCCGTGTAGGATTACGTCAAAGCAGGCAAGAAATAACCCACAACTTAACTTTCTGTTTTAAGGTGATTATCATTTGGCATGTTTGTAGCATGTACTGCTCTGTTAAAGTGAAATATGTGTACGACCACAGGCAGTTTTCATAATCTTGAAGATTATTACATAGATGTGCTTGGTAGCTACAGACTGGATGGAAACAACTCATGTGTTACAGATGACTTGGTTTTTGCTTCTTTAAAAAAATTACCTGGTATATATACTGCATCGTTCGTATAATGAATGTTTAATGATTATCATAGTTAGTGCGTCTGGGGTCTCACCACGATACTGCTCATTCATTTATCCTTGTGATAATGTGATAATCGTAAAATTGACTGAATTTGGTAAGCTCATTATGTATTGTTCAGACCTGATGCAAGGACACGGCAAAATAAGCAATGTACCATATCCAGACAAACACATAAATTTTTATGCAAAAAGTTCTGTTCCAAATAAAGTGCGTTTTGTAATACCATCCGTAAGAAGTAAATTGGCAGTACATCAATAACTCAAAATCAAGCCAAACTTAAAGTACGTGTAAAGGGCACTTTGTTCTTCTTTTCTCGTTGGGGAGAATCCGTTCTAGTATTTAGCCTAAGGTTTTTAGGTATTCAACTGTATTTATTATATTTGCCTTTGAATTTATTGCACTTGAGTCCCATTCTCACGTGTATCCTGGCAACTCAAAAAAGAAGATATTTATTGGCCTTTGTGTGTGTCTAACTATGTCACGGTGACCACATTTTTACAACACGATGCACATTAAGGAATTGCATTTCTAATAGTTGAAAGTATTTGTCTAGCGGAGTCATTATTTATTATCCAACGTGTGGTTTCATTTTCATCATGATCATCTCACACGCTTGAGGGATAGAGAAGAGGTGGAGAAATGCTATTTATTTAATAGTAAAACAGGTATTTTAATTTGACGAACAAACACATAGATTGAAAAAAAAACGGAACTAAGAAGCACAGATAGGGCCTCACGTCAAATTAGCTATTCGCGATTTGTGCTACATCACAAGTAGAAAGAGGCAGCAAACACAAAAGCTGTTGAAGCAACAGCGGTCATGTGCTAATTACGCTCGTTCTCGATTCAGCATTGCATCTGCGTGAAAATCAACCCGTTGCTTGCGATGCACAGGTACAGCTACGCTATAAAAAGAGACCCACTCACGTGCACCTGAGTCGTAAATGATAAAAAATGTGGTCCTGGCTTGGTGCTTGTTACGAAGTCCCACAGAGGGTCTCACAGGGGATGAGAGTAGATTAGAGCGGGATGACGCTTCTGCGAGGAAAATGTAATAAAGCTAATGCGCGAGATGGAAGACGCGCGGCATGCTGTATCACCAAGGTAACCATCATGGAAGGCTGATAGCACGGGACCTCACTGACACATTTAACAATGAAGCATGAGAGTAAAAAAAAGAGAAGGATATAATGATAGATGATAGCTGTGGGACCACATACACCTACACATGACAACAGCAATCTGGTTGTTGGAATGTACTTGGCTTAAGATGCCACAGCCGCGGGACAGGGTGGGGTGGGTAGAAATAGATCCAATGTAAGAGCAGTGTAAATTAGTGCCCGTAAAGTGATATTGTGCTCAAGAAAGGAATGGTGCACCTTTATGCTCCTCTGCGGATTGAACTATATAATGAAAAGATATTACAATATATAGAAACAGCTTAACAGAATAGCTTGTAGGCCAACATCTTTTGTGTGGCTTGATATGCCCTGACACACCCATATATGTGATTTGCTGGTGATTGATCCACACCACAAATACCGATGAGTAGCAAGTTGAAATTCTCCACAGTACTGGAATTTGTAAACAGTTTATTTGTATGGGGAAACAAATTGTAAACAAACTGTCCTAACCATATACACAGCTAGTTTCTTGCTAGAACAAAAGCTATATATGATACTAAAGTGGGAAATCTGAAGACACACCGAGAGCACACTCCTCATAAAATGAAGCAAGCGCCCAACCAATCTCACTACACCCCCTACCTCCAAAGCGTACTAACACTTCCGTCTGAACATACCTACCCCCTATACATTATTATTCCTAATGCTAATGTCCCCTGTACTGCCGCATGCTGCAAAGCGAACGCCATCGTTTACATTCATTTGTAATTAACAGGCCGCCATGTTGTTTCATGTTTCAATGAGTTTTTGTTTTTGTTTTTTTTTCAAATTGATGAGAATTTTTCACTTTTAAACAATCTATGTAAAAGCAACTATACATGAAAAGGAAAGGAATAATAGAAAATAACTTTAATCTGGAATAATTTGGTTTGATCCTGTTCAAAGCATCTCAATAAACGCTGGGGGGATATCTTTAGGGTCTTGCGTACACGTCACAACGTGAACACGGTCACTTTGTCAGCAACACGCATCCTCCAAGCTTGTAAGCACGCACACACCATTTCGTGTGTGCAATTTTTTGGTTAAACACGTGGCCTAGTGTATTTGGTTTTTTTCTTATTTGCAAAGCAGGATTACTTTGTAGTTCACTTAGAGACAAACCAGGCGACGATTTTAGGAAACCTCTAGAACAGTTGCAGTGTTTTATTCTATCCTGCAAGTAAGTTCTTTTGTGTTTTTTTGTCCTAGTACGGCGACCATGTGGTCGGTCTCATTTTTCAAGCTCTGTTTGATACTAAAAGTATGTA